>CM057045.1:28809414-29224414 GCA_029948455.1 Solanum rostratum
TCTCAAAGCTCTTTTTCTCTGATATATACGTGGTTGGGTAGGAAAAAGATGGTGGCACCACAAACAAGTGAGGTGCGATAGATGGAGCAACAACCAAAGTCTAAAAGTGAGTAACTAAACTCTGTCTAGAGGCCTAAAGTGGAGTAATAACAGTCGCAGGAAGGTCTGCTAGAGTTGAAGAGGGACCCACATGAATTATAGCCCTCCTAGGTTGAACACTAGGAGGACCAATCTGTATGGTAGCAATCTGTATCTCAACAGTAGCTGGGGCTGGAGGAGCTCTCTCCAATCTACCTAATAACTGCATAAGTAGCTCGTGAACTTGCAGTGTAGGGGATGGAACTGACGGCTGTGGAATAGAATCTATAGGCCCCTCAAATACTATAGTAGGCTCTTGAGAAGTTGATCGGGTATGTCCCGTGGACGGAGCTACCCTTTTATAAATCCCTCAACCCCTGTCCCTATCACAAACTTTGCGTCGACCTCGATTGGAAGTCACAATGGCTGATGCAAGCTCCCCAACTGAGTGACAGGATTGAGTAAATGGCATCTGTGCAGAAGGAGTGGATTAGGTACTTTCAAACAGGTGATATGAAGATATGCACAAATAGAATCAAGATGTGAAAAACTTTCCTATTAAACATCTTGTAGCCTTTCACAGATGGGTGTTGACGTCTACCCACTGATTTGTGAGACATTACTACATACCCGCTCTTGCCTTATGATCCCAACGAATCTAGATATCTGATAACAAACTGGTCACAACTCAAAACGGATCGCGACTAAAAGGAAAAAAAACAAGGCCAAAACCATCTCAAATATAGCATAACAATTCACCCAAAATCTTGAGTATTGAGTACAAGAGCATCTAAGAAATACGGAAGGATAAACACAACTGTCTCAAAAGAAAATACTATGTTGTCTCATAAATCCAATACAAGTATAAACAGAAAGTAAAAGAAATCCCGAGGATCCACGGCGACTCAAAGTCTGAGCCTTATCGATTTGATCAGGATGGATGCAGAAAGGACCTACAGAGTGAATCAGCTACCTTGTGCAGGTCCCTCTTCTTGATCAATAGGAATGAAATAGAGTAGGACTGAGTACATTGAAATGTACCCAGTAGGTTCAACCGAATGGGTAAGAGAAATCGAAAAAAGCATGTAATAATGAAGAACCCTATCGTTGAATCCAAAAAGGTTAACACAAGATATCATATATATATACAAAATAATGAGCTATGATATCCTCAAGATTTCATGATGCCGAAGAACCACAATATGAAATATAATGCACAACTCATCAATATAAATACCAAGGGTGTCACATCCTTGCCACCATCCCTTGTGGTCAAGTGATATTAGAATGCAACAAACTTTCCACCTACCCGTGGTCAAGGAATATTAGAATGCCATAACCTTGCCACCTTCCCGTGGTGAAGTAATAGTATAATGCCAAGTCATTGCCACCTACCCGTGGTAAAGGTATATAAAGTATGAATCTCACCCTTGCCTCCTGGTGGTACAAATGTGAATCGTAGTGCCCTTTTCTCCTACCTGGGTCAAGGTATCTCACAAGCCATACACAATAGATGTAAATCAACAGTTCAACCCAAATATGCTATAAACATGTAGAATAGCATTACAACAGAAAATATAAATGCATGAAACTCATAATAATCATATGTACTCAAGGAGTAATATTAATCGTCACAGCTGATGCCCAAACCATCATCATATTTTAAATCATCATAATTATATCGATAATCAAGAGTGTCAATAATATTGGACCTTACTCGCCCAAAGTATGTAAGAATATCAATATTTCCAACCTAACACGTCCCAAATATGGAAGTATGACAATGATATCGGACCTATCTCATCCTAAATATTCATGTATAACATTTATACAAGGCCTATCTCGTCCAAAATATACACATATAACAATGTAATCGGACCTAACTCATCCCAACAATACAAGTATATCAATAATACCATACCTTACTCATCCTAGTGGGTCTCACATGTCTCATTTAGTGACATTCTATCTCATGTGCTCATCATTTCATCATAACTCATCTCAGATCATCAATAGGATCAAAATTATACCATGGTCTGGCTCAACCGAGATCACTTTTCCATCCTCGTTCAAACACATCAACTCAAATACACAATTATCCATCTAATTCTCATAATTATCACATGAACAAGATCAATAAATCAAATACAGTCCTAAAAGGTTAGTCAAACCTACCTCGATGTTGAAATCTCACTTGGGCAAGCTTTCAATCAACTCAAGTCCTCAAATTAATCCTCTATTTCGATCAACCACAATAAATAATAGATACTACGCATCAAGAGAAGTTTTTTGATACACATGTTGGCATAATTTAGGCTTAGGGAAAATGGTCAAAATTAGGGCTAAAATTTGAAAGTCTGAAATCTAGAAATAAATTTTGAAATAAAGTTCTGCATGAAAATTTGAGATTATGGGTGAAAATCCCATTAAAATTAAGCTTTAATTGAATGAGAAATCAATAGTTGAAGTTTGGATAACATAGTCCAAAAATCCCCGAATTTGGGTGTTTAATTTCATGAAATCAAATATAAAACTCATAAAATTCGATTAGTTTAGTGGTAAATACAGTTACCCAACACAAATCTTCACAAACCTTTCTTCAAAATCGCACCAAAAAGCTTGGAAGTTCAAAAATGGTGTTTTACGAGTTTAACAATGTCTAGGTTTAAAAACTACTCCACGAACGCAGAGGCTTAGATGCAACAACTCTGGAAATGCGTTACCTAGTTTGCGAACGTGGAGCTCATCAGACTCACGCCTCCGTGAACGCAGAGGCTTCTCCATGAAGGCGGGGAAGAAGTCTATCTGCACCAGATGTTAGGAAACCAACAATGCCAAGTCCAATTTTCTTACTCTAATGAACCCTCAAAACTCATTCTAACTCTGAGTGTTAGGGTGATGTCGTAGTCCCCTTATATCCAAGAAGATTTTGAAGCATCGCAAGAATGCTCTAAAGTAGCAAGAAAATTGTATACGTAATTGGGTTCAAAACTCATCTCTTCATGGCTATCTAAGGCTCAATTCTGTAGACTCAAGTCTGCTAGTCCAATTTACAAGGATCAACACTTCTCAACTCACACCTGATGCAAGAGTGTTGTTTACTGATCCTGACAGGTGTATCTCTAGAGACATACACCTTTTCTTGCAGGTGGAGACAACCCCTAAGCTAAGGTCGACGCAATTCGTGGCTAGCCTAGGCCTACTTTAGTGTCAAAGATTCCTAAGTTAGTTAGGATGGATTGGTATTATAGAAGGTTTATTGAGAGTTTTTCCACCATTACAACTCTATTGACTCAATTGAATCGCCATGGTGTGCCTTTTGTGTGGTCCAATGTGTATAAGGCTAATTTTCTAAGGCTGAAGGAGTTGCTGACTACTGCTCCCATTCTGACACTTCCGGTTGAGGGCGAGAGCTTTGTGGCATATTGTGACACGTCCCGTATTGGTTGGGTTATGTATTGATGAATTAGGGTTGACTTATTGCTTATGCTTCTTATCAGCTATGGGCCCACAAGCGTAACTATCCCATACATGATTTATAGTTGGCGATGGTAGTCTTTACGCTGAAGATCTTGAGGCTTTATTTGTACGTCATGCATTGAGATATTTATACAAACAACCAGAGCCTACAATATATTATGACTTATCGAGATCTAAATTCCCTAACACTAGGCGAGTTCTTAAATCTTGTCTATACAAATATTATGCTAGGCATCACTATAGGCTTTTAAGGGTGGCCATCTCAGCTCAGGTACTTCCAGTAAGGGTGGTTCCTCTTACCCCGTCGAGGGCAGATAGTGTGAGAGTGATTTAATTTCTTCACCACCAGCTGGGTCATACTTAACTGGTAGTTAGGGTTCTAGGACAGCCGAATTAGGGTAGTACAACTCTTACCGTAAAGACAGGGCTATATAGGGTTGTTTTAGGCGCGGGGCACAAGATCATTGGGTCAGAGGTTTTCCAAAGCATAGATCGGTACTTCTCTCCCCACAGCCTACTTGGCAAGCTCCTACACCAGGTGGAAGGGGCAGGGGAAGGGGTTAAGATTCGGGCCGCGTGGAGGATCAATACAAGGACTAGTAGGATTATCAATAGGGTTCCCGAGGCTCCATCAGGGGTGGTAGAGCCGAGGGCGGCAGCTATGTTTTAGGGGGAGGTCGTCAAGGCCACATTTATGCCTCACTAGCATGGGTGGAGGTTGAGGCTTCTAATGAGACCATCATAGGTACGATTACTCTATGCCAAAAGCAAACTTCAGCCTTATTTTTCCCTGTCCTGTGGTTTGATACCGTCTAGCCTCTAGCTAGGAAGTCTTGGATTCGTATACCATGTAGGTGAGAAAATCGTCCGTGACTAGCTATCCTTATTCTCCTCCCAGGGATGTCTTATGTCTTTGTGTTTTATATCCCCCCACTTGGTGTGACTCGTGCACCTTTATCCTCTCGTGTTTAGGTATCAACCCCAGTGGGGGAGTCACTTGTGGTTGATTAGGTTTACAGAGGTTGTATGGTTATTCTTCATGGTTTTGACACCAAAGAAGTGCACGACATGTCTGTATCGTGGACTTTTCACGAATTTGCATTTAATTGGGGTTCTAACATTTTCAACGGGATTAGAAAATTCGATTGAAATTTTATTGACGAAAACCCCAAAAATGACCAAGTTCGTGACACGGACTTGGTACGCTGAAGGGAAATATTTTTGCTTTTCACGAGGGGCATTCCAGACTTTTTCCAACTTCTCCAAACCTTAAAATGTGATCAAAATAGGTTCCAACTTTTCTGGTGAAGAAGAATGTGAAACATAAGAATAATTTATCATATGCCTTCGAGTGAATGCTTATCTCCATGCTTTAAGTGTTTGATCAATTGAATTTCAGTCGTGTATATATTTATCTCAAAGATGCAATATGATATATATATATATATCGTTGCCACAATACAAGTATATATATGCAATATGGCATAATAATAATGTGCAAAATAAAAATAACATCACAAGGCCTTCAATTAGAACCACAAAGCCACCAATAAGCTTCATTTCACCGCCTTATCATCAATAATTAGAATGTTAATGAAATCGAACTCTAAGTCCCAAAATATGCTCGTATATCTCAACATTGTCAGAATTATCATCAATTTACCACGAAACTCTCTCAAATGGTATCACAAGTCTCATTTTATAACATTAATATCCAACATATCTTAGTTCTCAAGAATTTCATCTCAATTTACATGTTTAATCAAAACTTACTCAAATTTGGGCGTAATCGATATCACATTTCTATCATATTAATCCAATTTCTCATGAAACAATCTACATCTTACAATTAACAGATGAACATATCCAAAACTCAAATCTAGTTCCAAAAAGGTTAGCCAAACCTATCTTGATGCCAAAACCGTACTCAAACAAAGTTTCAATCAACTCAATCCAGCATACGATCCCATCAATCGCTGTCAAAATTAGATATTATGCATCAATAGATGAATTTTGATTCTCTTATTCGCACGAATTAGGTTTAGGAAAAAATGGTCAAAATTAGGGATAAAGTTTGAAGTTCTCAAATCTGGAAATTTACTTTAAAATCAGGTTCTACTGTAGGATCTTTCACATTTCCACATCAAACGTACATACATATCATAATTCACATAATCAATCTGTGATAGCCATATCCAATAGATAACTAGATCATAAGCTTCAAATACAACACATAACATATAGAATCTATGAAAGTCTACAAGATGTCCAACAATGCCTCTAGTCATAAGATGGGACGGGGGCCAAGACATGTCCCGGTCTCACCCTCAATTAAGAAGATAAACCAAAAACAACATAGGTAGAAGAAAGGTGGCTTCTCCTTGGAAGATAGGACTCACCACAATATCAAATCTCTATATTCGAGCTACCCGTCAAACGATGGATGGTCATAACATACGTTCCCTACATAGTAAAATCATGTAGGCATAGAGTATACGTTAGTTCGTTTGAATGTACTATGTATGCGGGCATGCAATGCATATGACTTACCAAACCTGCATTTCAATGTTAGATGACAAGGGCACATAATATAGAAAGAATCATACATTCAATGGAAATATATATACAAGATACCATGAAATTATGATGCATGAAATGCAACAATTCTCATATATATTGGCGATGGACTATAACCGACAAATCAAACTAATGCAAGCTATTACATTAATTAGATCGATTGGGACCTCCCACCGGTAGGGAGAAGATTACTTGCAAAAGGTAATCTACATCACACCTTACGACCACGCTTTTCAGTGGATGGTCACCTTCTTTACGACCCATTTTTCAGAAGGATTTTTCATAATCATATCATATCATAAGCATAATAAATGAATAACCATTCCTTACGATCCGGTCTTTTTGGTAATGGTAAACATTCCTACGTTGGTATATAGTTCAAGGACAGAGAGAGGGCCCTTGGGGATAGCCCTGACGCCCAAATCCATTGATGCTAAGTCATCAACATTCCACTTGAATACTTATACATATACGTGCTTTCAAGAGATAACATATTCATTGCAAATCAGTTCATTGCACATTATGCTCAAATGCGAAATCATAAGTCATAATCATTATGCTCATGCAATAAATAATTCATCTACATATACGAAATTGTGCAAGCATCCATAATTCTCAAAGATCTATAATCATAGACATAGATGTGATCACATTTTTGTCATAACCAATGCCTTAAAAGAATTATATCATAACCGTTTCATAAAAAACATAATTGGGCTTAACCCACTTCATAATTTCCATATACCAATGCTCATAAATGCAATGCAATGCATGATGTGAGGATAACATGGGTAATATAGATTCAAGTTAAAATCAATATCATACTATGAATTGGATAAATTCATAATTAAATGAACATCTAAATCATAATATAAGTCACCCATGCATAAATAAATTTTAAAGGGGACATGCATTTTCATAACTTCATAAGTCAATGTAAATCATCATAATAGTGTTCAAAGTAATTTAAAATCATAGGTAGAGTGCAGTCCATACACTAATTGGATTTAATAAAATCAAATAATGAAAACCCATATTTAAATGGACTAAAATTCATGAAATAAATTGAAAGGAATTTTTGGCCTTCTTGGTTGAAAGAGACCAAGAATCAATCCCACATACCTTGATTAGGAAGATGAATTTGAGAAGTATTTAGCTTGGATTTGAAACCTCAATTGAATCCTAGCTTGAATCTTGAAGATGAGACTTGGAGAGAATTTTGAGAGTCTAATTCTAGAAACAAGTGTTTGTCATGAATGAGGGTTTAAAATTAGTGTAGGAGGAGTTTAGGAATATAAAAAGGGGGGTTAAAAAGGTCTTAAAGTCCTTGGGTATGGGTCAAAATATCAAAAATACCTCAATAAAACACACCCCTAAATTTTTAATTGAAGTTGACATGGTTGGCTTCACTGTCCGTGAAGGGCTCCCGTCTAGCCCAGACAGATTCCATGAAAATGGGCATAACGTCTTGCTCTGAACTCGGATGAGGTGATACCAGATGTGTTGTAACGATAATTCAAAGAGCTTTAATTTGATAGGTCGTGCGCCACCCATTTCCATCTGTTCCAAGAGATATGACCATTTAAAGTCGACCCTTCTTTCGGTACTTGTGAAAAACTTAGCCAATATAATTCCTTTGAACTTGACTTGATGTAGGAGACCCATGATGGCCTTAAAAAACATAAATAAACTTGAATTGAAGGTTTGAAAGTGAACTTAGCATGAGCTTGAAGATCCCATACTAAGAATTTTTCAATGAAGTCTCCTTTACGGGAGGTTACATGTGTCGTGTTTTGTCACACCGGCCATGACACTGCCCGTACCCCTCTCCTTAGAAATTTTTCATGACAGTGATTCCATACTTAGAAAAATTTCACTCTGAAAGCTTTACGGATGGCCTCATGGGTCGTGCCACCCCACACGGCCCGTGAACTTGGCCGTGTAACCATACTTGGTCCCAAAGCTATGGGATTTCAAGCCAAGGCCATCACACGGTTCATGAAGTGTCGCATGGACCGTGAGGGGTCCAAGTGTGGTGTGCCTTAGTTTAAAACACGACGTTTAATGGCCAAACATCCTCCATGGGCCAAGGGCCACTTCGTGGAGGCTCCACATGGGTTGTGTGAATTTACACGGACCGTGACGGCTTCCATGAAGTGTCAACGTGGTCCAAAACTTTTCTAAAAGCAAGTTTGCATGCTTCATTGAGGTTGTACAAAATTTCGGGTTCTTATATCATCTCCCCGGCCCCTTGGGAACATTCATCCTCGAATGTGGTGGAACGAGGCTTGAAAGGCTTGACTTAGAACATGAAAGGTCCGAACACAAGGTAAAATGCATAGTTCATCATTTGAAAATCATAAAGTCCTTAAAACTGATATAAAAACGTATTCAAATCGCTCAAAACATCTTGAAAATCATTTTCGTGCACATGTATGCATGTCATGTCATGAAAACTCAAGAGTGAATGAATTAGGACTATTGAGAATGGGAAGGACCTAATACCATAGGCATGAGTATATTGGAAAGGATAAAGGTATTGTCACATCATACTTGATTCCACTCCCCACGTAAAACTTTCCATATGTTGGTTTCTCTGATGTACGTTAACCGAAGCCACATCCTTGTTGCGAATCCGCTTCACTTGTCCTAATCTAAGATCTCAACCGAAGCTTCCTCTATAAGACTAGTTCTCCTCAACCTCCACACCTTCCAAAGGCAAAATAACATTGGTAATACCAACCACTTCCTTAACATAAATATATGCAAAACCGAGTGACTAGAGCTCAATTTCGGAGGCAAATCTAACCTATAAGCTACATTCCCAATCCGCTTCAACAATCTCATAAGGACATAAACAACGTGAATTTAGCTTTCCCTCCTTCCCGAAATGCACCACACCTTCCATACGTGAGACATTCACATAAACCCAATTACAATACGAAGCTCAGGATCACTCTTTCTAACATCCAAACAAGACCTTTGATGACTTCGAACCATCTTCAACCTCTTCTTAATAAATTCCACTCATTTGTAGCCTCCAACACTAAATCCATGCATATAGAAGTCATTTAATCTTAACTCAAACCACTTCCAAGTAGAGATCTCAATATCTTGAGCCACACCACCGGCTCTTTAGTACTCTAACTTCACTTGTCGACAACACGAGCACTCGGGTATGAACTCAGCTATGTCCTTCTTCATACCATGCCACCAATACACCTCCTTCAAATCCCAACACATCTTAGTAGATTTAAGGTGAATCAAATAATGAGAGTTGTGGGCTTCACTCATGATCATTTTTCCCTTAAATCACTCACATTCGGAACACATAACTGACTTTGATACCGAAAAACACCATCTTCCCCTTGGGAGGAAGCCTCTATCTTATTATTTTAGCAACCAACCTCTTCAATCCAACCAATGACATATCTAGATCTTTCTTAGCCTTAACATCGACAACCAAAACCCAAACCGAGAAGCATCACAATACACCACCAACCTATCTAAGCCATCCAGTAATGCCAAGCCCAAGCTGATGTAAGCCGACCTTTCAAGGCATGAGAACTCACCTCACACTCATCCGGCCATACAACTTGGACTTCTTTCTAGTCAACTTGATCAACGGAGATGCAATAGATGAGAAGCCTTCAAAAAACCTTCCATCATAGCAAGCCAACCCAAGAAAACTTTGAATACCCAAAGAAGCTAGCATGTCAAACAATGCACATCATTCACCAACTTCTTTTTGGACCTCATCCATAAGATCGCTACAACACCTTCCTCCCCTAGATTGTATTACGAGATCAAGGTAACTCTCCCTATTCTATAGGGATGGATGGAGATAAGAAATCTTAAGATACACACAATAGCAGTATTAGAATCATGAAAAGTGAAACATTTCCTAAAACGCCTTGCAGCCTCCTCCCATAGATGTGGCGCGCTTCACACCAATGAATAAGACTCTACTTGACGTGGCATGTTGGACTCTGAGGACCATTTTTAAACCTAGTGCTCTAATACCATCTTTTGTCACGACTCGGACCTACGACCTAGATGTGACATGGTGAATGGGAACCAGAAAGTCCCCAAACAAGCCTCAAAGTATCCTAATCCACATCATCGGTCCGGAAATGCATTCAAATAGTAAACACATAGCTCTAAGGGATGGGAAAAGAGGACTCACGCTATGGGGATATCGAAGGAAAAAGGATTTACATGGATTCACGTAGCACATAGCACATAAGAACTAAGGGGCGGGTAAGTATGACTCACTCTATGGGGGCAATACGGGGCTTAGGATCTTTCACATTTCCACATCAAATATACATACAAATCATAATTCCCATAATCACTCCGTGATAGCCATATCCAATAGATAATTAAATCATAAGCTTCAAATACAACACATAACATGTAGAATCTATGAAGGACTACAAGATGTCAAACAATGTCTCTAGTCATAAGATGAGACAGGGGCTAAGGCATGTCCGGGGATCACCCTCAATTAAGAAGATAAAACAAAAACAAAATAGGTAGAAGGAAGGTGGATTGCCCTTGGAAGATAGGACTCACCACAATATCATGCGGTCATGTATTGCATATGACTTACCAAACCTACATTTCAATGTTAGATGACAAGGGCACATAATATAGAAAGAATAATATATTCAATGGAAATATATATACAAGATGCCATGAAATTATGATGCATGAAATGCAACAATACTCATATATATTGGGGATGGAATGTAACCGACAAATCAAACTCATGCGAGCTATTACATGAATTAGACCGATTGGGATCTCCCACTGGTAGGGAGAAGATTACTTGCCAAAAGTAATCTACATCACACCTTACGACCATGCTTTTCCGTGGATGGTCACCTTCTTTACGACCCCCTTTTCAAAAGGATTTTTCATAATCATATCAAATCATAAACATAATAAATGAATAACTATTCCTTACGACCTGATCTTTTCAGTAATGGCAAACGTTCCTATATTGGCACATAGTTCAAGGAAAGGGAGAGGGCCCTTGGGGATAACCCTGATGCCTATAATCTATCGGTGCTAAGTCATCAACATCCCACTTAAATACTTATATATATATGTGCTTTCAAGAGATAACATATTCATTGCAAATTCGTTCAATGCACA
The DNA here is from genome assembly GCA_029948455.1 of Solanum rostratum. Classification (NCBI taxonomy): domain Eukaryota; kingdom Viridiplantae; phylum Streptophyta; class Magnoliopsida; order Solanales; family Solanaceae; genus Solanum; species Solanum rostratum. Next base: position 28,820,710 of record CM057045.1, read on the forward strand.
TTTAGGCTCAAATACCAAATCATAAGTCATAATCATAATGCTCATGCAAGGAAAAGCTCATCTACATATACGGAATGGTGCAAGCACCCATAATGCTCAAAGAGCCATAATCATAGACATATATGTGATCACATTCTTGTCATAACCAATGCCTTACAAAAATCATATCATAATCGTTTCATAAAAACATAATTAGGCTTAACCCACGTCATAATTTCCATATACCAATGCACATGAATGCAATACATAATGTAAGGATAGCATGGGTAACATAGATTCAAGTTAAAATCAACATCATAATATGAAATTGGATATATTTATAATTAAATGAACATCTAAATCATAATATAAGTCACCCATGCATAAGTAAATTTTGAAGGGAGCATGCATATTCATAACTTCATAACTCACTGTACATCATCATAATAGTGTTCAAGGCAATTTAAAATCATAGGTAGAGTGTCACCCATATAGCAATTGGATTTAATAAAATCAAATAATGAAAACTCATATTTAAAGTGACTAAAATTCATGAAATAAATTGAAAGGAATTTTGGGTCTTCTTGGTTAAAAGGGACCAAGAATCAACCCCATACACTTTTATTAGAAAGATGAATTTGAGAAGAATTTAGTTTGGATTTAAATCCCCAATTGAATCCTAGCTTGAATCTTGAAGATGAGACTCGGAGAGAATTTTGGGGTCTAATTCTAGGTCTAATTCTAGAAAGTAAGTGTTTGTCTTGAATGAGGGTTAAGAATTAGTATAGGAGGAGTTTAGGAATATAAAGGGGCGTTAAAAAGGTCTTAAAAGCCTTGGGGATGGGTCAAAATATCAAAAGTACCTCAATAAAATTCCCCAATTTGATAATTCATAGAGCTTCAATTTGATAGGTCGTGGGCCACCCAGTTCCTTTTGTGCCAAGAGATATGACCATTTAAAGACGACCCTTCTATTGGTACTTGTGAAAAACTTAGCCAATGGAATTCCTTTGAACTTGACTTGATTTAGGAGTCCCATGATGTCCTTAAACAACATAAATAAGCTTGAATTGAAGGCTTGAAAGTTAACATAGCTTGAGCTTGAAGATCCCATACTTAGAAATTTTCAACGAAGTCACCTTCACAGGAGGTTATATGGGTCGTGTAGTGTCACATGGACTGTGACACTTCTTGTACCCCTCTCCTTAGAAAATTTTCACGATCCAATTATGAGACGTTGATTCTATACATAGAAAAATTTCACTTCAGAAGCTTTACGGATGGCCTCAGAGGCCGTGCCGCCCCACACGGGCCGTGAACTTGGCCGTGTAAGCATACTTGGTCCCAAAGCTGTGAGATTTCAAACCAAGGCCATCACACAGCGCACCACACGGTTTGTGAAGTGTCACACGAACTGTAAGGGGTCCAAGTGTGGTGTGCCTTAGTTTAAAACACCACGTTTAAGGGCCAAACATCCTCCATGGGCCAAGGGCCACATCGTAGAGGCTCCACACGGGCCGTTTGACTTCGCACAAATCCTGACGTCTCCTATGAAGTGTCACCTTGATCCAAAACTTTTCCAAAATTAAATTTTCATGCTTCATAGAGGCTGTACAAAATTCTAGGTCCTTATAGTGACAAACATTTACCCAAAAGATTCCCACAAAACTCCTCATCAAAAAATCACCTCTAAAGCTTGGAGTTTTTTAAAATGGGGAAAAATGGAGACTCTCGGATTCTTAATAATGGATCGGGTAATTACTCTCCAGTAATGCGAAATAGGTTCCGCTAATGCGGAGAAGTGACTGGCCAAGCACCATCGCGAATATGGGGCCCAATCCGTGAATGCGGAGAAGGAACAAGGGACAACTATTTAACACTCTGCAAATGTAGAGATCTTTATGCGAACGCAAAAAATAGGTACAACATACCTCCCGGAATGGGGAGAAGATTTTCACCTTCACCAAATAACTTTGCTCTAGCAATGCCTAAACAATTTCCAAACTCGGAACGGACCCTCAAAACTTATCTGAAATCCAAATTTCACAAATTAGACATGTACATACAAGAAAAAATGATTTGAACTCAAAGGAATAATTAGAATTTGATTCTTAGGTCTTGTCACACAATTACCAATGCAAATCAAATAAACTAGTTTAAAACTCAAAATACCATAACATCCCTAGGACACTCCAAAAATTATGATGATATCATTTCTAGCGTCAGTTTCACCAGCCAGGACTACTGGAACTGGCAAAATATTGATCCGAGCTTCTAAGCTCTGAATGTTCACCAAAGTCAAACTTTGGCCCCAAAACAACTAAAAATGCAACTTTGGGTCTAAGTCTATCCCCCTTTAGGAGCACTATGGAATTACCACAACTTATAAAGAAGAAATGGACGTTTAAAGCAAAGCAACCCTGAGCAAGGTGTCGTTTGGTGTATTGAGAAGTATGTGAAAATTAGTTCTTGATTTGGTTAGAGTTTTTTGGAACAAACGGAGAGGCTAAATTAATTCAAAAGGTGTGGTTTGGAATTTTGGTATGTGCCTTTTGAGTTTCACTTTGGCACCAAGACATCATTGGAATGACCTCCAAAAGTGAGAGGTAAATTGAATACCACAATCCAAAATAATGGTCAATGGAACTCTTTGCAACCTCAAAAACTCTCGGATATATAAATTGGCATAATCTTTGGCACTAAAAGTTGTCTTAACCGGAAGAAATGAGCAATCTCTTAAGATAACATTTCTGTGAGGGCACTTGTCGATCGAAAGCATGCAACTGGTCTACAATCTCAATGCAACAAATTTGAATTCAAATGAAGTAGACTTGTGGTTGGAAATGCCATTAGTACATATCATTTTCTCAGTGAACAGTGGTCCCTTTCTTCATTTTACCTAAGGAAGAGTCATTACTCTGCATGACTATAAATAAAAAGGGAATAACGCGAATGGCTTTCAAGGCCTAAAGTTATCTACGATTAAACACAACAATTTGCGCTAGTGTACGCTGTTATTTTTATTTTTTCGTGTTTTCGTACAGTGCTGTTGAAATAATCCCTTTAAAGTATTATGTTGGCATCTCTTAGTTTATCTGATACTTTTTATAAATGTCCAAGGTAAGAAGTAGCTTATAAATGTGTGAAGTGAGGCCACAAATTCATAAATATTATATAGGTACTCGAATTGAGTTGGTTAAAAAACAATTACAGCTATCATTAGTCAATTGTCTACAGAAAAGATTTAAGAAAACATTATAAAAGATGACACAAATGGATAAATAGGAGGGGTAGGTCTTGATTGTTAAAATAAAATAAAACCAGAGCATCAAAAAACGTAATGAATATACCAAAAACATCACAAATTCTAGCACAAATAGGAAAAAAGAAAAAGAGTGGGACTCTATTCATCGTATCCAAATGAGGAAAAATAACCAAGTAGGCCTTAACTCTTAAAAAGTATGAAAGCATTAAAGAAAAAATATAAATAACAAAGTTACGAAAATATCACAAAAGATGGTTTCGATAGAAAATAAAAGAAAGAAAAGGAGTAGGAGTTAATTAGTAGTACTTCCGAATAGCCAAAAGAGGGAATATAGTTAAGTAGGTTCCAATTCTATTTGAGATTGCCACGGGATTGCACAAATAATTTTAGTGGATATGACAAATCAATAAATTTCTCCACTTAGCAAACAGTGAAGAAATCCTATTGCAAAGCAAAACATGAACTTGATCTTTTAGTGAATATTGATGACAAAATATTTTGTAAAGGTATGATACGAAATATTTTGTAAATTTATGATCAAAATCTGCAGAAATTGAACTTAAATAGAATCGGTGATCCCAAAGAATGAACGGATATACCTTTTCATTTAAATGACACACCATTTCAATAGAAGACACATCCATTTATTTAAAATACTAACTAATAATTTTATTTAAACAAATATCAACAGAGAAGTGTTTGAACAATTAAATTTCAGTCATTAAATCTAACTTTTTCCATGTGTCAGCCATTAAAATAGAAACTTGGAGAAAATGGAGAGAGAAGAAATGGAGAGGAGTCTCCCCCCTCTATGAGGTAGTAGTAAGGTCTAGGTACACTCTATCCTCTCTAGACCTATTCAATAGAAGGTTAAAGGAGTTTCATCATTTTTCATGAACTCTTTCCTAAAAGTTAATCCAATAAAAAATTATATTAATATCTAGTCCAAGTTTAAATTCAAATGTGCAGGCCTGCCTTAATGGAATAAGTTTTTTCTTAAAAAAGAAAATAAAATCTTTGACTATTTCCAATCAATGCTCTTTATTTTGTAAAGAATCTAAGCTTTGTGCATCGTCAGGGTACTATATACTCTACATCATTAGGTAAAGTTGATATACTATTGCAGGTTATATTTTTTTTTAAAGTTTTCTTCTTTTTTCTTTTGTATTTTTAACTTTATTTTCTAAAATTTAAAATAATTTCCTTAAACTCATCTAAGAAGGATTCTCCGCCAGAACCTTCTCTCCATGTTTTTTTTGTTTATCTTTTTAACCCCGTATTCATCTTTCTTTAATGTGGTAATTGAATTTTAATATATTGATGCCGATTTTATTTGATGTTTGCACTTTAAATGTTTCATCAATTTTTTTTCCAAAAAGAAAAAAAAAGAAAAAACTTAATATTATTTGCAATGTTTTCATGGATTATGAATTTTGATGCATATGTTATTTTTCTCCAAGATTAACGAGTTAAAGCATGGAAGAATTAGTTCTTGCAATTTTAAAAGTATTTAACTTGAAGATTTAGTTTATTAATTATGATGATTTTATTGAGAGAGAAATATGGAAAAGTTACATTTGATTTATGTCGTAAAAGGAAATAACACGTTTCACTGATCGCTTTTATATATTTTTACATACGTTCTTGTGGATAAGAGCGTCCTCTGATTTCACAGTTTTTTTAAAACTTTTGTTTACGTTTTAGAAAATTAGTGGAACTTGGTACTTTCCCAGCATTTCTTTCCACAAAGTACTAGTTTCATCAGCAACAAAATTATCTTGTAAGTTGCAATAAATGTCATTTGTTCTTTATCATGAATTTTCCCTCACATTTAACTTCATTTTTAGAACGCATCCAATTATTGCACACATTAACAGCAATAGCATGCTAAATTTAGACGCAGCAAATGTTGTAATGCAGACTCAATCTCAATTCCACAAGGACTGAGGAAGGTTTGAACATGCAATTTACTCTGAAGTCTTATCTAGTATATGTATATAATCTAAGTTCAAATATGTCAGTTACTATTGTATAGTCAAACTAGTGACCTTAAAATTTCATTGTTCAAAACTTTGCTTTAATGTTTCCAGAGACAAATTCTTCTTTTTTTGAATAAATGAGACGAGCGTCTTTGTAAGCACAAACTCGTTAAAGAACTCGCATGGCATGATTTATGAACACTCAATATCACATAGATACCAAAATGTAGACCAATGATTGAAGCCATGAAACATATGAAGCAAATGAATGCCATGCTGGTGTCAACATACAGTTTCAAAAAAAAAAAAAAAATGCCATGCAAACAAGCTGTATGTGAATGCATAGATCTTTACTAATAGAACTACAATAACATACCTTCACCGAGCGCTAAACCAAAGATTCTCCTCCACAGTTAAATTTCCGTGTACAATGTCCTCTTGAGGAACAAAGCCAATGATTTTGATGTATGACTGCATTGGTTCAGGCATCCCATTTATGAGAATCACACCGGTCATGGAACACCTAGCAGCCTTCCTAGTCAACGCAGAAATAAATGTTGTCTTTTCAGCACAAGATGGATCCATAACAACAGAAACACGACTAGGTGATAATTTCCCTGATACACATCTAAATAGTTGCTTGTTTTTCCCCTTCAAAGTAAGTACCAAATCTTTGAAACACACCTTAAGGGGTGGTCTAGTTCTTATCTCAATATCACTTGCCATTGAGATTACTCCAAAAAATGTAAAATTCTTATGCTGCTCCTGCATAGCTTTTTCTTTCTCAATTTTACCGTATGCATATTTAATCATTTGGCTCTTGGTTTGAAGCTTTTCAACCATAGGCTTTTTCATAAGAGTATTAGTCAACACAATACAAGTGTCCTCACAAAAAACGTCTCATATGTCTCATGATGATATTTTCAGTTTCAATGCTAGGGACTAAGCAAAAACACTCAATATGTGGTTCAGGAATTCATGCTCCTCACTTGTACTCACCAATAGGAGTACATACCTGAAAGGGTTCACATAACACTTTGGGGCACACTTGAAGCCTATTAGCAACAAATAAAGTAATGAAAGATAGAGTGGCATCCAAATCAATTAGGAATTTACTTTTGAAACTGCAGTAACTTATTTTTTTACTGTCTCTTTTTAATAAAATGTAGTAAAGTAGCTGTTGGCAATGTTTTCCTATTATTTATGAATGATTTAGTGAATTTGTTAGGTCTTATATGTACGCTACAACGTCAATAGAAAGTTCTTCAATTCTCCTTCTATGTCTTCTCTATTACAGCCTACTTCAACAACTTGAAAACTTTCATTTGGTATCAGATTCCTATTTCATAAGGGTCCTGTGTGTGTGCGCGCCAATCAGATTCTATGAACACCATGAACGGAGAAGCAAGTGTTTCTTCAATGGCACTACCAACTTTCGGTGGAGAAAATTATCAAATCTGGGATGTTAGAATGTAGACATATCTGGAAGATATGGATCTCTAGGAGGCTGTAGAAGATGAATATGAGATTTTTCTCATGCCAACCAATCCCACAAATTAAAAGTCACCAGGAGAGGAAAATCCGTAAATCAAAGGCAAAGGCATGCTTATTTGCTATAGTTTTGTCCATTGACTCCACCTGTATCATGTCTCCAAAGTCAGCAAAAGAGGTATGAGATTATCTCAAGATTGAATATGGAGGGGATGAAAGGATTTGAGGGATGCAAGTGCTGAATTTGGTGTGTGAATTTAAATCCCAGAGGATGAAGAAAAGTGAAGCCATAAAGGAGTCCTCTGATTGACTTCTTAATATAGCAAATCACATCAGATTGGTGGGTTCCACTTTTAACGAATCAAAGATCATTGACAAAATCCTCGTACCAGTAAGAGAGATTTGAGGAAACCATTACAACCGTTGAAAATACTAAGGACTTGTCCAATGTTACACTAGCAAAGCTCTTAAGTGCTTTTCAAGTGCAAGAGCAACGATGTGATATGAGACAAGAAGGAGCTCTTGACGGAGCCTTACCAGCCAAGCTTCAAGACAATTGAAGGAATAAGAAGAAGAAGAATAAGAAGTACCAACCAACTGATGGAGAAAGTGCAACACGAAACAACAAAAATGAGACAGGTCGCTTCAAAAGAAACTACCCTCCCTGTAAGCATTGTGGCGAGCTCGGACATGCACCTTTCATGTGCTGGAAAGGGCCTGATGCTATGTGCAACAAGTGCAATCAGTTTAGGCACGAAGCAATAATTTGTAAGAACAATACCAAGCAGCAAGATGTAGATGCTTGGGTTGTTAATGAACAGGAGGAGGATCAAGTCTTTGTTGCATCATGTTTTGCAAGCAATGTTTCAAGTAAGTCATGGCATATTCATAAAGGCGCGCAAATCACATGACGCATGATAAAGACCTTTTCAAAGAATTGATACCCACTCAAGTTACAAAGTTTTGAATAGGTCATGGCAGTTACATTCCAGAAAAGGAATGGGAACAATTGCAGTTGAGACACAAGCAGGTACTAAAACAATAGCTGATGTTCTTTATGTACCTGACTTAGATCGAAACTTGTTAAGTGTTGGTCAATTACTAGAAAGGGATTTCAAACTTTATTTCGAAGATAAATATTGCTTGATCAAAGATCCCTCAGGACAGGACTTGTTTAAATTCAAAATGAGAGGAAAAACTTTCTCATTAGATCCATCTGAAGAAGAGTGGTGTATTGAACAAAAGAAAATGTTGCTAAATTATGGCACAAAAGACTCGGACACTATCATTATCAAGGCCTTTTCATGATGCAAAAGATGAGTTGGTGGAGTGTTAGAAAACTAACTACTCTTAAAATTGATCCAAGTATGAAAACTCAAAGAAGAGGTTAAAATTCCAGCATAACATTAACATGAAGAACATCTGAATTTATACAACCAAAAGATAACTAATTCCTATCTATTAGCTACTTACAAAGTGGATGAAACTTAATAGGGAAGTGTCCCACTAATCAGCCATAAAGGGCCATTAATATGCAACTAACTTTGACTAAGTCTTTTGCTAGAAAATAGGAAAGTTGTAAACTAAAAAACTGAGTTAAAAAATAGTAAAACTGAGTTAAAAATAGTAAAAACACTAAGCTGGAAGTTAAGAAATGTCAACTGACTAACACTCCTCCTTGGCATTTTCTTGAAGAACACCAATTCTTTGCCGCAGATCTTCAAACCTTTCCTTTGGCAGAGACTTAGTGAAAATGTCAGCTAGCTGGTTTTCGGATGAGCAATGAACAAGCAACACTTCATTGGACTGTTGGACTTCTCTAATAAAATGATACTTGATCTTGATGTGCTTAGTTCGACCATGAAACACTGGGTTTTTTGAGATAGAAATCGCTGAACTGTTGTCACACATGATCTTGGTAGCTTCAGTTTGTTCATGTCCTAAATCTTTCAACATCTTCCTTAGCCAGATAGCTTGATTACAGCAGATGCAGCAGCTATGTACTCAGCTTCTGCTGTTGATTGAGCTGTAGTTTCTTGTTTCTTAGAGATCCAACTAAAACAAGTTGACCCCAAACAAAAAAGATATCCAGAAGTGCTTCTGGAATCATCAATGCCGCCACCCCAATCACTGTCAGAGTAGTCGATCAGATTCATAGTCACTCCGGTAGATGTTGGGAAAAAAATCCAAAACTTACTGGTTTCTTTAATATATCTCAACACTCTTTTAGCTGCTGCGAAGTGTGTATCTCTAGGAGAATGCATGAACCTAGAGAGCAAACTTACAACAAACAGAATGTTAGGTCTGCTAGCGGTTAGATATAGAAGGCTGCCAATTAAGCTTCTATACATACTATCATCCACTTTTTCAGAATCCTCATCCTTGCCAAACTTCACCCTAGTAGATATTGGAGTACTCGCAGGTTTGCAGTCTTGCATTTTGAACCTGTTTAGAATATCTGAGATGTATTTCTGCTGGAATATAAATATTCCATCGCTGGACTGCAAGACTTCCAAGCCAAGAAAGTACTTCATGACCCCAAGATCAGTCATTTCAAAGACTTTCTCCATTTCATCCTTGAACCTTTGGATTAGTTCTATTTTGCTTCCTATAACAAGCATGTCATCCATATAAATTGAGACAATTAAAGACACCATCCGTGACTTTCACATACAGGGTAGCTTCACTTTGACTTCTTCTAAAGCCCAGTTGGATGAGATGACTGTCTATCCTTTCGTAGCATGCCCTAGGGGCTTGTTTTAGGCCATACAAAGCCTTCGTTAAGAGATAAACTTGATCCTCCTTTCCAGGAATTGAGAAACCATCAGGTTGCTCTACATAAATCTCTTCATCAAGCAAACCATTCAAAAAGCCGATTTGACATCAAGGTGATGAATCTGCCAGGAACTACAGGATGAAAATGCAAGAATAAGCTTGATTGTGTCATACCTTGCTACTGGAGCAAACATTTCCTGGTAATCCACACCATGTTGTTGTGCGAATCCCTTCACCACCAATCTAGCCTTATACTTGCAAACAGAGCCATCAGGATTGAGTTTTGTTTTGAAAATCCATTTTACACCAATCACCTTGCGATTTCTAGGCCTATCAACAAGCTGCCAGGTTCCATTCTTCTTGATCATGTCTATTTCCGCTTGCATAGCTCTCCTCCATGCTTGAGAATCTTGTGCTTCAGCATAGCTTGTTGATTCAGAGACAACCAAATTGCACCGCTGATAGACATCTTTTAAGGATCGAGTGCCCCGAACTGGTACGTCATCTACTAGTTCATCTTCCGCAAGTTGAGGCTTCTCTATTAAATCAGAAAAAATGGTCTTCTGATTTTTCCAATCCCAAGCAGCTGATTCATCAAACTTCACTTCTCGGCTTAGAATTAGTTTTTCTGTTTTTAAACAGAAAATCCTGTATCCTTTGGATGAACTATAGCCCATAAATATACCCTTCTGAGCCTTGTTGTCCAGCTTACTCCTCTTTGATTCTGGAACTTGATAATAACATATACACCCAAAGATTCTAAGACGGTATACTAATGGTTTGTTCCCATACCAAGCTTCATATGGAGTCATGTCCTGCAAGGCTTTAGTAGGTAATCTATTCAGCAGATATACTGAGGTGTTGACTGCCTCCGCCCAAAACTGATTTGGAATCTTTTTTTCAAGTAAAAGGCACCTCGCCATCTCCATTATTGTCCTATTCTTCCTTTCAGACATGCCATTTTGTTGTGGAGTGTACGGTAATGTCCATTGACGTTCAATACCTGTGCTATTACAAAGCTCCACAAACTGAGAAGAAGTATATTCTCCTCCATTGTCAGACCTCAAAGCTTTAATACTGAGATTACATTGATTCTCTACTAAAGCTTTAAATTGTTTAAAAACATTAAAGACTTCACTCTTCAGTCTAATGAAATAAACCCAACACATTCTGGTAATCATCAATAAAGAGGAGAAAATATTTGTTACCACTCAAAGAATCTATTTTCATTGGGCCGCAAACACCTGTATGAATGAGTTGAAGTTTCTGGTTAGCTCTCCATACTTGATTTGATTGAAATGGAAATTTTGTTTGCTTGCCTTGTTGCCAGGTTTCACAAACTTGATCAATAAAAAGAAATTCAGGCATAGATTCCACTAGATCCTTCTTTTTCATCTCGGCGATGCTTCTCAGATTAAAGTGACCAAACCTTTTATGCCATAGGTTTGTACATGTTTGTGAAGTAGTGGTGTAAGCCTGTTCAGTTATTCTCTCCCAATCAACTGAAAACATCCTGTTGCTCATCTTGACACAAAACAGTTCTACTCCAGAAGGGTCAGAAACAACACATCCGCGATTCTTAAAATGCAGAGAATAATTATTTTCAAGCATTTGTCCAACACTCAACAAATTTTGACTCATATCAGGTGTGTATAAAACATCAGGAATAGTTTTGATACCTGATATTGTTGAGATAGACACAGTACCTCTGCCTTTGACATCTACAGCCTCACCATTTCCCACTTTTACCTTGGATTTGTAAGTATCATCAAGGAATTTGAACATTTCAGCATCATTGCACAAGTGATGTGTGCAACCACTATTGAGAAGCCACGAATCGGAGGATCCATTGGCTGAAAAGTGTGAAACTGCAAACAGTTGCTCTTCATGTGCATCTGAAGCTTCTGCGATTTGTGCTTGCATAGCTCCAAAGGCCTTTGTTCTTGATTTGCAAACCTTAGATACGTGCCCCGTCTGCTTACAGTTTCCGCATATAGCATCGATTCTCCACCAGCAATATTTCTCCAGATGTGTAGTCTTCTTGCAATGTTTGCAGGGAGGAAACTTTTGCTTCAAATCTCCACTATTGTTTCCTCCATCATGCTTTCCCCTATTCTTATGGTTGAACTGTTGTTTTCCTTTACCCAAACTTTGCTTTTGTACAGAGAAAGCGCCTTCAGTATACTTGTCCTGTCTCATAGTCCTTCTTTGCTCTTGAGCTTGAAGAGCACTCATTAATTCACCTAATGAGAGTTTTCTCAAGTCCTTGGATTCTTCAAGAGAGGAAATCTTAGATTCAAACCTCTCCGGAAGAGTCACAAGAACTTTCTCCACAATCCGGTTGTCTGTAAATTCTTCACCAAGAAGTCTAATATTAATAACAATTAAGTAGATTCGATCAGCATACTTACTGATTGTTTCATCCTCCAGCATATTCAGGGACTCAAACTGTCTTTTCAGGTTCACCACTTGCATTTGACGTGTTCTATCGCTGCCTTGGTATTCTTCTTTCAATCTGTCCCAAGCCTCTTTTGCAGTTTTACAAGCCATGATTCTATAGAACACAAAATCTGCCACAGAGTTTTGTATAAGCGACTTGGCTTTAGATTTCTTTGCCTTCTCTTCACTGTTGGATCTGATCTGAGCCAAAGTACGATTTTCTGGTAGGGCAGCAATAGGTATATCTTCCGTCACAGTTTCCCTAAGATCATAGGCTTCTAAAAAAGCTTGCATTTTCACGGACCAAAGTTGGTAACTTTCACCGTGAAAGTGAATGGTGGATTTAAAGGTAGGCTGCTGGATGCCATTGGTGTTGTAGGTTGAAACATTTTGGTCCCTTAAGATCAACTAGAAGCTCTGATGCCACTGTTAGAAAACTAACTACTCTTAAAATTGAACCAAGTATGAAAACTCAAAGAAGAGGTTAAAATTCCAGCATAACATTAACATGAAGAACATCTGAATTTATACAACAAAAAGATAACTAATTCCTATCTATTAGCCACTTACAAAGTGGATGAAACTGAATAGGGAAGTGTCCCACTAATCAGCCATAAAGGGCCACTAATATGCAACTAACTTTGACTAAGTCTTTTGCTAGAAAATAGGAAAGTTGTAAACTAAAAAACTGAGTAAAAAAATAGTAAAACTGAGTAAAAAACAGTAAAAACACTAAGCTGGAAGTTAAGAAATGTCAACTGACTAACATGGAGAACCTACCTGATTTGGAAGTAAGTTCCATAGATTGTCTTGCCTACCAATTTTGTAAACAACGCAAGAATCCCTAAATAAAGATAGAGAGCCTCATACAACCCACAATTTGTTCATACGGATATCGCAGGTCCTCAAAGAACTCTATCACTACAAGGTAGCATATATTACGTTCTTTTTGTTGATGATTTTAGAAGAATGCGTTGGATTTTTTTCTTGAAATTCTAGTCAGAAGTTGTAGGTGTATTCTTGAAATTAAAAAAATTGGTGGAAAATCAAAATGGTTGTAGAATTCAACCTTTGAGGTCTGATAGTTGAAAGGAGTATACCTCAATAGAATTCAATTCATTCTTCGAAGAGGCTGGCATAGTGCACTAGCGCACAACACTATACACACCAGAACAAAACGGTGTTATTGAAAGAATAAATTGATTGATAATGGAGATGGCTAGATGTGTGTTGCACGAAAAGGAGTTACCGAAAATATTTTAGGCAGAGGCAGCAAATACTGCAGTCTTTATGCAAAATCAACTTCCAATGAAGATTTTGGAAGATAAAACACCATTTGAAGCTTGGTACGGGTTTAAACCTTCATTAAGTTTTCTTAAAGTGTTTGGTTGTGTGTGTTTCATTCACGTTCCTCAAGTAAGGCGTGAAAAACTTGACAAGAAGGCAACTACAAGCATCTTTGTGGATTACAATAGCGTTTCTAAAGCTTACAAGGTCTATCAACCTCAAACAGGAAAAATGACAATTACAGTGATGTTCATTTTAGTGAGAACAAACAATAGGATTGGAATACTTCTCAAAAACCAGGAAAGTTCTCACTGAAAGCAAATGTTTGTCTTCCTAAAGAGCAAGAAGATGAACTATGGCAACATGAACTAGAAGATGACCATCCAGTCAAAGGGAGATGACGATTGTCCTACATCTATCATAGATGTAACGTCTCCATCTACGAACCTGCTGGGTCAGTAGAAGCTCTTCAAGACTCATAGTGGAAGAAAATGATGGAGGAGGGGATTTCAATGATTGGGAAAAATAAAACTTGGGTATTAGTTTAAAAACTTGAAGACAGAAAAGTCATTGGTATGAGATGGATCTTCAGAACAAAGTTAAATATAGATAGTTCCATCAAAAAATACAAGTGCAGGCTTGTAGTTAAAGGGTATGTACAAATTTATGGTGTTGATTACTCCGAGACTTCTTTTCCTGTTGCAAGATTAGATACAACCAAATTGTTACTCGCAATAGTAGCACAAATGGAATAGAAGGAGTTCCAGCTCGATATAAAATCAGCTTTCTTAAATGGCAAACTAGAGGAGGAAATATATGTCAAGTAACTATAAGGATTCGTGAAACACGGTGACAAGGATAAAGTCTATCTGCTAAAAAGGGCTCTTTATCGCCTAAAACAAGCCAAGAGCTTGGTGTAGCAAAATAGATTATCATCTATTAAACTTGGGTTTTGAAAAACGTTTGTCTGAATCCACTATATATGTAAAACATAAAGAAGATAGTGATATCCTTACTGTGTCTCTTTATGTTGATGATATTTTGATAACAGGAAATAATATAAGGCTGATTGAGGAGTTTAAAAGAGTTTAAAAAAGAAATGATGCATGTTTTTGAAATGACAGATCTTGGTCTTATGGCCTATTTTCCTGGAATTGAGGTCAAGCAAAGCAAAGGTGAAGTGTTTATTTGCCAAAAGAAATACGCACAGGAAATTCTAAAGGAATTTCAAAAGGAGGAATGCAAGTCGATGAGCACGCCGATGAATCAAAAAAGAAGCTTTATAAAGAAGATGGAGCCGACAAAGTTGATGAAGGTTATTATAGAAGCTTGCTCGGATCCTTAATGTATCTCACAGCAACAAAGTCTGACATTCTATTTTTTGTAAGTCTCTTATCTCGTTTTATGCACTCTGCAAGTGAAATGCATTTAAGAGCAGCAAAAAGAATATTAAGATACGTTAAAGGTACTGTTGACTATGGTGTAAAGTTTGAGAACTACAAAAGCTTCAAGTTGCTTGGATTCTCGGATAGTGAATATGTTGGATCCGCAGATGATATAAGAAGTGCAGCAAAAGGGAGAACTGACTCTAATCAACTGCAAGTTTTAAAATCAGCAAGCAGACCTGTTCACTAAGCCTTTACCAATCAGCAAATTTGAGTTTCTCAGACAGAAAATTGGAGTTTGCAGTTCTCAATGCAAGGAGGAGTGTTAGGATTTGCTTTTGAAACTGCACTTAATTATTTTTTTTAACATCTCTTTTTAGCAAGACTTAGTCAAGTAGCTGTTAGCCATGATTTCCTATTATTTAGGAATGATTTAGTGAATCTATTAGGTCTTTTTTTCAAGGTCTTATATGTACACTGCATAGTCAATAAAAAGTTGTTCGTCTACTGCTTCAATTCTCCTTCTATCTCTTCTCTGTTACAACCTACTTCAACAACTTCAAAACTTTAAGAATCCAATAAATCATACACATCATAATGAGTGTTCATATGTTATCTAAAACGATTGCTCGCAAACAAAGCCAGTATGGTGCAGATTGGTATGGATTCCCTCCGTTCGAGGAGATGGCTATAAGTCATCTTGTAATTCTCTCTGAGATTGCTATGGGATTGCACAAATAATTTTAGTTGATATGATAAACTAATGAATTTCTCCACTAAGCAAATAGTGAAGAAATCCTATTGGAGGCTATCTTTTGAAATACTATCAGCTTCTGAAACAATAGCCTTGACTTGCAAGTCTATGCACGTATCCCCTACCAAAGGTATGGGACGTAGATAGGTGCTCAACCTTATCATTTACTAGACAATATTGATGCCTCTGACTTGAATCTTGAGCTAAAGTTCTACTATACACTGTATATACTTATAGGAAGTGGATGAAAATATTCTTGAAAGTTGACGCTTACTTAAAAAAGAAAAAAGATATTATCTTGAGCTCTAACCTGCATAATAACCACTGGGGTGTACCCCATTGGACTCCTTCAAGGGGCGATGTGATAAATATTTGCCATTGAGAATAGTCTACTTTCCAACAATATGAAACCTTGGGTGATAGTTGTAGGGTGAAAAGGCTTCTCCCGAAGCTTATTTGTGTCAAGATTGAAAGAACGAGTCGATGGCATCCTTCAATCCATAAGGCTGAGCAACTGCATAGTTGGGATTGTCTCATTAGAGTAAGGATCTACAGAGCCCATACCTTTTGCTTTCAAATGAGATTTGGGAAAAAGAAGATGATGCTCATTCTACATTCTCACATCACCACCCTTTATGTCACTTATAGTACTTCCCTAGTGAAGTAAGGTAGATGCCTATCCATGAATCATTCTATCATTGGTTGACCAATGAATTCTTTGGAATTCCAAGTCCCAAGAAACTAATCTCCTTCAAGCACATCGATTATACCATAAAGGCATATGAATCTCAGTCCTCAAACTTATTCAATCTTAAGCTCCTTCAACATATTTGTAGAAATGACATACTATTGATATTAAGCAAAAAGCAGTTGTTCCTTTGCGAAAAACTTAAATTGTAAAGCTTTACAAATCAAAATACGAGAGTCCACTGGGAATTTAGCCTCATCTTGGAGTGATTCATGAACAGGCATCTACCTCACTTCAGAAGGGAAGGACTATAAGTGACATAAAGGGTGGTGATGTGAGAATGTTGAATGAGCATCATCTTCTTTTTCCCAAATTTGATTTGAATGCAAAAGGTATGGGCTCTGTACATCCTTATTCTAATGAGACAGTCCCAGATATGCAATTACTCAGCCTTATGGACCGAAAGATGCCATCAACGCCTTCCTTAGTTGAGATAGTGATACTTGGGGAATTGGCCTTCGGCCAGACGAAAAGTCCCTACGAGTCATAGATCACACTATAGGTCGTTGAAAGCGGTCTCCAAATCACCCTAGACTCCAAACCCTCTTTTTTCTCATACTATAGAGGGATTAATTTCCCTCTCCTATTTCTCTTCCTCTATATCTCTCTATCAACAATCACAACTCTACCGCTCATCCCACACCTCACTTCTATTTCCATCACTACTTGGCCACCTCTATTTCTATCAAAGATAGTCACCACCCAACA
This sequence comes from Solanum rostratum, assembly GCA_029948455.1. Classification (NCBI taxonomy): domain Eukaryota; kingdom Viridiplantae; phylum Streptophyta; class Magnoliopsida; order Solanales; family Solanaceae; genus Solanum; species Solanum rostratum. Next base: position 28,837,520 of record CM057045.1, read on the forward strand.
ACCTCCGCAACCTCCTCGTCACCGATGAGACCCAACTGAAACTAACCCTAAAACCCCAATTTCCTTGTCTCATATGGATAGCCACCATAAAACTCCTCCTATCTCTATCCCTACCCTAGTAAAAAACCTACCAAATCCCCCTTTCCTTTCAATTGACCAAAACCAGCTGACAACTACTGTCTCCAACGAAAACCCTCCGCTGTGTCACATATCTTCTCTCTCCATGTCTATGTCTGTATCACTTTGGAGGTCTGGTGAAGAAAACTCTATTAGCAACAATCACGAACAAAGTCAGTTTTGAACATTGCCAAAAAAGTTCCTAATTATCCAAAAACTAGTTTCACGACACATGCATTGCACGTGTTCCACAATATATTAATATCAAAAACTTAAAAATTTGTATAAAATATATTAACATGTGTGCATGTGAAACAGGTCAAAATAAATTTCTACTACTAATATATTTTACTATGTTATAGAAAGTAAGTTGTTTGTGAAAGATGAGAGAGGGGTGACAAAAAAGTTCCTAATTAAAAAAAGTTGACATGTTGACCAAGGCCAAGTTAAATCTTCTATTAATTAGGGGATTAAGTTAACTGGGGGTTAAAGTGTAATTTTAAAACTTGTTAAACATTAAAAAATACAACATATCACAAAAAGTGGGGTAAAAAAGTCATTTCAAAAGGATGACTAAGCGGGTAATATTTGAAAAGGTTAAAATCATTTTAACTATACTTGTCAGTTACTTTTTGCTTCATCTTCTTCAACACACTTGTTTTTTTTTTAAATTTCTCACAAGAAACCCTGCAGCAACCCCGCAGCAACTCCACATCAACTCTATATCAACTCGAAGGTAACTCTAAATCAATCTTTTTTTTTTAATTTTTTCTTCTCGATTCACCATCTTCATCTTATTTGTCGTCACCATATGATTTTAGAAGGTACATGGTAAAAAAAAACTTCTTTTTTCGTTTCGTTAGGATTTTTGTGATTTTTAAATGAAAATATTGTTTTAAGTTCACAAAAAGAAAGAATGGATGTTGGGGTTTTATGTTTTTGTTGAATTAAAAATAGTGATATAGGTTAAGAAATAAAAGAGGATGATATTTTTCATTTTTGCATGTCCAAATAAACACTACATTAGCGTACTTGTTACCCTAGTATGGTTTATTATTATGGTTTTTACATATTTTGATATATTGTTGGCATGGAATGGTATGTTGTTATGGGTTTTTTCATATTTAGTTATTTTTTTGCCCTGGTATGGTATATTGTTATGGGTTTTAACATGTTTTGTTTTTGTAAACAATAAATATGTGTATATTTAAGTTTTTTTGTTGTTTTTATTGTTTTGGTCGTTTCTTAATGGTTGGGTTGTTGTGCTTAAAAATACATTATTGTTGCAGAACTTAAGCACATATGTGATTGAATCACACATATGTCCTATGAATAGTTAAAGTTATTCTGAAAATAGCGGAACAACTGCTAAAACTAGTTCAACAATTGCTATAACTAGTGCAGTAATTGGTACAACAATTGCTAAAACTAGTTCGACAATTGTTGAACTTAGTGCAGTAACTGGTACCCCAACGTCTAAAACTAGTTCAACAATTGTTGAAAACTAGTTCAAAAATTGTTGAAACTAGTGCAGTACTAGTACAACAACTGCTAAAACTAGTTCAACAATTGCTGAAATAACTACTAAACAATCACTAAAACTTTTATATAACGATTGTTGAAGTTACTGCTTCTTAACTTAAGCAGATAAGGCAAGTTAACATAAAATGTGTTAAAAATTGTAAAAGTTGCTTTAGCAACCCCGTGAATTATTTTTTGAAGAAAATTATTTTATATACCTATTTGATCATCTGCTGTAATTGTTTTTCTATTTTTTTGAATGTTAATTGATGGCTTCTTATTTTATATCACGTGGTGTAGATAAATGCCCCCCTGAAAAAGGAAGATAGCTACTGAAGCCCCAATAGATGGAGACGGAGATGTCCCTACTACAGGAGCCCTAGCAGGTAGAAGATCTAGAAGAAAGATAGTTAAGACACAGAGGCAAATAGAAATAGAAGAAGCCTTAAAAAGAAGAGTACCAGCAAACTGTTAGCACTTGTGAACATGCGATGACACGACCTAGATCTAGAGTCTACGAGTGAAATGTCGAATGGAAATCCAAAAGTCCCCAAAAAAATCTTAAAGTATCCATATTCACATCATTGTTTCGGAAATATATACAAATAGTAAACACGTAGTTCTAAGGGACGGGAAAGTAGGACTCAAGCTATGGGGACATCATAGGGAAAGGGATTAACATGGATTCACGTAACACGTATCACATAAAGACTAAGGTGTGGCTAAGAATGACTCACTCTATGTGGGCGATTCGGGACTTAGAATCTTCTACATTTCCACATCAAAGCATACATAATTTTCGTAATTTTCATAATTAATCCATAATAGCCATATTAGATAGATAACCAGAATCATAAACTCCAAATGCAACACATAACATATAGATTTGACAAGAGTCTACAAGATGTCCAACAATGCTTCTAGTCATAAGATGGTACGGGGGCCAAGACATGTCCTGGGCTCACCTTCAAAGTAAATAACATAAACAAGACTTCATAGGGCGAGGAATGGTGGCTTGTCCTTTGAAGATAGGATTCGCCACAATAAATGTCTAAAATCCGATCTAGTTGTGAAACGATGGATGAAAGTAGTCTCCGGTCCCTACATGGTTAGATCATGTACATAAAAAGTATGCATTAGTACGTTTGAATATACAAAGTATGCTGGTATACAATGCATAAGACTTACAAAACCTGCATTAGATGTGCGATGGCAAGGGCACATAGTGTAGAAAGATATATATATATATCCAAAGAAGTATAATATAATGATATGCCATCAAATCTGTGATGCATGAAATGCACAAATGCTTATATAAGAGGGGATGAGACCTCAACCGACATATAAGACCAATCGGGCTGTTACTTGGAATCTTAATGTTATCCCACACCGGAAAAGAGGTTGTCTACTATCAAAATGTAGAATCCAACTAGCTTGGGGCCCAATACCACGGGAATAAGATAAAAAATAAGCCATTTGTGAAGACTTTACTATTAGTCAATTGTTTCTAAAAAAGTGAAATTTTGGGGGAAATATTTGTCTTTTGTTATTAGCTTATATTAAGTAACTTCATCATTATAATTTGAAATGGAGAAATAAATTAAGAGAGTAAAGGATTGCCTATCCATGAAATTATGAGTACTTTTAGATAATTTCGTAACCAATCTTCTATATATGCAATATTATCAAGCATATTATCTCATTCAAGTGTTTTCAACCTAATTGAATGAGTGTCACTTATCCTGTTATACCTCTTTTCAGCAGCCAGATTTTCCCTTCACTAATTGATATTCTAATTATTAAAAATTAGGACATACCCGATGCACTTTCCGGGAAGGGCCCAAGCACAAGGATCTATTGTACGTAGTCATACCTTGCATTTCTGCCAAAGGATGTTACCAAACTTCGAACCCGTGACCTTCTTGTTACATGGTAACAACATTGCCAGTTACTTCAAGGCTCCCCTTCAATTATAGTTATTAAGATCATAATTATAACAATAAGTCAAATCAGCAAAAGTGCATATATATATATATATATATATATATATATATATATTTGTATCGACACACACACATTACAATATGCGCATTTATGAAAATATACAAATTGATTATATTCATATAAAATTTAGTAGTTAACTATATAGAATGATATTGTGTAACGTTACAAAAATATTGATATACAAATTTTGTGTGATTTCATTTTTTTTAACTCCTAGTAAAAGAAAAACTAGAATATCTTTAAACAATTTCTAAAATATGAAATGCATTCTTCTTGTGCTTCAACATTTTCCATGCTCCAAATTCATGAATGTGATGCAAATGCAAATATGTATGGATGGCATGGGTAATGTATAGCATATTCAAACATAGCAATATAAGGTAAGAACTAGAAAATCTATAATAAAAATTAGTAGAAAAAGTAGAATTATCACCCATGCATAAGACATCTTTAAAGGGACATGCATGTTCAAATTTCATAATCCAAGTAGTTCATCATAAAAATTCTTAACATAACTCACAATTCGGAAGATTAAATAGCACATGCATTGTTCAAGAAATCAAGATAAAGTAGTAAAATCTCACATTTTAACTAGATAGTGTATTAAATAGTTTGAGAAGAACTAAGGTCTCCTTAGTTGAAAGGAACCAAGAATCAAACCCCACATACGTTGTAGAAGACAACACTTGAAGAGGAAATGGACTCAAATTGTGAACCTTAGCTAGATGAATCCTAGTGAGAAGGTGGGAGTCTTGAAGGAGTGAACATTAGAGAGAGAGTGAATGAGAGTGGAAATGGGCTGAAAATGGTGAAGTCCTACTTATATAGGGAGCTTAGAATGGGTGGGAAATGACCAAATTTTTGTTGGAATAAGCCAATATTTCAAAAATGCCATTAATGAAATGGACCAGAAATTGATCTGTCTGAGGCATACGGTCCAGTACACGGTCCGTGTAGTGTCACACGGACCGTTTACTGTGTCGTGGCCTCAGACTTCAAATTTTCGGAGGCAAGATTTTCCGATCTAAGTATCACGACACAGACCGGTAAATGGACCACCTGGGATCACGGACCGTGACCCCATTCGTATATAGGTAACTTCCCACACCGAGGTTAGACGGAGTGCTACACGGACCATCTAAAGTCACACGGGCCATGACTTTGTCTGTGTGAAGGTGGCCCTATGCAGTTTACCATACGGGAAGCCACACAGTCCATCCAAGGTCACACAGACCGTGTGATGGCCCGTTCACCCTCTCATTTCCTCGGGTGCCACTTCACGGGAGGCCACACGGTCCGTATGCCTTCACACGGGTCGTGTAGGCCCTTCCATGAGGTGATGCCTGGTAGAATTTCTTGGCATTTGACCTAAAAGTGACGTCAAGAATCCGGGGTCTTTCATCATCTCCCCCTTGGGAACATTCATCCTTGAATGTGCAAGAAGAAGACCTGGAAAGCTAGAGTTAAGGCAAGATACATCCGACACAAGACACAATGCACGACTCGACTCAAAATAACAAGATTTGTACCAAAGCTTTTGATGCCACAAGACAAATTACAGTTCAATACCCACATTCATATAAAAATTGCATTAAACTTATTTGTAAAGAAAGGAAAGTTCTTTAGTGTACATATATGCATGTCATGTCATGAGACTCAGGAGGGCAAGAAAATGACACAATTGATAAGGGAAGTTCCTAGTACCTTAGGCTTGAGTAGATTGGAAAAGATAGGGGTATCGCTTCATCATGTCCTGCTCCGCCTCCCAAGTAGCACTCTCCACTAGTTGATTCCTCCAAAGTACCTTTACCGAAGCCACATCTTTTTTGCAAAGTCACTTTACTTGCGTATCTAAGATTGCTACCGGTAGCTCCTCACAAGTCAAGTTCTCCTCAACCTCCATTCCCTCCAAAGGCACATTGGAGCTAGGATCACCAACGAACTTTCTCAACATAGATACGTGGAAGACCGGATGAATGGAACCAAAATCCAGGGGTAACTCCAACCTGTAAGCCACATCTCCAATCCGCTCAACAATTTTATAAGGGCCAACATACCGGGGGCTCAACTTGCCCTTCTTGCCGAAACACATAACTCTTTTCATAGGAGAGACTTTCACATAAACCTAATACCCGACATGCAATTCGAGGACCCTTCTCCTACTATTTACGTCAGAATTTTGGCAACTTTGGGCCGCTTTCAATCTCTCCCTAATCACTCTTACCTTCTCCATAGCATTCAACACCAAATCCGGGCCAACGAAGGCCATTTCACCCACTTCAAACCACCCCATCGGGGATCTACACCTTCTCCCATACAAGGCTTCAAACGGCGCCATGCCAATGTTAGCATAAAAGCTATAATTATAAGCAAACTCGATGAGCAGAAGATGATCATCCCAATTCCCCTTAAACTCTAACGCACATGCTCTCAACATATCTTTCAAGGTTTGAATAGTTCTCTCCGCTTGGCCATCGGTTTGAGGGTGAAAAGAGGAACTCAACTTAATTTTGGTCCCAAGGCCCTTATAAAAAGATTTCCAGAAGTGGGAAGTGAATTGGACACCTCGATCCGATATGATGGACCTAGGCACACCATGCAATCTCACCAACTCTTGGATATACAACCTCGCATAGTCCTCAACATTGAAAGTAGTCTTGACCGGTAGCAAATAAGCTGATTTCGTCATTCGATCTACAATAACCCAAATGGAGTCGAATTGCCTTCGGGTCCGAGGTAATCCCACCACAAAGTCCATGTTCACATCCTCCCACTTCCACATGGGATTTTCAATGTCTTGGGCCAAACCACCAGGCCTTTGGTGTTCAACCTTTACCTGCTGACAACTCGGACATTCAGATACGAACTTGGCAATATCCCTCTTCATACCATGCCACCAATAAACCTCTCTCAGATCCCAATACATCTTTGTAGACCCCGGGTGAATAGAGTAGTAAGAGTTGTGAGCCTCACTCATAATCACCTTCCTAAGGTCATCCACGTCAGGAACACAAAGCCACTTTTGGTACCGAAATACACCATCTCCCTCTTGGGAGAAAGCCTCAATCTCTTTTGCAGCAACCAACTTCTTCATCTCACATAACGACAGATCTAGATCTTGTTTAGCTTTCACTTCATTCACCACAGAAGTTTCTGACCCATTCTGAACCCAAATACCACTCGTGCTAGAATCAGTCAACCTGACACCCAACCTAGCCAACCGGTGAATATCCCTTGCCAACCCCTTTTTCTCATTTTCCATATGCGTCACACTCCCCATAGACAACCTGCTACGAGCGTCGGCTACGACATTGGCCTTGCCCGGATGATACAACACACTCATGTCGTAATCTTTTAAAAACTCCAACCACCTCCTTTGCCTAAGATTAAGATCCCTTTGGGTGAAAACATATTGTAAACTCTTATGATCAGTTAAATACATTAACATGGACCCCGTACAAATAATGCCTCCAAATATTCAAAGCAAACACCACCACTGCTAATTTAAGGTCGTGAGTGGGATAATTTCGTTCGTGCACCTTCAACTGTCTTGATGCATACGCTATCACCTTACCATTCTTCATAAGCACACGACCCAATCTGATTTGCGAGGCATCATAATACACTACGAACCCTTCTGAACCATTTGTCAAGGTCAAGACGGGAGCTGATGTAAGCCGATCTTTTATGGTTTGAAAAATCCTCTCGCATTCATCCGACCATATAAACATAGCCTTCTTTTGGGTCAACTTGGTTAATGGCGAGGCAATAACTGAGAAGCCTTCCAGGAACCTTTTGTAGTACCCGGCCAACCTGAGAAAATTGCAGATATCCAAAGGAGTCAATGGTCTAGGCCAATTTTTCACAGCCTCTGTTTTCCTCGGATCCACCTTGATACCATCCCCGGACACCACATGACCAAGGAAAACCACTTTGCCCAACCAGAACTCACACTTGCTAAATTTGGCATACAATTTCTTTTCCCTCAGAGTTTGGAGGGCCATCCTCAAATGGTTCCCGTGCTCTTGTTCACTACGGGAGTAAACGAGGGTATCCTCAATAAACACCACCACAAAGCTAACAAGGAAAGTCTTAAACACTCTATTCATCAATTCCATAAATGCGGCTGGAGCGTTATTTAGACCAAACGACATCACCACAAATTTGAAATGCCCATACCTTGTCCGAAAAGCTATTTTGGGGACATCACACTCTCTAACCTTCAACTGATGGTATCCAGAACGGAGATCAATTTTTGAGGAGTGAGTGGCACCTTGTAGTTGGTCAAACAAATCATCTATTCTCGAAAATGGGTACTTGTTCTTAGCGGTCACCTTATTCAGCTGCCTGTAACCAATACGCATACGGAGAGACCCGTCCTTCTTCCATACAAACAACATAGGAGCACACGGTGATGTACTAGGCCGAATGAAACCCTTCTCAAAAAGGTCTTTCAACTGCTTCTTTAACTCTTTCAATTCTGCAGGGGCCATCTGGTATGGAGAAATGGAAATAGGCTGAGTGTCTAGAAGAAGATCTATCCCGAAGTCTATCTCTCTATCGGAGGGATGCCCGGTTAGTCCTCGGAGAACATATCCAAAAATTCATTCACCATAGGGATTGACTCGAGAGTATGCACCTCAGAATCCTCATCCCTGAACCTCACCATATGGTAGATGCACCCCTTAGAAATCATTTTCCGCGCCTTGAGGTAGGAAATAAACCTACCTTTTACAGAAGAATCACTACCTTTCCATTCAAGAACTGGTTCACCGAGAGGTTGGAACTGGACTTTCCGGGTTCTACAATCTATGGAAGCATAAGATATATGCAGCCAATCCATTTCAAGAATCACATCAAAATCAAACATTTCATGTTCCACAAGATCACATGGAAAGATTTTATGCAACACAGCAACAGGGCAGCTGTGATAGACTCTATGAGCAACAATAGATTCACCCACGGGGGTGTAGACCGGGAAAGTCTCTCTTAAAATCTGGGGTTTCAAGCCGAACTTAACAACCAACAGTGGAGTCCCAAAAGACAAGTTTGCACCTGGGTCAAGCAAAACATAAGCATCAAAATAAAAAACTTTTAACATATCAGTCACAACATAAGGAGCCTCCTGGACATCCTGGCAAGCATGGAGTGCATAGAACCTGTTGTTTCTCGGGACAACACCTAGAGGACCTCCCTATTGAGCCTGCCCGTCTTGGGCTACCTGACCTCGGCCTCCATGCATATTTCTAGGGCAATCAATAACCTTGTGGTCCTTACTTCAACTTCGGAAGCAAAGCTCCAAATCCCTTCGGCAGGCACCTATGTGGGGCTTCCCACACTTGTCACACAAGATATATCCGGGTCCGCCACCCGTCGGTACCTCGGGAGGGGGTGCCCGAGCATTAGCTACCCGAGCTCCCGAACCTTGGCCCTACTGGAAGCGACTAAACCCAACATTCCTAGCACCAGAGAACCTACCATCAAAGCGGGCTCTCTTGGGATTGTGTGTCCTTTTCTCCTTGAGTTTCACTTTTCAATCTACTCAGCCTACACCATGAGTCTGGAAATATCTATGTCCCCAATCAGCATAGCAGTTCGACATTCTTTCACCAATGAGTCAGAAACACCCGAAATAAATTTTTGCGTCCTTGCACGGGGATCAGCCACCAGGGACAGAGCTTGGCAAATTTGAGGGCATAATCCCTCACACTCATACTCCCCTGCTTGAGATTAATAAACTCGATCTTTTTGGCCTCTCTCAACTCAAGTGGAAAGAAGAGGTCAAGGAAGGAAGATTTGAACTCTCCCCATTTAACATTACCATCACAAACCTATTCCATAGCCCACTGCGTATACCATACCCGAGCTACATCCCTCAACTCGTAAGCAGCCAACCCAGCTTTTTCCTCAGAAGAGACACCCATAATGTTCAGTATTCATCTGGGTGAAATCCCTTATAATTGAAGCGGGTGTACGGTCCTGTGAAAGATTGGCTTGCCTTGCCTGAGCCGTTACCACCTTTGCAAGCATGGCGAAAGTAGTATGGAATTTACCATTTGAAATAGGCTCCTCCATAGGCTCGTAAGGGGCCTGATCTTCGGTAGTCGGAGCCAGCCTAGGTAGTGGAGGTCTTCCTCGAGGCATTTACTGAAAAGTGATTAACGATACAAATAAGTAGAGAGATTCATAAGCTAAACATAGCACGATACAAGACACAAGGAAGGAAGGGATTTCCTAAGACGTCTTCGTAGCCTCCCGCTCATAGGTATGGTGCACTTCACACCCATGAATAGGACTCTACTCAACTTGGCACGTTAGGCTCCGAGGACCATTAAAACCTAGGGCTCTGATACCACCTTTTGTCACGACCCGGGGTCGGGGCCTAGATGTGACACGGTGAATGGGGACCCGAATGCCCCCAAACAAGCCTCAAAATTTCAGAATTGAAAGGCATGTATCAAAAAGGGAAATTCTAAATTCAAAAGAAAAACATATTTTATAGATGTATCAAAATGACAAAGTCTTTACAAGACTCCCAACGCATGCCTCTTTGTAAGGAACGGGGGCCAGGAAAAGTTTCGAGCTCACCCTCAGCAAAATAAATGTACATAAGGAACATAAGGAATAAAGCTTGCCCTCGGAAGATGGGGCTCACCACAAAATAGCTTCAAGGGGACTATTCAACCTGTAGATGATTCTCAAACTGCTCGGTTCCTGCATGGTAAAATCATGCAGGCATAGAGTATGCATTAGTATGTTTGAATATACTAAGTATGCAGTTATGCAATGCACGTGACTTATTGGACCTACATAACCATATTAGATGGCAAGGACACATAATATACAAGAACATATAAGCAATGGGATTTGATATCCAAGATGCCATGGGATGCATGATATGTGCAATGCGATAATGTTCCTATATATGTATATATATAACGGGGATGGACTATTACCGACAAACCAAATTCATGCGAACTATTACATGAATTGGACCGATTGGGACCTCCCACCGGTAGGGAGAAGATTACTTGCCAAGGGTAATCTACATCACACCTTACGGGACCCCCATTTCGGTGGATAGACACCTTCCTTACGGGACCCCCATTTCGGAAGGATTTAGAAGAATCATATCAAGACATGTCATATCATAACCAAGTAGACGAATATTAATTGTCCCGATGCTAGCACATAGTTCAAGAAAATAGGGAGGACCCCTAATCCATCGGTGCTTCATCTTACGCATCCCACAAGAATACTCATATACGTATACATATACTTTCAAGAGAGTCAAGTGAAAGTTTCAAACGTTCAAGGCACATTTAGGCTCAACGCAAAATTTCAAGGTCATATTCAAGATGCCAATGCAAGGAATAGATCATCTACAAGTACAAGATGGTTCAAGCACCCAAGATTCTCCAAGAGCAAAGATACAAGATGGTGTAAACACCAAAGATGCTCAAAGAGCCATTTATATAGACATACCGGTGATCACCTTCTTGTCATATCCCATGTCTTACCAAAAATCATATCACAATTCTGTATTACCAAGATTTGCATGCATCAAATTCATGAATGTGATACAAATGCAAATATTTAGGGATGGCATGGGTAACGTAGAGCATATTCAAACATAGCAATATAAGGTAAGAATTAGAATATCCATAATAAAAATTAGTAGAAAAAGTAGAATTATCACCCATGCATAAGACATCTTTAAAGGGACATGCATGTTCAAATTTCATAATCCAAGTAGTTCATCATGACAATTCTTAACATAACTCACAATTCGGAAGACTAAACAGCACATGCATTGTTCAAGACATCAAGATAAAGTAGTAAAACCTCACATTTTAAGTAGATAAGTGTATAAAATAGTTTGAGAAGAACTTGGGTCTCCTTGGTTGAAAGGAACCAAGAATCAAACCCACACACCTAGTAGAAGACAACACTTGAAGAGGAAATAGACTCAAATTGTGAACCTTAGCTTGATGAATCCTAGTGAGAAGGTGGGAGTCTTGAAGGAGTGAACTTTAGAGAAAGAGAGTGAGTGAGAGTGGAAATGGGCTGATAATGGTGAAGTCCCACTTATATAGGGAGCTTAGGAAGGGTGGGAAATGACAAAATTTTCGTTGGAATAAGCCAATATTTCAAAAATGCCATTAATGAAATGGACCAGAAATTGGTCCGTCTGAGGCATACGGTCCAGTACACGATCCGTGTGGTGTCACACAGATCGTTTATTATGTTGTGGTCTCAGACTTCAAATTTTCAGAGGCAAGATTTTTCGGACTAAGTATCATGACACGGACCGGTAAATGAACCACCTGGGGTCACACGAACCATGACCCCATCCGTATGTAGGTAACTCCCCATACTGAGGTTAGACGGAGTGCCACACAGACAATCTAAAGTCACACAAGCTGTGACTTGGTCCGTGTGGAGGTGGCCCTATGTAGTTCACCATACGGGAGGCCACACGGTCCATCGAAGGTCACACGGACCGTGTGATGCCGCATTCACCCTTCAATTTCCTCGAGTGCCAGTTCACGGGAGGCCACACGAGTCGTGTAGGCCCTTCCGTGAGGTGATGCCTTGAAGAATTTCTGGGCAGTTGACCTCGAAGTGACGTCAAAGATCCAGGGTCTTTCACCATCTTTTCACCCATCATAGGTATTGGTATATACAACGATTATAGACAGTGTAATTCTACAAAATGGGATATACAGAGAGGAAAATGTACACATACCATACTATTACCTTAGAGGTAGAGTGGTTAATTATTTTCGGTAAATCCTTAGCTCAAGAAAAACACGATTCGAAGTAGTTTAGAGATATATGGTCTACAAATATATATTAATAATAGTACGAACAATAATAATAATTTTAAAGATTTTTAACAATCTAAGTCTAGAGTTCCATTCTAAATTAACCATATAAATACGCAAGAAATAGTTATAGGCCTAACCGATCAATCTAGGTAGAAGTAGAATTTAGTCGTATTATTTTTTTCATAGATAAAAGAAGCTGGAATGGGGAAAATAAATACATAATAAATTAGGCCATGGGTATTTAGGATTTGAAATATCTTGTGTACCACTTGATGTACAAAATGTTGATACTCGCCACTCCATCTCCAAATAATTACCATTGAGAATGGATTTTGTATAACCTTGAATTTCATAAATAAAACTTATTTTGGTTGCAGAATGCAATGCTACCAAAGAATATGCATTACCTGCATACACATACATTTTCATAGAGAAGGAAAACTAAATCATCAAGAAGACTTCCCGTCGAGATGATTCAACAGTAGATTATGTAAGTTTCCTTTTGCATAATATACATGTTTTTCTAGCAGTAAAATTGATTACATAAGTTTTCTTTGATAAAATTGTTACAAAATAAATTTTTAAGTAATTGTTGATAAACATATCTATCATCATTCGGAGAAAAACAAAAAGTTTCAATCTTTGGTAAAGGTTTACAAGTTTGTCGTACATGGGGATGCTCCTAAAACAAAGAAAAAATTAAGTGAATATGAAGAAACATTGCAGGTTAGCTGAAGAACAATATATTAGAATAAATAACAAGATTGGCTCTATACAGGAAAGGTCATTGAAAGAGTTTAAATTGCAGGTCACACCAAAATATAAACCACATGTGCGAGGTTAAAAATTGATCAAACATTTTGTTGTTGGAGCATGTACTGAACATTCCTATGGAGTTTACTCAAAAATCACGAAGAAGTTAACCACTTACATGAAATCCCTTCTATCATTGATAAGTGAGGTTAAGGAAGGTATAGTAAAATATATAGTTCTTCAATATATTGGTACTATTATTTTAATTTTCACATTAGTCATCCTTTCCCTAGTTTATTCTTATAATTTTGTAATTTTTTATGGTCAGAAAAAAGATAAAAACTGAAAATGATGACTTATATGGGTATAAACAAGTCAATTTGGGAGATGATACAACACGTGTGAACTCGGGAGATGCTACATTAAGTACTACTATACAATATTTTCTTTAGCTTTTGGATTTTTAGCCCATACAACAAAAAGAGAGGCCTGTAGAGATGTTTCTGATTCCAAATATTGTGAAATCAATGTGAAGGATCCATTAATTGACTTGATAAATTCACTCCCTAAAGCCTCGGGCAAGCACCCTTATGAGGACGATGAGGAGAGGAACAAATCAAAGAAGAGAAAGTATATGAAGAGAGACCAGGAGCAAGAAGATATTTTCGAAGCTCATAGGAGGTCCCGGGTTGAGGAAGAGCTAAGGTTATATGATCTGAGAGCTCATGCAGGTAGAGCTTTTTCCAATTTAGTTCCAACACAAGTCGACCTATTTAGTGGAGCTGATGTTGCAATGGATTCTCAGACTCTTACTACTACACCACTAGCTACTAAGGGACTCCCGATGTTTTATTGAGTGTATCGACCACCACCAAGACCACTATGAATAGTTTTAAGGCTATAAAAGCCCCTTCATTGTTGCCTGACTCAGAAGCCTAAGGTTCACTGATATACCCTACTTCTAGTACTATATGTATTTTGATATATTGGGGAATTGTTTTTTGAGTGGCTGAGGAGTGGGGCCATTATAAGTCGATTAGACCACCTCAGAGTTTTTGTTGTCGTGTTTCTTTTACCTCTGATGTATTATCTAGTAGAACCGACATTTTTAGGATAGATCTAGCATTGTAGGTGTAAATATATGCTAGGAGTCGTGTCGATAAAAGAACAAAATATATTTGCAGTAGTTATGAGTTAAAATATATGGTACATTTTGTGTGGCATGAATGTGTATATAATTATATTGACTATTGAAAATCTTTGAAAGACATTGAATACATATGAATGTGACAATTGTGCTTAAGTTGTGGGCATAAATCTTGATTTATAAGAATTGATATGCATTTTTGTGTTAGGTAGATGTGAGCATTATCATTCATTCTTTGTGTATGCATCTAGAACTTGTCTGGTTTATCGTGTGTTTGTTGTAGGACAATGAATTAGGAAAGAATCATATGTTGTTTTTGAATTATGCCCACTTAGCCTATATGGCCGTCTAAAATGATTAAATAATCCTTTTCTCCTTGATTTTGAGCCTAAATAAAAACTTTTTATTTGTTAACCTATTTCAAAGCATCAGGAAGAATGGATTCAAATATATAATTGATGTTGGAAAACAAAATGAAAGCAAGGTGAAGCTGGTTTCAAGGAAGGAATATAGTCATTATTCCCAAATCCTACCCATCCCCGAGTAAACATTATAAGCCAAGAAAAACCTACAGTGATCCAAGCCTAAATATTTGAAAAGTTGAAGTACTATCAAATTTTGCCTAAATTACACTTCCAATTAAGAAGTATAATGCAATCATCCTTTCAAAAGCTTACCCTAAAACATCGACTTTTGATTTATCAGTTGTCGTAGAAAATATTAGAACTTTAGTAAGGGTCCGGATGTTGTACAACCTCATTGGAGCTTGAAAATTTCTTCCCGAAAAGTTTTGGACCAAGGTGATGCTCCATGGAAGCCCTCACAGTCCGTGTGCCACACGGACTGTGTGGAGCCTCCTAGGAGTGACCTTTTGCCTTTTGTGGGGTGTTAGCTTCAAAGTGGAGTTTTAAACTAAGGCATGCCACACATGGACCCCACACAGGCCGTGTGAGGTTTCACGAATCGTGTGGAGCGCCGTGTGGTCGTCTTAGCCTTGAAATTCCATAGCTTTGGAACATAATGAAGTGGGACGTCCAAGTATACGGTCCGTATAGGGTCTTTTATGACTTCATATGCTCTCTTAAGACCTCCAAATGACCTAAACTCTATTCCTCTCATTCATATTCATTTCTCACATTTAAAATTTTATGAACTCTCTCTTAAGAACTTTCCTAAGGTGAACACAGAGGGATAGTCTTGAAGCCAAGTAAAATGGTCTCTTCTTCATCAAGTTTCTTCCTATTTCTTCTTGGATAGCTAAGTTATGTGGGATTGATTCTTCCCTTTCAACCAAGAAGACCCAAACTCTTTTCACTTGAATTTTATAAAATTTTGCTTACTTTAAATATGGGTTTTGAGTATCATTGATTATTAAATTCAATTAAAGTATGAGCTATGCTTATTTGATGATTTTAAGTTGATTTAAGTCTTAATATGATGGTTTATATTGAAGTTATGAAGTTATAAATGTGCATGTCCCTTTTTAAGTTGATATGAGTATCCTGTACCACCCAAGTAAAGCTAACATTGTTATTGATGCTCTTAGCAGGTTGTCAATGGGTAGCACGACCCATGTTGAGGGGGAGAAGAAGGATCTAGTGAAGGTAGTTCATAGGTTGGCTCGATTGGGAGTCCAACTCGTGGAGAATGACGAAGGAGGGATCAATGTTCAGAGTAGGTCTGCATCATCCCTAGTAGCATAAGAAAAGAGAACCAGAATTAAGATCCTATCATACTCCAATTGAAGGAGGTTGTTCACAAGCAAAAAATGATGGTCTTCTCCAAAGAGAGAGATGGGGCGTTGAGATACCAGAGTAGGTCATATGTTCTTGATGTTTACGATGTCCGAGAGAGGATCATGGCTGAAGCCCATATCACTAGATATTCCATTCATCCAAGCTCCATAAGATGTACCACGACTTAGGAGAAGAGGGACATTGCTGAGTTTGTTTCAAAGTGCTCGAATTCCCAGTAAGTGCAGGTTGAGCATCAAAGGCCAAGTGACTTAGCTCAAGACTTTGAGATTCCAAAGTGGAAGCAGGAGATGATTAACATGGATTTCATCACCGGCCTACCAAGATCATGGAGGCAACATGATTCCATATGGGTGATTGTAGACAGGATGACTAAATCAGTGCACTTTTTGGCAGTTAAGACAACTAATACTGTGGAGGAGTATGCAAAGATGTACATCCATGAGATTGTGAGGTTGCATGGAGATCCCTTGTCCATTATTTCGGAGAGAAGAGCCCAATTTATTTCCAACTTCTGGAGGTCTTTTTATAAGGGATTGGGTACCTAGGTAAACCTGAGTACAACCTTTCATCCACAGATGGATGATCAGGCGGAGCGCACTATTCAGATGGTAGAGGATATGTTAAGAGCTCATGTCCTTGACTTCAAAGGGAGTTGGGATGACCATCTACCACTGATTGAATTTGCATATAATAATAGTTATAATTCAAGCATTCCAATGGCCCCCTATGAGGCCTTGTATGGAAGGAGGCGTGGATCACCCATTAGGTGGTTTGAGGTTGGAGAAGCTGAATTAATTGGATCTGGAATTTTCCACCAGGACATGGAGAAGGTGAATATTATTTGAGAGAGGTTAAATACTACACAAAGTCATCAGAAATCTTACACCGATGTAAGGGGAAAAGATCTAGAGATCGAGGTGAGTGACTGGGTATACTTGAAGGTATCGCCCCCACGAAAGGGGCCATGAGGTTGGGAAGAAAGGGAAATTAATTCCTCGCTATATTGGCCCTTATTAGATTGTGAGGAGAACTGGGAAGGTTTCTTATGAGCTAGAGTTACCTTCTGAGTTAGACAGAATCCATCCTGTGTTCCACGTTTCTATGTTGAAAAAGTGCATCAAAGATCTTGCCTTGGTGATCCCTGTTGAGAGCACTAGAGTTAAAGATAGCTTATCCTATGAGGAAATTCTAGTCGAAGTCCTTGATTGTGAGGTTCGTAGACTGAGAAACAATGAGATAGGCTCCGTTAAAATTTTGTGGAGTAACCAACTTGTTGAGAAAGCCACGTCGGAAGCTGACGAAGAGATGATAACTAAATACTTGCACCTATTCGTGCCTGATGACGAGAATATCGAAGGTAATATTCCTATTCTTTCCTTGACTTGATGTTTCTATCCAGAGTTGATATGTATATTTTGATGTTCTGAGTTGATGTATTGAGGTCGATGAAGAGTTGAGAAGTTTAGTTGTTGAGTGAGTATCAAAATGAGTCTTGAGTCTATTCGTGCTATAATACCGCTCCTACTCATTCGAGTACGAATGATCCCAAGGGGAAGATGATGTAATGCCTAGTAAAATTACAAAAATACCCCTAGAGGAGAGATGTGTGCAAAATGCTTTTTCTGACGCTCGGATGGAAAATTCTTGTCCGGATTCTTGACCACTACGACAAATTGAGTGGGGAAGGGTCTCGGTCAATTTTTCTAGCAACCGGGTCAAGAGATAATTTTTCGTTCCAAAATGAGAAATAGTGAGTGCTCGAGAAAGAGCCGCATTGCGGATCCATCGCAAAGAGTGACTTATGTTTTTCTTAAGTTTTTTGATGGGGTTGAGAAAACTTGTTTAGGATGTTTTTGACAAAAATGAGGTATACGTGACTAGTCCGCGTCACAAACTAGGTTATTTCACGGCTGGAGAATTTCTAAAATTTTGAGGGGCATTCTAGTCTATTCCTAGCATCTTCTAAAACCCATGTACGATTGATATAAGTCGTTTTCACGAAGAAAGGGTCTAGAACCCCCTTCTGAATCCCCTTCCTAAGAACGCTAATAAGCTACGACTTGAGGAGAGTAGAGGAGAGTCGAGATTGAGGAATCAAGAGGAAGTCCCAAGGGATTTGTGTTGATAGCAATCATCCCAGGTATGTAAGGCTAACCTAAAGCATGGGATTGTCCTTCCATGTCTCCCCCGTTGAGTAAATTGAGTCCATGATTGAAGATGATGAGATATATGTGAAAATCCTTGAGTATTTTACTGAGTTTTTACTTAATTCATATATTTTACATGAATTGGTGATCATCACAAACTATATTACTGCATAACATGTTTTCATGAATAATTTTACAAAATTCTATGTCTATTTTACTAAAGAATGCAAGAATGAGCTTAGGGGGAAAGAGTCTAGAGTCTTAACGATGATGATGTTTGTGATGGTGTGATCATGGTCCAAATTAATAAGAGTCTTGCTGATGATGTTGATGAGAGTGATGTTCATGAGTCTAAAAACTTGAAACTAAATTCTAAAAGAATGTTTCGAGTCCATGATGTTGATGTTGATGTTGATGAGGTGAGTTAATGTTGATGAGATGAGTTGATGTTAATGATGATGTTGATGTTGATGTACTATGTCCGTATGGGACCAATGATGATGATGTCGATGTTCATGTACTATGTCCCTATGGGACTGATGATGATGATGTTTTATGAACATGTCGAGTTTTGGGAGGAGAATTAAGAACCGAAATGGATGAGAGTGAGTCCTACTCGAACTCATTAACTATGTGGCTCGCATAGGAGAGAGGATCGAACCGCAATGCGGATGTTTCCTTGTCCAAAAGGAGGACTGATGTTATTTCTTGTGGATCCGCTGATGGTGATGTCCTTTACCCCGGGCAAGGTACTGGATTGATGTTGCAATGACATCGCATCGTTGTATCATCACCGAATCAAATGTGATGGTTGTCGGTTAGAGAAACTCCCAGTTAGGTTCCTCACTGATAGAGCTCTGATGTTTATGTGATGGTAGTAGTCTTGATTGATGTTGATGATTTACTATCTACTCTTTATCCTTGTCCTAAACGGGCATGATTCCTTTGAGTTGACTTGAGTTTCCTTGAGGTGAGTCTGATGTATTGATGACGTTTGGATGAGACTTTGATGAGTCATTTTTCTACTCTATATTCTTGCTTTAGATAGACATTTGACATTCTGATAGAGTATGATGTTAACTTGATGTTATCCCTATATTATTATACCTGTACTGTTACATTCAACAATCTTACGGACCATACATTCCACGTACTAATGTCACTCGGTGTTGCATTGTTTCATGATGCAGATACACGAGTTAGAGGACTTTAGTAGACACATCATTGAGGTCTAGAGATCCTGAGTTTAGTCATTGGTGAGCCCTCCTTGCTATCAGGAGAAGCCCTTTTTCTTTATTCTGCTATTTTGTTTATTGAGTTAGGAAGCCATGGCCTGTCATGGTACCCTCTTAGACTATTTAGCCCAATTAGAGTTTCATAGATATGAGTTGAGATTTTATATGAGGTCTTTCTCTCTTAGAGTTGAGTTAGTAATACTATTTACTTATCATCGATGTTTACATAGAATTTATTGGCCATTGGCCCTTCTTGTTGATGTAGCTCACTACCTTATTATATTTTTTCCGCTATATTTGATGTTGGATGACAGTCCTGAGATTAAGTGGTTCGCTTGGGGAATAGCAATAGTTTACTAGGTGCCAGCAAGGCCTAGGATACTCTCCCAGTGCGTGACATACGGTCTAGGGCTTTATTGACATAATGAACAACATATTAGCTTTACTTGAGATTCAATTGAAATTGAGACAAACCGATCACCAGATCTGGGGCATCAACATACCATAATAGTTGTAATGACCCTCTGGGTTATTTCTATGATTGTCCTATTATTATGGTGACTTTAACATATGTATAGTGTCCTCTGGATTATTAGGGTGATTATTGGTTGCATTGTTCAGCAGTTATGTGGATTTTTGAGTTCAGTGGGATGTTATACCCGTAAAATCAATTTTTGAGTAAAGTCCTAGAGGAAGCGGAGCCTTCATTTTACCGTAGGAAGCTCCGTTAGAAATTTGGACTGCACCACTGGATCCAGAAAATAAAAACCAAACGGATACATAGTTCGTTGGCATAAATCATAGTCTGAACAAGTCCAAAACATTGAAAAAGTGTTGAAGGATTAATGGGGGAAGGGTGTTGTGGAACCTCCTCTTGCTGCCACGTGGCACATTCAACTGCAGCAACTTGGTAGCATCATGGCTGGCAGCACCACAATATGAATATATATGCACATGTTTTAGGAGATTATATGTTTATTTCCTCCGATTTTGCACCACGATTCCGAACTCATTTTTCATCCAATTTTAGTGATTCAACAGGCTACATGATTCAGTTTTTCACAAGGAACGTTGTGGTGAAGTGAGAATTTGATTTTGGCATGTGGTCTAGGTAAAATCCCTGTTTCTTTCGTTGATTATATACTAAAATTGGTGAAAACTTTACACGAAGTTATCTCGGTCATTTCTCAACGAAATTAAGTCAAATTTGTATCTAAGTTGTTTAATTTTCTGAGTAGAACATTGTGGTATGCTTGGATCTTATTAATTTTGTTGTATATTTGTTGATTTTAACCAAGAAGTTATGTAAGAAATATTTTTGATTAGAAATGCAACTTCGTTTCTGAGTCGTTTCTCTGTTTTTTGAGATCCATTTTGGGCTTAATTTCTGGCTACAAACTGGGGGTGATTTAGGGATCATTTTACAATGGTTGGTTTCATTTTAGACGTAGCCCCTATTTTCCCCATTTTAGTCATAATTGATATGATTTCACCCCTTTCTTTGTATAGTATAGCCAAACTGATTGTGTTGACATCGTCAACTGTTTTTCGACAGTTGAGTAGCTTTGGGAGATCATTAGGAAGGGAAGGTACAACTGGTCTGACTAGAAGTTCGAGATGACATTTTTCAGGTAGGCTAGTCTTTCCCTAAACCTTAGATTTAGTGAATTTACATGTATTTTGAGACTTATATGTTTGTAAAATGCTAGTAGCTTGTGATATGCGTAGAGTTGTGACTGTTGGATTGTAATTTGTGTGGTTGGCTGTGAATATTGCATCCCAAAGTATGTATGTGTATATAACGTTACTATTGGGCTGCATGGAGGCCTTGTAGGGGGCCGTGTGTGGGCCGATGTACTGGACATGTTTGTATTTTGATCTAACTGATGTCTATGTGTATATATTACCTCTTATTGATACCGCATGATGGTTGTGGGATTAATTTTTGTTGATTTCTTGCCGCAATATGAGTTGACTTCTGGCATACTCCATTGTGGAGACTAGTGAAATCCTTGTTATTACCACATTTTTACCTTCATTTACCTGCGATGAGCTAGATTATAGCAGGATTCCCTATTGGGTCTGATTCTACCTGATTTATTGAGGTCTATGCTTGTGTGTACTATTGTGTGCCATTGGAGTTGCTTTTTGCTTACCTGAGATTGTGGGCGGTAATGAAAGATATTGTGAGGTATCCGTTTGAGAGTGTCATTGCCTACATTGACACTGGGCACGACTTGACTTGGAATTCTCGATTCGAATACATTGGTCGAGTGAGAGACTATTGACGTCTTGTTCCAGATAACGATCCCCGTCACTGTTGAGCATAAAATTCGCGTCTGTTGAGTTCAGGTCCAGGGTGACGCTCCCCATAGACTTATGTCCCGGTCGCCACGACTGTGATGCTAGGTGGCGGATGTAGATTCTAAGGACTGTGCGCTGACTGAGTTTTTGGTTTAGGACCCCGTGATTGATGTTTGTTGGGGCTGTGCCCCGTGATTGATACTCTAATGATGACACATTACTAGCATGCAAATGTGAATTATTTTTCTCCTATGGGGGATACGTCTCACTATTACATTTATGGTCAAACCTCTTAGCCTAGGCTCACTGCTTGACCGGAGGTCAGGTCTAAAGACCGAAGGGTTAGTGTCCCTAGGTGATATTAGGGGTTCAAGTTCCCGTGTGACACTACTTCTGATAGGTCGGGGACCTTGTTAGTGTTGTGATGTTGGGGGATGGGGTTTGATTGTTTACCCGTGGATCAACTAACCTTATCACACTATGATTGTTCATGGTTGTAAATTCTAGGCCTATGGGGGACTAGGGGGTGTTCAACTGTAGATACTATGGCCTTACACCCATGTACAACCAACCCTTGACCTTATGATATGGAAAACTGGGCTCTATGATGATTCTATCGGGGTCCCAGGTATATTCTTCCAGTTACTTTGTGCGCGGGTGCACCTCCCGGGATTATAGGGGCTTAGGTGGTGCACAAACGTAGATC
This sequence comes from Solanum rostratum, assembly GCA_029948455.1. NCBI lineage: Eukaryota > Viridiplantae > Streptophyta > Magnoliopsida > Solanales > Solanaceae > Solanum > Solanum rostratum. The sequence goes on from CM057045.1 coordinate 28,860,042, forward strand.
TTAGGGCCTTACACTCGTGTTATGCTTCTGTTTCTGTGACCGATATGAGATGGATTCAGCTAGTTCCGATAGATGATGTGTTCCGTATTGTCGTATTTGGGTTCAGTTGATGTTTTGGGATGCTTTGATGTGTTTACTTCTTTTTTATGCATTTGAGCTTCCCTATGCATTTTTTTTACTCGGAGGCCAATGATGTCTACTGGGTGCCTTATTCTGGCACTCACCCCTACTTCTGCATCTTTCGATGGTGCAGGTCTAGGTATGGGTCGTGATAGCTGAGTTGTAGAACTTCAGGAGCGCTTAGGAGACTTTTGGTGAAAATTGACAACTTTGGCTTCTTTGCAGTGTCCTTCCTGTTGTTGGCCGTCTTTTGTATCCAATCATCGGCCTTGTACAATATAGTTAACTATTTAAAAGTGTGGTCCTTGTTCTGTATGTTATTATGATTATTGATATATGTATACAATATGTTCTTGTATCTATTGTAGCTCTGTACAGTTGCTTTCCAGGTTTTGGGTGGGTTTCAGCGTACATATTATTATTGTATCGATTTAGTTTGGACTAGAGAGCTAGGACAGGCACCCTTGGGTTGAGAATTGGCTTGCCTGTAGGTGGGACCTAACAGGCGCTATCATGACCATGATAGGGTCGTGACAATAGTCGAGAAAGCGCGTGGTGATTATGGATAAAGGTCCTCGCAAGTGCACAGTTACTACCTAGCTATACCCAGCTACAGACTCTAGTCTGCTATATCATTCTCAAGGATCTACGCCTGCTGGAATGATGTTGACACATTTAAGGCAAGTCATTTATCCTAAACTAAGGCCAACATGCAATACTTATTGATAGTAGGGGAGTAAATAACAAATTAGCAAGGCTACCAAGTATCGATAATAGTAACATAATACGATCACCCAAAGTGCTTGAAGAAACCAAATATGCTTTAATTACTAAGGCTCATAACAACTACTCATCCACCCAATCCTATCAACTACACATGCTTAATAAGAATCAAGATTCTATGGGTAAAATAGCACTACCATCTATAGAACAAGCTAAATAGACTTACAACATATTCATGGTTACTGGAAAATACCAATTAGGCCTGTAAAACGAATTCTAACACATGACACAAGTATGCTAACTACCCTGCGCAAATTCCAATTAATTCAACATGAATTCACACTAGCTAGCTAATTTGAAGAAAGGGGAAACCGCAAATGTTAAAGCTGATAAAATTACCAAAATGTCCCTAGATGAGAAATGCTTATGTGACACATCTTCTAAAACTCTATTGGAAAGTTCGAGGCTGGGAATGTGATTTGCACAAAAATTGTGTGGAGATGGTCTTGGTTTTTTTAGAGTAACCCGATCGAAAAATAATTTTTCGTTGCAAAAACACACTTTCAAAAGAAGTGTGACATGTCCGTGTAGTGGATTTGTCATGGATTTGCACTTAACTGTGGTTCTAATATTTTCTAGGGGATTGGAAAATCAATCGAAATTTTATTGCAAACAAATTAACTAGCCTGCTTCGCAACTCTGGTTCTCCGACTTGTACCACCGAAGTTCAAAATTTTAAATCATTCAACAGACATTCAAGACTTTTCCCCACCCCTCCTAAACATAACCCATGAATAATATAGGTCGTATATAACCTAAAAAGGGGTTCCTAAACCCATTCTAAAGTCTTTTTATGCAAAACATAAAGTAGAGTCCTTGATCGCAGAAAAGGAAATGTTAGAGTTTCAAGAGAAGACTTCTTCTAAGTTGGTCCAGAATCCAAATCTTTCAGGTATGTAAGGATACTCATAGTGTTGGATTGAGGTCATCCTCGCACCCCACATATTGATTCTTTGAAACTGAGTTCGAGTAGAGTTTTACCCTAATTCTTGGGTTGCCTATTGTCCTAGTGAGTTTCTCATACATAAAAGTGTGTTAATGATCTTGATGTGCTTGGTATTATATTGGATATATGTTCATGTCTTCTTTCACATGAATCCTAATTGAGAATTATATTTTGGTTTTATGCATTATTTCAAATGGAAAATTGTGGTTGTTTTGTATGGTTAACAAATATGATTTTTGAACATATTTTATTGAGTTTGCATGAACATGAGTTTTGAGAATAAATAATGAGTTGAGGAAGAGTCTTGATGAGATGAGGCATACTTTAATGAGTTTTAAGGAAATTGAGCATTGAGTTTAAATGAGACTTTTAAAAAGAATATTTTGGGAGTAGTGTTGACCACCGAGTTGTGTAAGAGGAGAATACCCCACAACTACGTTGCTAGTGTAGGATAGTCGTGTAGTTCTCTTGTGGCTCATGTCCCAATAGATGAATATTCTCTTTGGATAAGTGAGAGGGGTTGAGGATGGCATCCTTTACCTTTGAAAGTTTAGGAGGGGCGTGGAAATGACGTCTGTTACGTTGTGCCTCACAAACTTCATGGTGGTGGGGAGAGTTATGACGGTTAGAGAAACTCCCTAATTTTGCATCACTGATTTGATTGAACTACATGCTAGATTTCTTTTAGGAGCATGATTTTACTACATAAATTAAAATGATTTAGTGTGAGTTGCATTTTATTGAGTTTACTTTCAAAGCTTGACTTTATTCTTGTTTTTGCTTGATTTACCGAGTCGAGTTGAGTTGAGTTGACTTTGAGTTGAGTATATTTTATAATCACCTTTCCTTTTTTGCCATTTTACATGCCAGTATATTTCTTTTATTGATGTCTATTTTGATCGCATCATTTTATGATGCAGAGACGGGAATTAGAGGACATCAGCAAACACATCATTGAATTAAGATCCATGCTTTCAAAGTTGGTGAGCCCTCCTTGCTTTCGGAGGAGCCTTTTTACTTTCACAAAGTATTTTATTTTCCTTGAGTTGGGTAGCCATGGCCCGTCCTGTTACCATCTAGATGTTAGAGGTAGAGGCTTCATAGACACTGAGTAGAGGTTGATGAGTGTCATTATTTTCCAAACTTTGTTCAATGGAAACATTTATTTGTGAGAGGATTTAGTCAGTTGATCTATATCTAGCCTTTTCTTCGAGTTTTCTTCTGCCATTGGGTATGATGTGACGATGAGGCCTGGTTGTTCTCTTGGAAAATCAGCAATGGTTCTTCAAGTGTCGGCCACGACAAGGGTACCCTCCCGGGGCGTAACAGTAGACTACTTATAGGCCAATCATGTGTTCCCCTCTTCACTTCGTCGGGGCCTTCCCTTTCTGTATTGCCTTAAAACGCTGCCAAGCTACAAAAAATAGACTCATATTGTCAAAATGGCCGTTTAGACACTAAAATAACAAGAAATCGAGACAGATTAATTTCGAGGCATACATAAAAAATGTGGGAACACATTCAGAATTCTGAAATTGACCCTAATAATTAGTCCAAAAAATATTTTCAGCTTTGCCAATGCTATGGAAATTGAATTAGGGTAGGAAATCATGAAAAATGAACAATAAATCAAAATTGAGAAATTTAATTAAAATGTCAAGAAATGTCATTAGCTACGGGTGGTAAAATAACTAGAAGTAAATGAATCACCCCATGATGACCACATGAAAAACCACCACCCAAAATAGGACAATGAATCAATGACTACATACAATCATAACCCAAGAAATTAACGCTCAGAGTTCCCCAAAAGTAAACACGAAAATGCACAGAATCTGTAGGTAAAAGATTAATGCTACCTGAAATGGAGCCTCAACTCAACTTCCCAATCAACTCAACTTCCCAATGTTGCCAATGTATTTCCTATGAACGTTGCTTGAATTCTGAATCTTGAATCACCAAAATAATATCAAAATTGAGTTATTCGTAGGTGACAAAAACAGCACAACTCCCTAATGAACAACCAAGAGACCAAAACTATCGGTGTCAGTAGGTCAAAAATGACCTGGGGTCACTATAGGAACGCTCTAATAGTGGAAATGATGCAATATAAACAAAATGACCCCTAGGGGTCATTACAACATTCACTACTAAAAGAACTTTCATCCGCAAAAGTAAGGAAAATTGTTGTCTCAAGCACGAAAAGACGAGGACACTAGGCATGCACTCTCAACCAGGCCCACAAGCATCCCCACAAAGCGAACAATGCAAACATAAAACTCTGACTTAGAAAAAGACAACAAACTCACTTCAGAAATAGCAAAAGCTTCTTCAAAATTCTTCATTCTCACTGTACACCACCCAATTACACCAACAATACTAAATCACCATAACCACCTGAGAAAAACAAAACCATGCCAAAACTATTCGGTGGAGAAATATAGAACCCTAGAAGAGCCCAAACAGTTCTACCATCTAAAATGCCTGGCTTAAATCTAAAACTTGTCATCTCTATCTACTAGTGACATCTTACTGATCCTTATCTATTTTTAACAATCCCAACACAGTCTACACTCATGAATTAACCTCACATCATATGTTTTTGATGAATCGTATGCAACCTTTAAATATTGGAGACCCACAATGATATGCATGAAGAATATAACTTAGAGAAAAACTCAAAATCATGTTTGTTCCCTATAAAAAATTTACTCAAGCTGACATACTACTTCTTCAAGTAACCAATCTTTCCTTGAAGTTAAGCACCGTACTGATGACCAAGTTGCACTGAACTAGCCAATGTGACCGCTCTGCTGAAAATCAAGTAAACTTCTCCAATCTAATATCTACGAGGAATATAAATAATAACAAACACACAACAAGTGCTCATAGGTGACCCCGTTACACTAACACTACTAAACAAACATTGTAGCTACCGATGACTTACTTTCATAGGACAATCACAAGCTCAAAAACTCCACGACTTACGTTGACACCAACCTGAAGATGAATCTTTTAAGAAACTCAACCTTCCACTTACTCGCAACAAAAATGCTTGAAGAAACCATAGGACACTTCCATTCTGGGTAGCCCAAAATGCATAACCAAAAACATGCAGTAGTTGTAATGAGTCCACAAGGTTGTCATAAGATCATCTAGTACGCTAACCCTGAATTGATGGTAATATAATCTTAGTTCAATCGTTCTAAAATCAATTTCTTTTTCTGGAGGTAGGCTAGGAAGCATAGCAAGAAATACACAAATAAATTCTTTGACTACAAGTACCGAATCGATAGGAGTCTTATTAGAAACATCATGAACATAAGCTAAGTAAGCTAGATACCCTAAAGCTAAAGTAATCTTTGGGGGTGAGTCTTCTTACAAACATCACAAGTATAATCCCCAGTGGTGTGCGTCTATGAGTATCCTATCACAAGACTAGAAGAATACTATACAAAGCTAAAGTAATAGTCTTGGGGTATTTATGCAAGACCAAATAATGAGAAGATAACCAGTCATTACCTAAGATGACATTAAAAACTAACATATTAGGCAAAATAAGATCAGATCGCATATCATGTATCAAAATAGTCACCACACAAGATCGACATACTTGATCCACTACTTAAGCATCCCTACCAAAGGTAGAAGCACGTAGAGACACCTCTAGTAACTGTGAATCAATATCCAAATTAGAAGCAAAGTATAAAGACACATAAGAGAAAGTGGAACCTTGATCAAATAAGGCAAACGTAGCCTGCTAACATAATGGGATGATACTTATATCACATTTTCCGATGCCTCGGCCTCGGCCCTAGTTGAGGTAGCATAAAAGTGTCCATGCCAACCTCCCTTTCTATCGTCTGCCTTATTGCCCATGCTACCTCCCCGAGGATGTTCTTGAGTGCCCTTCTAACTGCCATCATGCTATTTTCCTCTGCCCCTCCACCAAATGAAGGTGGTATTGTTGCCAAAGGTCTAGCTTGAATAGGGTACTCTCTAGACCAGTTGTTTAGGGACCCACAATCACAACAACCTAGGCCAGAACACCCAAAAGTACCTTGTTCACATGGTAAAGTGAGAGAACTTGGTCCTTTCGAGCTCTGACCTGTGCTTGACCCCTTGAATTGGACTAACTACCCTCAATTGTTCGTAAAATTGCCTCAAGTGGTGGACTAGCCTAACCCTAATGATACTAATTATGCTGAAATCTTTAGTGGGGTCCGTCATATATGTTTTGGTGCCTGGACTAGGGCCCAGTAAAGCTACCCTAGTGTCTGGCCCGCTTATCGGTTCCCCCTTAGGCTTGATGGTGAATAAGCTCTATAGTATGGGTGAGATCCACAACATCAAGAAAAATGCAACCGATGGAACTAAGTATCCATCCCTAACTTCAACTAGGGTTTCAACCCATGCATAAAACATCACAACCTCTCCTTCTCGATAGGCAGAATCATGGAAGCATGCCAGGAAAGCTAGCGGAATCAAGTTTCATACTCAACAACTGTCATCTTACCCTACATCAGTCTTGTGAGCTAATCTTGAACTCTATCCCTGATTGTAAGGAATAGAGTTTTGTAAGGCCTTAATGATGTGTTATAATAAGGTTTCATATGTCTTTGTCTGTGATGCCCATCTTGGGACACCTTAATGGCTCATTAAGGCCGTCACGGACAGTGAAGATGGTCGTGGAGGTGGCCTTGGTAGTGGCCTTGGCTTTCTGGATGTTGTAGTGGTTTTCCAAGATATATGACTCTCCAAAAGTCACATAACCGCTTGTGGACCTCTCCACTAGACGTGAAGGGGAGCGTGGGATGTGCCTTAGTCTTGGACTTTATTGTCATGCCAATACCTTGGGCATACACCATAGCTCGTGGAAGTCATCATGAACTGAGAATGGTTCATGAAGGGATCCTAGGGAATTTTTCCTAGACAAATCACCATCTCGTAACTTGGCTCATGTTCATGGAGACCACCAAGCACCGGGAAGCCTTCCCTTGTAGTGCCTAGTTTAGTTTTTAACTGCAATTTCGTTGAGGGATCATTGGTAAGTTTGTTCTCTCCCAAGACTTTTTAACACTTTTATAAATACATTGGCACATAAATCATTCCATACTATATTCCTAACACTCATTTCAAGCTAAACACTTAGTCTATTCCATCTACTCCGAGAATTTCTCTCCAAGTCTTTCCTTCAAGGAATTCAAGCTAGAGTTCATGTGGGCTGCCAAGATCAAGTTTATTTAATCTCAAGTTTCTTTATTCCATCATGGTATGTGTGGTTTCTTTCATGATTACTTTCCAATCATGAAGCCCCACAATCTATTTCTTAAATTTCATGATTTCTAAGTATAATTTACAAGTGACTTATATAATTTAGCTTCAAATTGATGAAGTTATGATGTGGGTCATTATCAATTGATTCTTTTCAACATGATTTAAGCTCATTATGTTGATTTCATGGGTTTCATGAGATTTGAATATGCATGTCCATTTTAATTATGAATATATGCATGGATGATTTCAAGTATGGTTCTATTGTTAATTTCTTCATGGATTAAGTATGATTTGATCTTAATATAATGTTTTAAGTATGAGTTTCAAGTACCCATGCTATTCCCTCATTCCTTATGACATAAGCATGCATGAACAAGCTTTTTATGAGATTTATGATTTGGGTTACTATCCAATAACGATGATGATTATGATTTCATGACAAGTAAGGTTATGACAAGAATGTTATCACATAATATATATGATATGGCTTTAAGAATTTATCATTGTGTATACACCATCATGCACAATTATAAATGAGTTATTTCTATGCATGTAATCATGAATTAAAAAGTATGATTTGGCTTTTAAGCGTAAATATGCAAGGTTATAAAGTATGATTTGGCCTTTAAGCCTAAATATGCATTATTATGATTGGAAATGACTTATGATCCTTTTTCAAGCATGTATACGCATATGATTTCCCGTAGGATGATGGCTTAGCACTGAATGAGATTTGAGATAGGGGATTAACCTAAGGGGTCCTTATGTAAAGTCTACATTTCCCATAACTACATGCCACCGCAGGTTTATGTTTATGACCAATATGGATGATTATGAATACCACGACCCAGTATGTGACGTATAGTTTTCCATCGAAAAGTAGACTGCTCTATCTCTAGTGTAGAGGGAACATCGAGATTTCATGTAATATAGCTCACATGGTCTTACATGTCGGTTCAGGTCCCATACCTACTTAGGGTCCGTTTTTCAAAATCAGATTAATTTGAAGTTGTTTTGTATGAATTTATAATTTGAATTTGTGATTTTTGTCTAAAAATAAATAATTATTTATTTATTACTATTACATCAATTAGTATCCTACAAAAAAATTATAAGTACCTTATGACAGAAGTGACTCCATCATTATATTCGAATTCAAAATTTTTGACTAACTGTAAAGAAGTACTCACTACTCCACCACGACTTTTGTTCATATATTATGGTATTCATGCATTATGATTTAAGGCATATGGATATGAATTTTTTCCTATATAATCTATTATATATATATATATATATATATATATATATATATATATATATATATATATATATATGTATATGTATATGTATTCTTATCATCTAACATTGAAATACAGGTTTATCATGATCATAAGCATTGCATGCCCATATACTTAGTAATTCAAATGTACTAACACATACCTTGCGTACATGATCTAACCATGTAGGGACTGAAGCCTTACATCATCCACCCCTTCGTGGTTAAGTTCGCTTGTGGAAGTTTTCTTGTGGTGTGTCTTTTATTTCAAGGATAATACCCACCTTTTATATACTTGTGCTATGTTATGGTTGTCTTATGTTATTTACTTTGAGGGTGAGCCCGGGATATGTCTTGTACCCTATCCTTCTATGGATTAGAGGCATTGTTATATGTAGGATGCATTATATAAAAGCCTTTCTATGTTATGTATCTATGGATGCTTTTCCCTTATTCATTTTCCCTTGAGTGTTGATGTTGTTGAGATGTGTTGATGAGTTGGTGAAATTTCTAAGTCCCTATTCCCATGTTTTCTTCTTGTTGATTGTGTAACAGCAAGTCTTGTACCCCCTTACCCCATAGCTTGCATCCTAAACTCCCATCCCTTAGTACTACTTGATGATGCTTGTTTTGCACTTCCAAACCGATGATTTGTGTAAGGATGTTCTAAGGCCTGTTTGGGTTACCCTTGGGTTCCCATTAGCCATGTCAGTGCTAAGCCCTAGGTCTGGATTATGAAAAACTTTATATCAGAGCACTAAGGTTTTGAAATGGTCCTTGGAGTCCAATATGTCGCATCAAGTGGAGTCTTATTAATGGGTTTGAAGTGCGCCACACCTATGAATAGGAGTCTTGAGGTTTTCTAGGAAATATCTCAATTCTTCATGATTTATGTCATGCCTTAGGACATGTCCAAAGATTTTCTAAGTCTATGAATCCCCCTTGATGCCACTATAGACGATGCCTCAATGAAGTGCTCTTTAACGTAGACGGACTTCTATTAATGAGGATTGAGCTCCGCAAGGGCCTATGAGAGAGCCAATCACTAAAGATGTGTTCCAATTTTTTTTTCCATGTTGGCCCAAGTAATGACCAACTAAGCTAGATAGGCTCTTCCTCATCCCTATGTACCCACCCCAATAGCTAAGGTGAGAAATGTAATGCCTGATATAATTATAAAAATACCCTTAGAGGGAGGGTAGGCCCGTAATGCATCTTCCAATACATGCATTGAAAATCTAAGGATGGATTTGTGATTAGCTCAAAAGAATTAGTGGGAAAATAGTCTCGATCTATTTTTAGAACAATCCGATCAAAAGATAATTTTTTGACCACAAAATGAAAACAGTGATAGTACGCGACGGAGGCATCTCATGCCTTTATAGCGGACCAGCACTTATATTTTTTTTGAAAATCTTTGACGGGATTGAGAAAATGCGTTCAGAAACTTTTTCTTAAAATGCATAGTATGCGACCAATCCGTGTTGTTGATTGGGTCTTTTTCAAGCTGAAAATTTCTAATTTTTTTACGAGGGGCATTTCGGTCAATCCTCAATCCTCCTAAACTCTATACACAATCTAGTAAGGTCATTTGACATAAAAAGGGTCTAAATCCCCCATTCTAAGTGTAATTCCAATAATCTAACAAGGCTAGGGTTGAGGAAAGAGGAGAAGAGCTTGAGGTTGAGCAATTCGAGAAGAGATCCTCGACGTGATTAATTGATAGCTTCATCCCAGGTATGTAAGGCTAAACTAAAAACCATGGGATTTTTCACTCGTGTGCCCCTTAAATGGTCATAAATGAGTTGATGATTTGGAGAGTCTACATACATGAATCGTTGATGGTATTTCTTAAAATTAAATTAATATATTTTCTTATGTTGATGATCATCATAAACTTGTTTTCTTGAATTGAACATTTTCATGAAGAATTGCATGATCCTACATGACTATTTTTGAAAGCATGCATAATGAACTTAAGAATTGAGTCTAGTGCCTTGAGTTGAGATTGTCAATTGTGATTGTTATAGTGATGAGAGAATGATGATGAGTTGATAGAATTTGATAGCCCTATGAATCCCAATAAATGAACTCCACTGATGTGTCTATTTGATTGTTCCCTAATAATTGTTCTAAATCTTGATTCGTTTATTAGATTGATTGATAGGAGGGCTAATGTCCCTATGGCATGTTGATTGATGAGAGGGTTAAAACCCCCATGAAATCGATTGATGATACGACCAAAGTCCATATGCGTTGATTGGATTGATGGTTTTATGAGTATTGAGTCATGTGAGGAGTATTGAGCATCGAAAGAGTAAGACTTAGTCTAACTTGAACTCGTCAAAGTACGTTTCCAAACATAGGTGAGGCTTAGAGCCATCATATATATTGTGGTTTTTGATTAGAAGTCCCTGAAAGCAAAAATAGACTTATTGACGATTGACTCCATATTGGGTGAGCTAATATGGGTTGGATTCGTTGTCTACCTGAATATTTTGGAACAGCTGTGGTAACATCAATGTGATTGTTGTACATTCACTGATTGATAAGAGATTGTTGTCGAATAAAAGAAACTCCTATAAATTTCCTATCTTGTGTACTTTTAGTCAAGATGAGATGAGATAAGATGAGATTAGAGGAGGTGAGCTCCTTTGAGATGAGTATAAGATGATTGATGAGGTTGAGTTGTTGATGGATCACTTTTCTACACTTTATTCTTGCATAGATAGCCATTTGATGATTTGATATGATTCGATGTTTAATTTGAGTTGATGTTTTTTCCATATTATTCTTCTTATTTCTGTCTCACTCAGCTATTTTACATACTAGTACATTCCATGTATTGATGTCCCTTTTGGACTGCATCATCTTATTATGTAGAGACAGGTACTAGAGATCGTCAACAGGTGCTCTGTTGAAGATCTAAGATTCGCAGCTGATTTGGTGAGCCTCCCCTACTCCGGAGGATACACTATGATTTCTTTCATCGTTCTTTAGAGTTAGATTTTGGAATGTTCATTTATTTTCACTTGGGTAGCCTTGGGTCTGTCATTGGCACCACACGATTAGTGATAGAGGCCTAATAGACAATGGTTGAATGTTGATGTTGAGATTGTGAACTAGTTCTGCTACTAGCCTTTATTATTATCTATATCATATTTGAGACATTAGGTGAGATGTGGCCATTTACTTACCTTTATTTCAACTATTCAGTAGATTTAGTTCGATTGAATGAGTGTGATGCGGCTAAGTGGTTCGCGTGAGGACTAGCAATAACCTATGAGTGTCGACATTCCAAGGGTACCCTCTCGGTGCATGATGAACTTTGTATCAGAGCACAAACTTCAAGTGTCTTAGGGAGTCTATGAAGCCGTGTCAAGTAGAGTCTTGTTTATGGGTGTGTTATCAACCACATTTTATAAGCAGGAGGCTATAGGACATTAGGAATTGTTATACTTTTCTTCTTATTTGAATTCGTGCGATAGAGTTAAGCTCAATGAAAGCTCCCTTCTAATTCATGCTCTACGCATGCATAATTGATATCACATCTCCAGAAGAGCTGTCATTGCCAGGAAAGCTGTTAACACACCTGAGCCTCATGTACAGGAGGAGCCTGCGTACCAAGCTATCCTTTTTGAGCAACCACCACAAGATGAGGCCTTCAAGCTCTAGCCCGGGCTGTCATAACACCTTCCACAAAACAAGGAGTGGGTAGACAAGAGGTTCATGACACCTCGAGAGTCCGGGAATATTTTAGGATAAATTCGCTTTCGTTAACGGGGTCTGTATCCACTGAAGATACTGAGAACTATGTAGAGGAACTTGAGAAGGTATTTCAAGGGATGGATGTGGTTGATTTTAATAGGGTTGAACTGGCTGCTTACCAACTCAAGGGTGTAGCTAGGTTGTGATTCGACCAATGGAAGAAAGGAAGAGGGAATGATGCCCCATGTTTTACTTGGGCAGTGTTCGGGGAAGCCTTCTTGGGACAGTTCTTCCCAAGAGAGAGAAGAGAAGCTAAGGTAAGAGAGTTCCAGATCTGAAATAGGGCTCTATGATTGTGCAAAAGCATGGGTTGAAGTTCGTGCAACTATCTCCCTATGCTCCCGGCATGGTTGCTGACATGAGGGAAAGGATGGGAATGTATGTTGATGGGTTGAATAGAGGACCCAAGAGTGATGGGAGGGGAGCAATGCTTGTGAGTGCTATAGACATTGGGAGGCTGATGACATTTATGCAACAAGCTGATGAGGAGAGACAACATGATAGGGAAGTGTTCAAGCGTAAGAAAGCTAAGACATCCAATCATGAGGTTGGGAGTAAAGGTAAAGGCAACCGACTTCCAGCACCATCATCTGCTAGTGCACCTGCGCCTAGAGGCAGGTATGATTAGAGATCTCAGAATATGGAAATCATGGACTTTAGTCGCGAGCTAGTACGGCCCAAGGTTCGAAGGGTAAGCCACTGTGTGATAAGTATGGAAAAATGAACTTGGGGAGATGTTGTGACGGGAATGATGGGTGGTACAAATGTGGCCAAGTGGATCAGTACCAGAAAGATTGTCCAAAACGGGATGACCGGGCTCAATCTTCTATACCAGCCACACTAGTTAGAGGAAACCAGAAGGCCAGTACGTCAGAGGCAGGCGGAGCAACAAACCGCTTTTATGCTATGGGTAGCCACAAAGATTATGAGAACTCCCCAGATGTTGTTAAATGTATGATTCGAGTCTTTACATTTGATTGTTATGTTTTGATGCATCCAGGTGAAACATTGTTGTTTGCATCTCCTTATGTGCCCAGTAGATTTGATAAGACCCTAAGAGTCTTCTTGAACCCTTTGATGTTTCTACTCCAGTGGGTGAGTCTATCCGAGCTGAGAGACTTTACAAAATTTGTGTAGTGTCCATCCATGATAGGGATACTCTTGTTGATCTGGTTGAGTTGGAGATGGCTGATTTTGATTTAATTCTTGGCATGGATTGGCTTCACGCCTGTATGCCTCTGTTTATTGTAAATCTCGAACCGTTAAGTTCTAGTTTCCTATTGAACCAGTTCTAGAGTTGAAGGGTGATTTTACTGCACCTAGAGGAAAGTTTATCACATATCTTAGAACTAGAACGTTGATTTCCAGAGGTTGTATCTATCACCTTATGCGAGTAAAATCTGATGATGTTGAGTCCCTAAATCTAGAGTCAGTCCCGATTGTTAATTCATTTTCGAAAGTGTTTCTTGATGATCTACTTGGAGTCCCTCCTGATAAGGAGATTGAAATTGGGATTGATGTTCTTCTCGATACCTAGCCTGTTTCGATTCCACCTTATAGGATGGGCCCCACTGTTTTGAAATAGTTGAAAGAGAAATTGAATGATTTGCTAGAGAAGGGATTCATTTTGCAAAGTGTTTCTCCTTGGTGTGCTCCTGTCCTATTTGTGTGAAAGAAAGATGGGTCCCTTAGAATGTTTATTGATTATAGGAAACTGAATAAGTTCACGATAAAGAATAAATATCCTCTCCTAATGATAGATGATTTGTTTGACCAACTTTAGGGCGCCTCTTATTTCTCAAGGATAGACCTTAGGTCTGGCTATTATCAGTTGAAAGTAAGGAAATGTGACATTCCAAAGATAGCCTTTAGGCGAGATATGACCATTTTGAGTTTTTTGTCATGTCCTTTGGGTTGATGAACGCACCTGCAACCTTTATGGACTCGATGAATAGAGTATTCAGACAATATCTTGATATGTTTGTGATTATGTTCATCAACGACATTTTTTTATTTTGGAGAAGTGAGGAGGAGCATGCTAATCATCTTAGAGTTGTCTTCCAAACTCTTACGGACCATGAGTTGTATGTAAATTTCTTAAAGTGTGAGTTCTGGCTTAAGTCAGCGACCTACCTAGGCCATGTTGTTTCTAGCGATGGTATTCGAGTGGATTCCTAAAAGATTGAAGCAGTAAAGAACTGGCCCAGACTGACTACTTCGACTGATATAAGAAGTTTCTTGGGGTTGGTACGCTACTACCGCTGATTTGTTGATGGAGTTTCTTCGCTATTCGCGGCATTGACTAAATTGACTCAGAAAAAGGTCACGTTTTAGTGGCCTGATGAATATGAGAAGAGTTTCCAAGAGTTGAAGATGAGGTTGACTACTGCACCGGTCCTTACCTTACTCGATGGGACAGAGGACTTTGTAATTTCTTGTGATGGTTCGAGTGTTGGAATGGGATGTGTACTATGCAAAGAGAGAAGGTGATAGCCCATGCTTCTAAACAACTTAAGGTTCATGAGAGGAACTATCCAACCCATGATCTCGAGTTGGTAGTAGTGGTGTTTGCACTTATAATCTGGCACCACTATTTGTATGGAGTGCATGTGGATGTGTTCACTGAGCACAAGAGCTTGTAGTAAGTCTTCAGTCAGAAAGAGCTCAACTTACGATAGATGAGATAGTTAGAGTTGGTCAAGGATTATGAAACGAGCATTCTCTACCACCAAGGTAAAGCTAACGTTGTTGCTGACGCTCTTAGCAGGTTATCAATAGGTAGCACAACCCATGTGGAGGGAGGAATGAAGCAGTTAGCCAAGGAAGTACATCTCTTAGCTCGATTGGGAATTCAACTTGAGGAAAATAACAAAGGAGAGTCAATGTTTAGAATGGGTTTGCTTCATCCTTGGTGGCAAAGGTGATGGAAAAGCAAGACCAAGATCCTATCATACTCAAATTAAAGGAGGTTGTCCACAAACAGAAAGTGATGGATTTCTCCAAAGGGGGAGATGGAGTGTTGAGGTACCAATGTAGATTATGTGTTCCAAAGGTTGATGGCATTCGAGATAGGATCATGGCGGAAGCCCTCAACACTAGATATTCCATTCATCCTGGCTCTACTAAGATGTACCACGACTTAAGAGAAGTCTATTTGTGGAGTGCAATGAAGAGGGACATTGCGGAGTTCATTTCAGAATGCCCGAATTGCCAGCAAGTGAAAGTTGAGCATTAAAGGCCATGTGGATTGGCTCAGAACTTTGAGATTCTTGAATGGAAGAGGGAGATGATTAATATAGACTTCATTACTGGTCTACCAAGGTCTCGAAAGCAACATGGTTTGATATGAGTGATTGTGGATAAGATGACTAAATCAACTCACTTCTTGGCAGTTAAGACAATGAAAATTGTGGAGGAGTACGCCAAGTTATTCATCTAGGAGATTGTGAGGTTTCATGGAGTTTCCTTGTCCATCATCTCGGACATAAGAGCTTAATTTACCTTCCAGGTTTGGAGATCGTTCCAAAAAGGATTGGGTAATAAGGTGAACCTAAGCACACCCTTTCATCCACAGATAGATGGTTAGGCAGAGCGCACGATCCAAACATTAGAGGATATGTTGAGATCTTATATTCTTGAATTCAAGGGGAATTGGGATGATCACCTACCATTTATTGAATATGGATATTACAATAGTTATCATGCAAGCATTCGAATGGCTCCCTAAGAAGCCTTGTATGGGAGGAGATTTAGATCATCGATTGGGTAGTTTGAGGTTGGAGAAGTGGAATTGACTGGGCTTGATCTTTAACACCAATTGATGGAAAAGGTCAAGGTCATTAGGGAGAGATTAAACACTTCCCAGAGTCACCAAAAGTCTTATACCGATATGAGAAGAAGAGACTTAGAGTTTGAGGTAGATGATTGGGTCTATTTGAAAGTGTCACCTATGAAGGGTGTGATAAGATTTGGGAAGAAGGGAAAGTTGATTCCATGTTATTTTGGACCATATAAGATTGTGAAGAGCGTTTGGAAGGTTGCTTACGAGTTAGAGTTGCCTTCAAAGTAAGATGGAGTCCATCTGGTATCCCATGTATCGATGTTGAAGAAATGCTTGGGAGATCCTACCTTGGTGATCTCTGTTAATAGCATTGGAGTGAAAGAAAGCCAATCTTATGAAGATGCTCCTATTCAAATCCTTGATCGTCAGATGCGTAAGTTGAGGAACGAAGAGATAGCCTCAGTCAAATACTTGTGGAGGAATAAACTAACTCTGGAAGCCACAAGGGAAGTTGAGGAAGAGATAAAGGCCAAATATCCGCACCTATTCCTGCCAAATGATGAGAGTGTTAAAGGTAAATTTCTTACCCTTCACTAAATTGATTCATCTATTCTTGATTTGACTTTCTATTCCTGAGTTTGAGTAGTATTGATCGAGGTCGATGAAGAGCAAGAGTTTGATTTATTGAGTTTAGGATTGCAATAAGTTTTGAATCTATTCGTGCCTTGATATCCACCTTTTTGCATTATTCAATTAAGAATGATCCCAAGGGGGAGATGATGTAACACCCGATAAAATTACTAAATTATCCCTAGTGGGAGGGTAGGCGCGTAACGCATCGTCCAATGCTTGTGTGGAAAATTCGAGGCTGGATTTGTGGTCAACACAATAAATTGAGTGGGAAAGTGGTCTCGCTCGATTTTTAGAATGACCCAATCAAAAGATAGTTTTTCGACACGAAAACGAAAATAGTGAGAGTACGCAACGGAGGGCCGTCATGCCTTTGTCGCAGACTTTCACTTATATTCTTGTGAAAATATTTGACGGGATTGAGAAAACTCTTTCAAAATTATTTTTTAAAAATGCACCGTATGTGACCAGTTCGCATCACGGACTAGGTCTTTTTCGAGATGAAAATTTCTAATTTTTTTACGAGGGGCATTCCGGTAAATCTCTAAACCCTCCTAAACTCTATACATGATCTAATATGGTCGTTTGGATGTAAACATAGTCTAAGCCCTCATTCTCTGTCCAATTCCAATTATGTAACAAGGCTAAGGCTTGAGGAAATAGGAGAAGAGTTTGAGGTTTAGCAATTCAAGAAGAGAACCTCGACGTGATTAATTGATAGCTTCATCCTAGGTATGTAAGGCTAAACTAAAAACATGGGATTGTTCTCTCGTGAGCCTTATAGATGGTCATAGATGAGTTGATGGTTTGGAGAGTCTACATACATGAATTCTTGATGGATTTTCTTGAAAATCTACTTAAATTCATATATTTTCTTATGGTGATGATCATCATAAACTTGTTTTCTTGAATTGAGCATTTTTATGAAGAATTGCATAACCCTACATGACTATTTTTGAAAGCATGCATAATGAACATAAGAATTAAGTCTAGAGCCTTGTGTTGAGATTGTCGATTGTGATTGTGATTGTGAAGTGAGAATGATGATAAGTTGATAAAATTTGATAGCCTTATGAGCCCCTATACATAAACTCCACCGATAAGTCTATTCGATTATTCCCTAATGATTGTTCTAACTCTTGAGTCATTGATGAGATTGATTGATGGGAGGGATAAACTCCCTATTAGATGTTGATTGTTGAGAGGGTTAAAACCCCCATGAGATTGATTGATGATAGGACCAAAGTCCATATGAGTTGATTGGATTGATGGTTTTATGAGCATTAAGTTATGGGAGGAGTATCAAGCACTGAAAGAGTGAGAGTTAGTCCAACTTGAACTCGTCAAACTATGTTGCCAAACGTAGGTGAGGCTTAAAACCATCACATATATTGTGGTTCCCTCTTAATTAGAAGTCCCTGAAAGCAATAATGGACTTATTGATGATTGACTCCATATTGGGTGAGCTTATATAGTTTTGATTTGTTCCCCACAATGCATGTTTGGAACGACTGTGGCAACATCAGCGTGATTGCTATACATTCACTGGCTGATAAGTGATTGTTGTTGGATAAGAGAAACTCCCATAAATTTCCTATCTTGAGTACTCAGAGTCGAGATGACATAAAATGGGATGAGATGAGAGGAGGTGACCTCCTTTGAGATGAGTCTGAGATGATTAATGAGCTTAAGTTATTAGTAGGTCACTTTCCTACTCTTTGTTCTTGCATAGATAGACATTTGACGATTAGATGTTTAATTGGAGTTGATGTTGTTTCCATATTATTCTACCTATTTCTGTTTCACTCAGCTATTTTACATGCCAGTACACTTTAAGTACTGATGTCCCTTTTGGACTGCATCATCTTATGATGTATTGGCAGGTACTAGAGATCGTCAACAGGTGCTCCGTTGAAGATATGAGATTCGCAGCTGATTTGGTGAGCCTTCCCAACTCCTGAGTATCCACTATGATTTATTTCATCTTGCTTTAGAGTTAGATTTTTTACTACTCTTTTATTTTGTTTTTTGTAGCCATGGGTCTTTCATTGGCACCACGTGATTAGTGATAGAGGCTTCATAGACGATGGTTGAATGCTGATGTTGAGATTGTGAGCTAGTTCTTCCACTAGCCTTTATTATTATCTATATCATATTTGAGACATTAGGTGAGATGTGCCTATTTAATTACCTTTATTTCCGTTATTCAGTAGATGTACTTCAATTGAATGAATATGATGAGGCTAAGTGGTTCCCTTGGGGACTAGCAATAGTCTCTAAGTGCCGGGCACGCCAAGGGTACCCTCCCAGGGCGTAATAAAAACTTCATCTGAATGATAACTTTGCAGTTCTATGGTTCTAAAGTTGATGATGATGCTCAGGAATTCATTTATGAGATCTACAAAGTATTGGCTATTATGGGGGTGTCTTCAGAAGAGAAAGCTGAGTTGGTTGATTATCAATTAAAATGTGTGGCCTAAGTGTGGTACACTTAACGGTTAATTAAGAAAGTAGGTGTTGATAAAGTTTAATCGGATGAATTAAAGTTTTCTTTTCTGGATCAGTCTTTCCTCTTGAACTTTGGGAGGCCGAATTAACTAAGCTTATCATACTCAAACAAGGAGGAATGAGTATGAGGGAATACACCCTCAAATTTACTAAGCTCTCAAAGTATGTCCCTACACTAGTGGCTAATCCCGTGAAAAAATGCACAAATTTATCTTAGGGATTTCTTATTTAGTTGTAAAAGAATAAAACATATATTCTTATTAAAGAGATGAACATTTCTAGACTCATGAAATATTCTAAATATATTAAAGGGGAGAAGCTTAAGTAGAGAAGGACGAGGGATTCCAAGAGAGCCTAATTTGATAGTGGATTCTCTAACTCTAGGAGTAGTGGTGGTAATGGTTGCTTCCAATAGGACAAAGATTCAAATCCAAGGGTTGCTAATGATAGGGTACCTCAAATCAAAGCAAAAGGTAAAGGTGGGCCAATGTATCCTAGGTGTGACTAGTGTGGGAAAAGTCACCTGAGTAGATGCTTTAAAAATACGGGTGCTAGCTTTCGATGCTGCAAGATGGGCCGCAAGATTTTTGATTGTCCTAGTGCTCCATGGAAGGGAAAAATGGTTATGGGTTTTCAAGGCTTAAACATGTCTCAATAGGGTGGTGGTCCTTACAATGATAGGTCTTATGCTTTGCATGCTAGGCCGGAGGTGGAGGAGACCCCGAAGGTGGTGGCTAGTATGTTGATAGTCTTTGATTTTGATGTTTATGCTTTGTTTTATCTGGGTGAAAATATATCTTTTGTCACTTCTCTATTTGTATTTATATTTTGTATGAGTCCTAAAATCCTATGGGAGCCATTCTCAGTTCATACTCCCATGGGTGAGTCTATTGTGGCCCATAGTGTTTATCGGGGTTGTCTTGTTCCAGATTTGCACAAAGGTCTTACTTGTGATCTTGTTGACCTTGAAATGGTTCATTTTGATATCATTCTTGGGATGAATTGGCTGCATTCTTCTTATGCCTCTACAGATTGTAGGACCTGAATGATCCGATTTCATTTTCCAAATAAGAGTATTCTTGATTTGGTGGGTAGTGACTCAGCTTTTAAAGGTCAGTTCATATCATATCTTAGATCCCAGAAAATGATTTCTAAGGGGTGTATCTATCATATGGTAAGGGCTATAGACATTGAGTCTGAGTTCCCTACTCTTGAGTCGTTTCTTAAGGTAAAGGAACTTCCAAATGCCTTTCCAAAAGATATGCCCAGTATTCCTCTCAAAAGGAAAATAGACTTTTGGATAGATCTTCTTCTTGATACTCAACCTATTTCCGCTCCTCCTTATCATATGGAACAAAATGAGTTGAAAGATCAGTTGAAGGATATGTTGGAGAAGGTCTTTATTAGGCAAAGTATATCACTAAAGGGTGCTCCTGTGTTGTTTGTGAGAAGGAAGGATGGGTCACTTCGGATGTATATTGATTATCAACAATTGAATAAGGTGACTATAAAGAACGAAAATATCCACTACTGAAAATTGATGATTTGTTTGATAAGTTACAAGGTGCTACTCACTTCTCCAAGATTGATATTCATTCCAGTTATCATCCGTTGAGAGTAAAGTAATGTGATATCCCCAAAAATGCTTTCCGGACTAGATATGGGCACTTTGAGTTCGTGGTGATGTCCTTTGTATTAACCAATGATTTGACTGTGTTTATGGATGTTATGAATCGAGCATTCAAGCCAGTCTTGGATACTTTTGTGGTTGTCTTCATTGACGATAGTATGATCTATTCTTGAAGTGAACAATAACATATTGATCATTTGAGGCTAGTTCTTCGAACTTTGAGGGATAAGCAACTATTTGCCAAGTTCAGTATATGTGAGTTTTGCTTTGATGAGGTATCCTTTCTTGGTTATGTGGTGTTCGGTGATGGTATTAATATTGATCCAAAAAAGACCAAGCTAGTGAAGAATTGCCCTAGACTATTAACTCCTTCTGATATTTAGAGTTTTCTTCGGTTAGCTGGTCATTACCGGAGATTTTTTTATTAAGCATTTTTCCATCTATTGCTTCATCATTGACTTAGCTGACTAAAAAAAGGCCAAGGATAGATGAGTGTGAGAAGATCTTTCATACTTTGAAGGGTCAACTTACATCGGCTCCTGTTTTGATACTATTGGATGGCTCAGATGGATTTGTGGTATATTGTAATGCTTCTCCAATTGGTTTGCGTTGTATGCTTATGAAAAATGGCAAAGTGATAGCTTATACACCTAGACAGTTGAAGGTATATCAAAAGAATTATCCAATTCATGATCCTTGATTAGCAGCTTTAGTGTTTGCTTTGAAGATTTAATGACATTATCTTTATGGGGTTCATGTTGATGTGTTCATTGATCACAAGAGTTTGTTACATGTGTTCACTCATATAGATCTTAAGTTGACCCTACAGAAATGGTTAGAACTTCTCAAAGACTATGACATGCGTGTGCAACATCATCCCAAAAAGCTAAATGTTCTAGTTGATGCCCTTAATAGACTATCTATTAATAGTGTAGTTCATATGGTTAAGGCCAAAGGCTCTATGGTTTGGCATAAGACATTGAAATTCCTATGTTGAAGTAGGAAGAAATTAGCATGGATTTTGTGACATGTTTTCCCCATAGCGGAAACAATTCGATTCGATTTGGCTCAATGTGGATAGGATGACCAAGTCGGTTCATTTTCTACAAATGAAGACCACTTTCAATACCAATGATTATGCCAAGACATATATCTGAGAATTTGTTAGATTTCACGGAGTGCCCTTGTTCATTATATTGGATCGTGGCACCCAATTCACTTCTCATTTTAGGAGGTTATTTTAGAAGAAAGTTGGCACTTGGAAAAAATTGAGCACATTCATTCCCAAACTGATGGACAAGCCGAGAGAACAATCAAAACTTTAAAAGAAATGTTGAGGGCTTGTGTGTTGGAGTTCAAAGGAAATTTGAAGGATCACTTACCGCTTATTGAGTTCTCCTACAACAACAGTAATCATGCTAGCATCGAAATGGCACCCTTTGGGGCTTTGTACAGGAGGAGATGTTGATCCCTTGTTGGGGTGTTTGATATAGGTGGGATGGCATTTATTGGCCTGCATTTTATGTTGGA
Organism: Solanum rostratum; assembly: GCA_029948455.1. NCBI lineage: Eukaryota > Viridiplantae > Streptophyta > Magnoliopsida > Solanales > Solanaceae > Solanum > Solanum rostratum. The sequence continues at coordinate 28,882,294 of CM057045.1, forward strand.
GGCTATGGGGAAGGTGAAGTTTATTAGGGAAAGGTTGAAAATGGCTCAAATTCATTAGAAGTCCTTTTTGCATGTAAGGAAAAAATATCTTAAGTTCTTTGTCAGTGATTAGATGTATGTGAAGGTTTCACTCATGAAGGGTGTGATTCATTTTTGTAAAAAGGGGAAGTTGAGTCCTTCATATGTAGGCCCTTATGAGATTCTTTAGCAGATCCGCTATGGGGCTTACAGGTTCAACTTTCCTTCAAATACGAGTTCCGTTCACTCACTTTTCATGTGTCTCTATTAAGAAAGTTAGTTGGTGATCATAGTTCATTGTGCCCTTGGAAGGTGTTGATTCTGTTTAAAAATTGACCAATGAAGAGGCGCCGATTCATAATTATGTTAAACAAGTTAAGAGGATTCGCAACAACGACATTGCTTCGGATAAAGTCCTTTGGAGAAACCAACATGTTGAGTGTGCTACATCTGAAGGGAATCATACATGATGAAATGATATTGCAATATATTACAATCTACTCAAGCCTATAATACTAGGTTCTCCTTACACAAATGTTCCAAATTTCTACATTTCTATGTTTTCATGTCATGATATGCATACATGTGCACAAAATAGACTTAAATGATGTTTTAGCATGGTTTAATGATTTCATGGTTTTAAATGTTATGTTTATGATGTGCATTCATGTTGGGTTGTTTAATGTTTAGTCTAAGCCTTTCAATTCATATTCTAGCTCATTCGAGGACGAATGATCCCAAGGGGGAGATGATGTAAGGATTCAAGTTTTGTAAGGCTATAACACCCGGTAAAATTATCAAAATATCCATCGAAGAGAGGCGTGCACATAACACGTCTTCCCAAACTTCAATAGCAAATTTAAGGCCAAAAATATGGTCAACATGAAAACTTATATGGGAAAATGGTCTTTATTAAGTTTTAGAGCAACTGAATCAAGATAAAATTTTTCGATGTGAAAATGCATTGCAAAATGAGTGTGGAACAGGCTTGTGATGCGGACTTGTCATGGAATAACATTTCGATGTGATCCCAATATTTTCTACAGTATAATAAAACTCGATCGGAGAATTTTTGTCAAAAACCAAAAATATCATACAAGTCCACGACGCAGACTTGGTACGGTGCAGTGTATTTTTTTCAATTTTTCAAGAGGGGCATTCCAGACTTTTTCCAACCCCTCCTAAACTTAAAACATGATCAATATAGGTTGTTTCGAGCGTAAAAAGGGGTTTTACACTTATTCCTAAGCCTTTCTAAGCTTCTAACAAAGACTAGTGCTAAGGAGAAGAGAGGAAGAACTGGGGTTCGAGAGTATTAAGGACAAACTCTTACAAGATTGGTTGTGAAAGCTCTATACCAGGTACGTAAGGTTAAACTAAAACAGGGGAATGTTCTTCCATGTTCCTTTGTTGATGGTAGTAGAGAGATGGTGAAAGTGTTGATGTTTGTACATATTTCTTATGAATGTTTTCTTGTAAATTATATATAATCTATGTACTTTCATATGTTGATGATGATCATCATAAACTTGACTTGATTTTACTGATTAATTACTTTTCATGGGCTTATGCTTAAAACCTATAGTGTTGATGTTTGTACATGTTTCTTATGAATGTTTTCTTGTAAATTATATATATTCTATGTACTTTCATATGTTGATGATCATCATAAACTTGACTTGATTTTACTGATTAAATACTTTTCATGGGCTTATGCTTAAACCCTATATGTTATTTTAAAAAAGATTTCTTGAATGAACCTAGGGATTGAGTCAAGAGCCTTATTTGAGAATGTTGATTGTGATTGTGATATGAGTAAGATGATAGGTTGGTAGAGTTTGATGGTTCTATGAGCATTCAAAACTAAACTCTACAGATTGGTCTAATTGGCTTCCCCCTAATGAATGATCTAAGCCCTTGAGGTATTGAATGAGAATTAAGTTGATGAGATGATTGAGATGATAGGCCGAAAGGCCAAATTGAGATAGAACTGAACAGATGATGAGAGTCCTTATGAGAGTAATTGAGATAATTGATTGAGCTGGATGGTCTTATGAGCATTGAGTCTTGGGAGGATATCGAGCATTGAAACATGTAAGAGTAAGTCCAACTTGCAGTCATTAACTACGTTGCCACACGTAGGTGAGGATTGAACCATTACATTAGAGGTTCGCTCTTGAGTTTAAGTCCCTGAAAAAATAGAGGACTTAAGAAACTAGATCCCTCATGGATCTGAGTTTTTCTTTACTTCCCAAGTATGGAATTACTCTGGCAACATTAGTGGGATTGTTGTACAATCACTGGCTCATAAGTTATTGTTGTCGGATAAGAGAGACTCCTAAATAGATTCCACACTGATAATACTTTGATTTGATTTGACTGGACGAGGTTGTATTGGTGTAGATTGGTCATTTTCAACTCTTCATTCTTTCTTTAGATAGACATTTGACATTATGATTGAGTATCTTCTGAGTTGATGTTATTCTGTATCATCCTGCCTATATATGGTTCATGCAGCAATTTTACATACTCGTACATTCCACATACCGACGTCCATTTGACTGCATCGGTTAATGATACAGAGATAGGTATTAGAGATTGTCAACAGGCGCTCTATTGAAGGTCTATTCCACACATCATTTGATTGGTGAATCCTCCTTGACTTCGGATGATGCACATGATTTGTTTCATCTAGCTTTCTAGCGTTAGACTTGATTTAGCTTTATTTTTATTTGAGTTAGCCTTTGGCCTTTCATTGGCACCAATTTATAGTGATAGAGGGTTCATAGACTAGAATTGATTTGGTGATAGGAGATTAAGTTGAGCTAGTATCTTTCATGCTAGCTTTTTTTATTCATATGATTTCAAAGCCTTCGATTATCAATAATTTTTTATCTTTTGTCTTCCATTGATTCGTTAGTTATGTTGAATGAATGAATCTGATGAGCCCAAGTGGTTCGCTTGGGGACTAGCAATAGTCTCTAAGTGCCGGCCACGTCTAGGGTATCCTCCAGAGGCATGACAAACTTGGAATCAGAGTACAGAGTTCAAGTGTCTTAGGGAGTCTATAAAGGCATGTCTAGTAGAGTCTTATTTGTGGGTATGTTGTGCACCACACTTTATAAGAAGGAGGCTACAGGACATTAGGAATGGTTAGACTTCTTTCACATTCTAATTCATGTGATAGAGTTAAACTCTATGAAACTCTCTTCTATTTCGTGCATTACGCTTTTGTAGAATTATGATCATGCTTCTAAGATGAGTTGATAAAGGGAGAGGTCATCTGGCAATATAAGATGCTAATGAAATCAAGTCCCTGAATAAGGATGAACCCATAGACGCAGTCATCCCTGCCGGGAAACCGCCCCAGGCTAACATCAACAATGCTTTGCCAGGCTATAATAACTTTAGTGTTCATGGATTTTAGTCAAAAGCTAGTATGGCTCGAGGTTCCCAAGGCTTTACTCGCTTTTGATGTTCCCAAACCATCAAGTCACATGGTAGCTTGCCTTGGGAACCTCGAGCCATACTAGCTTTTGACTAAAATCCATGACTGCTAAAGTTATGATAGCCTGGCAAAGCATTGCTTATGTTAGCCTGGGGCAGTTGCCCGGCAGGGATGACTGCGACTATGGGTTCATCCTTATTCAGGGTCTGATTTCGTTAGCATCTTATAGTGCCAGATGACCTATCCCTTTATCAACTCATCTTAGAAGCATGATCATAATTCTACAAAAGCGTAATGCACGAATTAGAAGAGAGTTTCATAGAGTTTAACTCTATCACATGAATTAGAATGTGAAAGAAGTGTAACCATTCCTAATGTCCTGTGGCTTCCTTCTTATAAAGTGTAGTGCACAACATACCCACAAATAAGACTCTACTAGACATGGCTTTATAGACTCCCTAAGACACTTGAACTTTGTACTCTGATTCCAAGTTTGTCACGCCACGGGAGGATACCCTAGACGTGGCTGGCACTTAGAGACTATTGCTAGTCCCCAAGCAAACCATTTGGGCTCATGAGTATGATTTGAGTCTTTACTTGCTTTTGATGTTATTCATGAGAGAAAAACATATGTCTCTAAAGAGTTTAATGTTGCCACCTGAAGGAGAGTGATTGGAGATCTTGTAAACTATAAATAGAGATGTCATTCCACAGATAGAATGATAATGTCAGAAAGGGAAGGATGAGATAGTGAGAGTGGCAGTGATTGAGGCTTGTAACGAGAGTTATTGTTTGTTAGGTAAGTAATGAAGGGATGAGTGGATTGCCATAAGTTCTAATGAAATAGTAGTAAGTACCTTTTGGTTTTCATGATGAGGTATAAAGAAAGAGTTATTATCAGGATGTGTTAGAGTGTGTTCAAACTAGAAAGAGGTTTATGTTGAGGTGTTATAGTATTTGCATTAATAAGGATGAAAATAGATATGAATAGGGGAGCAGAGTATTTTAAGGCGATAGATCTAGACTAGGCTAATGATCTTGAAAGGAGAGCCCCGTGAAATTCAAAGTTATGAGCTTAGCTAGATAAGAAGGTATAGTGAATAGGTGAGTGGTACATGACTTGTAAAGAGGGGTGTGTTGACTAATGGTTGGCTATAATATTTTAGTGATCCTATTTTCTCAATATTTACCTAGTAGTTTTAAGTTTATGTGATATTAGAGAAGTGTGTGATGCACATGTTAGTACTACACCCTAAGCTTGAATTTTGAGGAATAGTGTGAAAGAGGAGATAGCATTGTGACAGTGATAGTATGAGTTTGAGATTTTCCCTATGTGGTTCGCCATGGTGTGTGTTTGAGATTAAGATGTTGACTTTCATGAAAAACGATGTAGTAGGTACAATATAAGTGCCATAGATGGAAATAATGGATTGAGGATAGGTCATTAGATAATAAGAGGCTTACGATGTGTATCCATGATAGTGTAAAGTTGTGTGAAGCTCTAAGATATGACTTCTATAAGAATATAGGTAGTATATTTGAGTTTTCAATATGGGATAAGTTAAAGTAAGCATTCCTTATCATCACAAGTGACTAAGTTGACTGGGGCTTATGGATAGATGATAATGAGTTTTCCATTATAGTGTAAGTCTTATATATATTAATTTATGGGAGCACAAAAGTTAAGTGTAGCAGGCAGATGAAGGTATTAGGTCTTACGAGTCATAGGAAGTGGTTATGTAAGTTATTTAGAGAAGCAAATATAGAAACATTCATAGAGAGGAAGCCAAGAGTGGTATCTTTGAAGAGAATCTTTGTGGCTATTATATATATGTGAATATAGCATAATAGAAGAGTTTAAGATGTTCTTGAGGATAATGATTCCCTTACCATGTAGAGAGATGTACTTATAGCTTAGAAAAAGGGAATTGATTCACAAATTTAGAGAGGTAACCTTGAGAGCTAAGAGGGAGATGATGATGTTATAAACCAAACTAGATCTTGAGTTTTCGATAGTGATGGGTTGATTAAGATGAGACATCAAATCTTTGCTATCTCATATATTACTTATACTTCAATTGAGATGATACTCTATTCCCTTCTGGTGTATGATTGTCATGCTTATGGCCTAGTCCTCATGTACCATATGTTGATTCTTTTTCAAGTTGAGATTCGAAGATGAAAAGCGATAACATCATTAAACGATTTTGATCTTACCTGAAGGATCTATGAGTTTCTAGCGCTATGATGTGTGAGATGTGACCTGAGTTTTAAACTACGTATAGCTCTATGAACTCAGAATGAGTCTTGATAGACGAGGGAGATTGTACTGTCATTCCCCAAAGAGAGAAGAGGAACGACTGGAACCCGATACCGTTCATGGCCGGGTAAGCCACTAAACATGTTAGTTAACTAAACTAGGGACCAGAAGAAAATCGGGCAGCATAAGGTCTGAAAGACTAAGCCTGGACATTTTAAGTCATGACCTGGTCAACAGTAAATCATGTACATCAAGAGAGATAAACAAAAACGATAGAGTACTAGCAAGCCGACAAGGCTGCAACAATAATGGTACAGGTACACACTATACATACATGCCAATCTGATAACTGGAGACTGAAAGGCACAAAAGAACTAACCCATAATAACATGTCCACAATAGCCTCTAAGAGAATCACTAACACTGTCGGGACACGGCCCCGACTATACCCAAGTGTACAACAAAAAGTAAGCATCCTGTGAAAGCTCTAGGAAGTGGTAGAGCTTACCAACTCACAGCTGAACAGGCCTCCTAGTGGAGGGGTAAATCAGAACCCCTACCAAAACCGGCATGCACAAAATAAAATGCAGCGTCACCAGACAAAGGGACGTTAGTACGAATAAACATGTACTGGTATGTAATGCAGGAAGTACAATCATAGATAATTGTAGTAAAAAGGTTAATAGAAATACCACCTATAACCAAAACTAAAGTAGCCTTAATGGACAATAAACAACCTCTTAGTTATCAGATATGCATGGTATGCTCGAGTATCGCATGTCGTGAATACATATGTATAGATGTAAATGCATGACATACCCAACCAAATGCTAGCAATGGTGGTCCTTTACGATAACTAACCGACATCATATCTGCCAACCTGTGGGCATATGTACCATATACATACATATATATATATATATATATATATATATATATATATATATATATATATATATATATATATATATATATATATATATATATATATATATATATTTGGGGAAATAGGCGTCATACCTTTGATTATAGCTCGAAGTCCATGCATAACATGCAATGTATAATATGAATTAAATCCACATAGTAGGCCATAAAAGAACTTAGCCAATCTTGGCTCATTGGTACACTTATTCTCATAGCATCATAATCATTGTCATCAATCCAATTTTTGCTCATTGGTACACTTATTCTCATAACATCATAATATATACATGACTCGTGGGATCTTATATGTCTTTTGGACAGTTTTGGGAACTAATCCGACATTTAGAGTGAAACCTTAACTTTGAAAATGTTCATAAAGGTGTTTACATAATTCTTATACTTGGTATCATGTCAATTAGTAAAAGAAAGTATTTAAACAGGATCAAGTGCCTTTGTCATTTAAATAGGAGCATTTCATTGTAGAATATTGGAAACCAACACGTTACTTGTTAAATGCTTCAATTATATTTTTGTATGGAAGAAGGACTGATTATGAATACTACATTCCCTTTGCATTTCTACATTTATTTTAATGGCACTCCACCAAGAAGAGAAACACCTCAAACATATAAATAAGTAGGCGGGAAAACCGACAAAATGATATATAGATATTGAATGTCTAGTTTATGCAAATGAATGTAATTTCAACCTAATACCATCATGAAAATAACTCAACTATAACCCTAGTTGCTTTCACAGAAGGTCTTTCTAGCAACAAAATAGTAAGATATCGCATTTGACGTTTTGGGAAACTTCCCAAATTTAGTGCTAAAAAGAGGGACAGAGCTTAGCCTTAACATAACTCTCCAACGATCGTCCAATTGCTCAAAGTTCCTTTATGAAAGTTGTTCCTTACGTCCTAAGCTTCGCAACCACTATATATACACAACTTATAACCAGCACAAAAACAGTCCAAAATTTAGCATTAATTACAAGATTCGGCAAAGAGCGTTTACGCGAGGAAATGTCCTTAAAACGTTATAAAAATGACCGTAAAAGAGCCCCAAAATTATTACTTGAGCACACCAGCTGCAAACTAATAACAACCAGTAAGAACACTATTTTTTCAGCCCAAAAGCAGCTCCAAACATAGCTAATAGGAGGGAAAAATAATTGCAAAGCGTAAGGCACGCATTTCCATGTACACAAACATATTTAACAGTAAAAATGTGAAAACTTACTCAAATTCCTTTGGTACCTTGAGGAAACATTTCCTTCAGTTTATGAACTATTTTGGGAGGAAATCGTACTGATTGGAGCTTAAAAAAGCTCAAATTAGCCGACATTAAGGTGGGTCGACCTGACCCAACCCATGACCCAGTTTTCTGCTCGGGCAGTCTCGGTAAAACTGTCATAACTTGTTATTCTAAGGTGGGTTGCATGCTCAGTTTTGTGCATTGCAAACTAGTCTCATAGATATTCAATTTGATAGGTCATGGACCTTCTAACCTCTTATATTTTGGGAGATATATCCTGTTACATTTGACCCAAATTTAAGAAGAATTGCTTAAAAAAACATACGGTAACTTTGGCCAACTTTTATCTTGCAACTTTCTTGATTCAAAAACTTAACGTATGACCTTTGTGATATTAAAATAGCTTTTGAAAATCCATTATTAGAAAATTACACACTTATAGTACCATCTAAAATGTGAAACCTAATTTAAACGTTCCAAAAAGGGCGAGGTGCCACTCTAGTCATTTTCTCTAATCCCGAATGTGTATTTAGGGGATTTCTTTGATTTGAAACATTAAGTCCTTGATATTACCTCTTACTGTCAGCCTTATTATCCCTAGGTACTAGGAAAAATCACATATGAATTATATAACACTACACTATTTATATAATGGAAGGCAAGAAACACGGGTCTTACAGTCCCCCTCCCCCCCAAGTACATTCGTCCGCGAATGTGGCAAAACAACCCTTTGGTTGGATTACCATCTACTAAAATGTTATTTTTTTGGATACATCTATTACTCTTGCAAACCATAAATCAACTTCCAAAAACTCCAATTACTAAGTTTTGTATAGCTATCCCGCGATAAAACATACAAGTTACACTTCCAAATCGTTTAAAACTTACGTTACTACAAAAAAGATAATTGCCAATTTTGAAATGCGACCCACTTTATGTTATAAATAGCTGGGTGATTCCTCATCATTCCTCCTTTGGCTTCCCAAGTTATTTCCCCAATAATTTTGTTCCGCCATAACACTTTCATGAAGGCCACTTTTCATTTCGAAGCTTTCTTATTTGTCGATCTAAGTCACTGGTACCTCAACATAAGTTAGGTCTTCAGAAATTTGGGTATCCTTAATGCGAGTAATAAACGAAGGATCTCTAATGTACATCCGCAACATAGATTCATAAGACACTGGATGAATTGCACCCAATTCTAAAGGAAATTAAGCTCGTATGTTACCTTGCTAATTTTTCGAATGATCTTATACGGTCTAACATATCTAGGACTTAGCTTTCCTGTCTTTCCGAACCGTATGATTCCCTTCATAGGTGATACCTTCAAGAAGACCCAATCTTCTACATCAAACTCTAAGTCTCATCGTTGAATATCTATATAAGACTTTTGCCGACTCTGGGCTATTTGCAATCGGTCTCTAATAAGTCTCACTTTGTCCATCGCTTGCTGAACTAGATTAGGGCCTAGCAATTTTGCCTCCTCAACCTCAAACCAACCGATTGACGACCTACATCTTCGCTCGTATAGTGCTTCATGAGGCACCATTTGAATACTAGCTTGGAAGCTATTATTATAAGCAAACTCAATAAGAGATAGATGATCATCCCATCTTTCTTTAAAGTCCAGCTCACAGGCACGTTACATATCCTCGACGGTCTGGATGGTACGCTCTGCTTGCCCATCAATTTGTGGTTGAAAAATGGTGTTGAGATTCACTTGAGTACCTAGATCCTTCTAAAAAGAGTTCCAAAAAATGTGCGGTAAATTGAGCCCCTTGATCATATATAATAGATAATGGAATTCTATGAAGGCAAACAATATCTTGAATGTAAAGCTTAGCATAATCCTCCGTTGAATAAGTCGTTCTTACTGGCAAGAAATGAGCATATTTTGTCAGCCTATCAGTGATTACCCAAATAGAATCATACCAACATGGAGTACGAGGCAACCTAGAGATGAAGTCTATATTTATCATGTACCCATTTCGATAACAGAAGATTAGTATACTTGGCTAGGCCTCCAAGTCTCTGATGTTCTGTTTTAACATGTTTGCAGTTAGGTCATTGGGCTACCATCATTGCAATATCCTTTTTCTTGCCATTCGACCAAATATTTGTCGAAGGTCTCGATACATTTTTGATGCTCCAAGGTGGGTTGAATATCTAGAATAATGGGCCTCAAAAAGAATCCTGGCATAAAGTCCTCCGATATTTGGCACACAAAAGAGGTCCCGGTACTAAAGGACTCTATCTCAAGTTAGCTCAAACAGAGGGTGTTGTTGTTGTGGAACACTTTCCCTCAATATCATAAGCTCAGGATTCTCACATTACTGCTCTTTTACTTCAGTAACAATGAAAGATTCTATTGTATTTTGAACAATCACACCACCACCTTTCACATCTGCTAATTGCACCTACAAAGTAGTTAATTGATGTAAATCCTTTGTCATTTCAATCTTATCAGCTTCAACATGACTTAGACTTCCCATGGACTTTTGGCTAACTGCATCAGCAACAACATTAGCTTTACCAGGATAGTACAAAATGTCAACATCATAATGTTTTAGTAAGTCTAGCCACCTCCTTTGTTGTAGATTCAACTCCTTCTGCTTAAATAAATGTTGAAGGCTTTGGTGGTCAGTAAAAATATCAACATGAATTCCGTATAGATAATGTCGCCAAATCTTTAGAGCAAATACAACTGCAGAAAGCTCAAGATCATGGGTAGGATAATTTTGTTCATGCTTTCGTAACTGTCTAGAAGCATATGCAACAACTCTATTATGTTGCATAATACTACAACCTAGGCCGATTCTCGAGGCATCACAGTATACAACATAGCCTTCGGTTCCATCCGGAAGAGCCAAGAAAGGTGCGATAGTAAGCCTTTTCTTTAACTTATGAAAATACTGCTCACATGCTTCAGTCCATTGAATCTTAGTTGCTTTATGCGTCAACCTCATTAGTTCTGCAGAGATACATGAGAATCCCTCAAAAAACCTCATGTAATATCCTTCCAACCCTAAAAAGCTATAGACCTCGGTCGGATTCAATGGTCTTGGCCAGGCCATTACTGCTTTAATCTTCTAGCCATTGACCTTGATACCATTACCTATAGTAACATGGCCATGAAAAGCTATATAAGTTAACCAAAATTCACATTTGGAGGATTCAACATATCACTTATTATCCTGGAGATTCTGTAATATAAGTCGCAAGTGGTCTGCATGCTCAACTTATGACTCATCATAAATGTTGCCTTTGGAATATCAACATGCCTGACTCATAGCTAGTAGTACCTGGGTCACAAGTCAATCTTTAAAAAACCATTAATCCATATAAAAGGACACTTATTCTTGATAGTGAATTTATTTAGCTATCTGTAACCGATAAACATCTGCAGGGAGTCATCTTTCTTTCAAGCAAAGAGCACTGGAGCACCCCATGGAGATGCTTGACCTAATAAGGTCTTTATCAAGAAATCCCTTCAATTGTTCCTTCAAGTCTCCTAGCTCTATAGGACCCATTAATTAAGGAGGAATAGGTATAGGTTGCACATGAGGAAGAAAATCTATAGCAAAATTGATATTCCTTTCTGGGGGATCCCTGGAAGCTTATCGGGGAATATTATCATAAAATCATTCACAGTATGGACTGACTAAAGGGCTAGTTGCTAATAAAATATCTTGTCTTCCTATAATGGTAACACGCACTTGAACCCCTTTCTACACTGCCAAGTATGAAGCTTACTGCATTGTGTACATGAGGGAGTAGGTTGTTTCGTTTGTGCATAACGATCCTGCTGACAGCTACCAGGCTGATCTAAATTCTGCCTTGGTCATGACTGAATATAATAATCAAAACTCTGGCTCTCCAGCTATGGTGGGGAAACTACCTACTAACGAAGGTGGGTATTGGTGAAATGGGGGCCTAAAATCACCCTGTGGCTCCCTATAAGACCTCATAGTACAAGCCCTCTTATTCTTATCCCTATCTCTACTTGTATCCCGAATTCGAAAAGAAAGGTCCTCTATAGTCTGAGCAAAATCCTGAATACGAGAAATATCTACACTATCTTGTAAAGCGGCTATCCTACAGTCTCTGATCAAATGATCCCCCAAACCATCCACAAAATGATGAATTCTAGTACTGATGGTAGGTATATCTGGTGCATACCTAGAAAAAGAATTAAACCTAAGGATATACACCCTTACACTCATATCTCTCCACCTAAAAATGATAAACTGGTCAAGATGGGCCTCCTGCACTTCCCGTGGAAAGTAATGGGCAAAAAATGCCTCAGATAACTCATTCCACTTTGCTAGCAGAGCATCAGGCCATCTGGATCTCTCCCACGCCTCATACCACAAGATGGTGAAATCACATAGTCATAAAGAAGCCAACTCCTCTTCCTCGGTGAAAAAACCATGCATCACCCTCAATACTCTATACATATGGTCTATAAAGTCCTGTGGATCCTCAGTGGGACTGGACCCTGTGAATACTAGAGCGGCCAAGTGAAGAAACTCCCATACCTTTAAGCTTTCTATTTGATCCCTTTTGATGACTGCTCTCGCCTCTAGTTGTCTCTCATTAGTAGAAACCATCCTAGTCAGTAGCTGAACAACCTCCTTCATCCCCTAATCCCTAGTCTCTAATGGGGCTTGGGGTGCTAGATTTCCTTGGGCCCCAACAGGTGTTGATGAATCTGGTATTGTGGGCATTGGAAACTCCCTATGTGCCTTAATGGGGAATATATCTGCCTCACTAGGCAAGACACAATTGGTACCTTCTCTCGAGTCCATATTTATCTCATGTTGTGCCATCTCTGGAGCGTAGGCAACTCATTAAATAAGAAAAGAGTAACACAACATAGATTTCATATGTTTCTATAGCTTTGCTCTATAGCACGATCTATTAAGGGAAAGAAATGTAACAATCCCTAAATGCCTCGTAGCCTCCTAATTATAAGTGTGGTGCATGACACACCCATAAGCAAGACTCTACTAGACATGGCATTATGCACTCCCTGCGACACGACCTGCTCCGATACCATGAATGTCACGCCCCAAAAAGAGGGGAGGCGCGACTGGCACCCGATAACGTTTTTGGCCGAGTAAGCCACTAAATACGCTATTAAACTAAACTAGGGACAAGAAGAAAATCAGCAGCATGACGTCAGAAAAGACTAATCCTTGACATTTTAGGTCATGACCTAGTTAATAGTAAATCATGTAAATCAAGGTAGATAAACCAAAACGATAGAGTACTAATTAGCCGACAAGGATGCAACAATAGAGGTATTGGCACACACTATATATACATGCCAATCTAATGACTGGAGACTGAAAGGCACAAAAGAACCAACTCACAATAATATGTCAACAATAGCCTCTAAGAGAATCACTAACAATACTGAGAAAGGACCCCGACTATACCCAACTATATAATAAAAGATAAGCATCCTATGAAAGCTCTAGGAAGTTGTGGAGCTTACCAACTCACAGCTGAACAGGGTTCCTAGTGGAGGGATAAATCCGAACCCCTACCTGAACCTGCACGCATGAAATAAAATGCAACATCCCCAGGCAAAGGGACGTTAGTACGATTAAACATGTACTGGTATGTAAGGCTGGAAGTAAAATCATAGATAACCGTAGTAAAAAGGTTAACAAAAATACCACTTGTAACCAAAATGCAAGTAGCATTAATGGCCAATAAGCAACTTCCTAGTGTTCAAATATGCATGGTATGCTCGAGTATCATATGTCTTGAATACATATATGTTCACATATGCATGGTATGCTCGAGTATCATATGTCGTGATACATATATATAGATGCAAATGCATGACATACCCAACCAAATGCTAGCAATGGTGGTTCTGTCCGGTAGCTAACAGCATCATATCTGCCAACTTGTGCCATATGTGATATATATATATATATATATATATATATATATATAATTATTTGGGCAAATAGGCCCCATACCTTCGATTATAGCTAGAAGTCCATGCATAACATGCAATGTATGATATAAATTAAATGCACATAGTAGGCCATAACAAGAACATAGCCAATCTTGGCTCATTGGTACACTTATTCTCATAGCATCATAATTGTTGTCATTTAGCCAATCTTGGCTCATTCATACGCTTATTCTCATAATATTATAATCCTTGTCCTAACATATACACATGACTCGTGGGATCTTATATGTCTTTTTAACAAGTTTGGAAACTTAATCCAACATTTAGAGTGAAGCCTTAACTTCGAAAATGTTCATAAAGGTGTTTTATATAGTTTTTATACTTGGTCCCATGTCAATTAGTAAAAGAAAGTATTTAAACAGGATCAAGTGTCGTAGTCATTTAAATAGGAGCATTTCATTGGAGAATATTGGAAACCAATACGTTACTTGTTAAATGCTTCAATTATATTTTTGTATGGAAGAAAGACTTATTATGAATACTACATTCCCTTTGCATTCTACATTTATTTTAATAGCACTACAACAAGAAGAGAAACACCTTGAACATATGAATAGGTAGGCAGGAAAACTGACAAAATGATTTATAGATATTGAATGTCCAGTTTAAGCAAACGAATGGAATTTCAACCTAATACCAACATGAAAATAACTCAACTATAATTCCAGTGCCTTTCACAAAAGGTCTTCCTAGCAACATAATAGTAAGATATCGCATTTGATGTTTTGGGAAACTTCCCGGATTTCGTGCTAAAAGGAGGGATGGAGCTTAGCCTTAACATACTTCTCCAACGATCGCCCAATTGTTCAAAGTTCCTTCATGAAAGTTAATCCTTACGTCCTAAGCTTAGCAACCACTATATACACAACTTATAACCACCTATAAACAGTCCAAAATTAAGCATTAATGACCTGATTTGGCAAAGATCATTTACGCGAGAAAATGTCCGTAAAACTTCGTAAAAATGATCGTAAAATAGCCCCAAAATTATTAACTGAAAACAAAAGTTGCAAAATAGCAATAACCAGAAAGAACATCATTTTTTCAGCCCCAAAAAAGCTCCACACACAGCTAATAGGAGGGGGAAAACAATTGCAAAGCGTAAGGCTCACATTTCTAGGCACACGGACAAATTTTAACGGTAAAAATGCGAAAAGCTTACTCAAATTCCTTTGGTACCTTGAGGGAACTTTTTCTTCAGTTTATGAACTATTTGGGGATGAAATGGCACTGATTGGAGCTTTAAAAAGCTCAAATTAGCCGACATTATGGTGGGTTGACCAGACCCTACCCTTGACCCGGTTTCTTGTTTGGGCAATCTCGGAAAAACTTTCATAACTTGATATTCTAAGGTCGGTTTGATGCGCGGTTTTGAGCTTTGCAAACTAGAATCATAGATATTCAATTTGATAGGTCATGGACCTTCTATCTCTTTATATTTTGGGAGATATAGACTGTTACATTTTGACCCAAATTTAAGAAGGATTGCTTAAAGAAACTTACAAGAACTTTGGCCAACCTGTATTGTTTAACTTTCTTGATTCCAAAACTTAACGTATGATCTTTGTGCTATTAGAATAAATTTTAAAAATCCTTTCTCAGCAAATTACACACTTATAGTCCCATCAGAAATGTGAAACCTAATTTAAACCTTCTAAAAAGAGTGAGGTGTCACTCCAGTCATTTCTCTGATCCCGAATGTATATTTATGGGATTTCTTTCACTTGAAACATTAATTCCTTGATATTACCTCTTATTGTCAGCCTTATTATCCCTAGGTGCTAGCAAAAACAACATATGCCTTATATAACGTCACACTATTTATATAATGGAAGGTGAGAAACACGGGGTCTCACATGTACTTTATTATGAATGTTCTCAGATAAGATTTCTCGATTGAATAATGTTAATGATCATTTTTTCAAAGACTTTTGAGTAATCCTGCTTTCTAATTTTCATAGAAATTTGATGATGATAGAGGAATGATGGTTGATGAGAGAGAATTAGTGTTCTTGATTTTGATAGTGATGCGATACCTTTTCTGATAAGGTTGTAGATGTGGAAGAGGAGTTAGAGAAATCTTGATGAGTGTAATATATAGGTAAAAGAATATTAGTGTCTCTCATGATAACAATTCATGCAATTGAGGGTATAGATGTTCTATGGTAGGTTTAAAGATTTTCAAATGATGTTGACCTTAAAGAAACCATAAAGTGGTTAGAGTGATAGGCTTGAATCTGAGATTGCTATTATTTGAGTGTGTTAAGGTGATGAGAATGAGAAATATTTTCCATGTAAAGGATACTATGGAGATAAGAACCATAGATTCTTCCATGTGCCCCTATTGATGTTAGTAGAGAGATTTTTTAAGTGTTGACCTCTATAAATATTTCTCATGAATGTTTTCTTGTAAATAATATATATTCTATGTACTTTCATATTTTGATAATAATCATAAACTTGATTTTTTTTATTATATACTTTTCATGAGCTACTGCATAAATGTTGCATGTTATTTAATAAAAGATAATATGAATGAACCTAGGGATTGAGTCTAGAGCCTTAACTTGAAAATGTTGATTGGGATTTTGATATGAGCATGATGATAGGCTGATAGAGCTTGATTGTCCTATGAGCATTCATAACTGAACTCTAGAGAATTGGTCTAATTGACTTAATGATTGACCCAAGCCCTTGAGGTATTGAATAATGATATGATTGACATGATAGGTCGAAAGGCTTAATTGAGATAGAACTGATGAGATGACAAGATTCCTTATAAGACTATTGAGATGGATGGTATTATGAGCTTTGAGTCTTGGGAGGAGTATCGAGCACTGAAATGAGTAAGAGTAAGTCCAATTTTTACTCATTAACTATGTCACCAAGCGTAGATGAGGATTGAACCATTACATCAGAGGTTCCCTTTTGAGTTTAAGTCCCTGAAAGCAATAGAGTACTTAAGAGACCAAATCCCTTGTGGATCTAAGTTGTTCCTTACCTAGAAAGTACAAAAAGGTTGTGGCAATATTAGCGGGATTGTTATACAATAACTGGCTCATAAGTGATTATTGTAAGATAAGAGAAACTCCGATATAGGTCTTACTTTGATAGTACTCTGAGGTTACACGATTGGATGAGGTTGGATTGGTGTAGATTGGTGATTGTCTACTCTTCATTCTTGCTTTAGATAGATATTTGATATTCTGATTGAGTATCTTCTAAGTTGATGTTATTCTCTATTATTTGGCCTATATTTGTTTCATTCAGCCATTTTACATACTCTATATTCTATGTGCTAACGTTCATTTTCCCTACATCATTTAATTATGTAATGAAAGGTACTAGAGATTGTCAACAGGTCCTCTGTTGAAGGTCTATTACACACATTAGCTGATTCGTGAGTCCTCCTTGACTTTAGAGGATGCACATGATGTGTTTTATCTAACTTAATAGAGTTAGCCTTGGTTTAGCTTTATTTTGATTTGAGGTAGCCATTGGTCTATCATTGGCACCAATTGATAGTTATTGAGGCTACATAGACTAGAGTCGAGTTGTTGATTGGAGATTATGTTGAGCTAGTTTCTTTCATACTAGCATGTTTTATTTATATGATTTCTGAGACTTCCATTATCTACCATTTATTATCGCTCGTCTTGTGATAATTGGTTAGTTATGTTGAATGAATGAATGTGATGAGGCCGACTGGTTCACTTGGGGACTAGCAATATTCTCTGAGTGTCGGCCACGTCTAGGGTACCTTCTCAGGGCGTGACAAAGGCCATAACGATTCTTTAAAATGAGGTTTCATGAGTTTCTTGTCAAGGTGCCTTTCTAGGGGGAACTTCATGACTCATGAAGGCCTTTACAGACCATAAAGGTGGTCGTGGAGGTTGCCTAGGCAGTAGCTTTGGCTGCCTGGGCATTCTTGTGGGTTTTTAGACCAAGTGACCCTCCAAGGGTCACTTTATGGCTCATGAACCTCTCTACTCACTGTGAAAGTTATCATGGGATTTTCCTTGTCCTTGGACTTCACTTTCTTGCAAAGTGTGCCACCACGAGCACCCACCATGGCTCTTAGAATTCACCACAGACCGTGGGGTGGTCTGGGAAGGGATCCTTGGGCATTTTTCCTAGATAAATCACTGTCTCGTAACTTGGGGAATATTCATGGAGGCCACCACAGACCGTGAAGCCTTTATTGGTGTTGCCAATTCAATTTTTAACTCCAATCGCATTAAGGGCTCTTTTGTAATTTGGTTCATTCCCAAGACTTTTTAAGACTTCTTATGAATACTTTGATCCCTATATCAGTCCATACTCTATTCCAAATACTCATTTCAAGCTTAGTTTATTCCATCTACTCCTAATAATTTATCTCCATGTCTTTTCTGCAAGGAATTCAAGCTAGGGTACTTTTAGGTTGCAAATATCAAGCTTATTTCATGACCATCCAGTCATGAAGCCCCAAAACCTATTTCCTAAATTTCATTATTTATAAGTATGATTTACAAGTGAGTCTTATGATTTTGCTTCAAATTGATGAAATAATGGTGTGGGTCATTATCATTTGTTGATTTTAGCATGATTTAAGCCTTATTATGTTGATTTACATGGATTTCATGATATTTGAATATGCATATCCCTTTTAATATTTAATGTATGCATGAGTGATTTCAAATATGGTTCGATTGTTATTTTCTTCATAGATTCAATATTATTTCATCTTATTACCATGTTTTAAGTATGAATTTCAAGAACCCATATTATTCCCTCATTCCTCATGACATAAGCAAGCATGAACAAGTTTTTTATGAGATTTATGAGGTCGGTTATTACCCAATTATGATGATGATTATGATTTCAAGACAAGTATAGTTGACAAGAATATAATCAGATAATGTCTATGATATGGCTTTAAGTATTTATGGGTGTGTATACACCATCTTGTACAAGTACGAATGAGCTATTCCTACGCGTGTAATTATGAATTGAAGTATTATTTGGGTTTTAAGCCCAAGCGTGCGTTGTTTTGAAGTATGATTTGCCTTTAAGCCTAAATATGCATGATTATGATTTGAAGGGTCTTAAGATGCTTTTTCAAGCATGTATATATATATATATATATGTATGTATGTATGTATGTATTCCCCAAAGATGATGGCTTAGAACCTGATGAGGTTGGAGCTGGGCGCTCAACGTTAGGGGTCCTTATATAAGGTCTATCTTTCTCATAACTACGTGCCATCGTAGGTTCATGCTTATGCGCAATATGGATGATTATGAATACCACCACCCATTATTTGGTGTCTAGTCTACCTATTAGTATTAGGATATTCTTTCTCCGGTGTAGAGGTAATATCAGGATTCAATGTAATAGCTTGCATGGTCTTACATGTCGGTTGAAGTCCCATCCCCGCTTATGTTCATATATTATGGCATTCATGAAATCATGATTTAAGGCATCTTGATATGAAATTCCTTTCTATATAATCACTTATATATGTGTGTGTGTCTGTATGTGTGTGTGTTCATCATGATCATAAGCATTGCATGTCCGCATGCTTAGTACATTCAAATGTACTAAAGCATACGTTTTCCTACATGATCTAACCATGCAGGGACCGGAGCCTTACCTCATCCACCTTTTCGTGGCTAACTTCTCTTATGGAAGTTTTCTTGTGGTCAAACCTTTATTTTAAGGATAATACCAACCTTCTATCTACCTATGCAATGTTATGGTTGTCTTATGTTTTTACTTTGAGGGTGAGCCCGGGTATGCCTTGGCCTCATCTTTCTATGAATTAGAGGCATTATTGGATGACAAGATGTATTGTGTAAAAGCCTTGCTATGTTATGTCTCTATGAATTTTTTTCCCTTATCCCTTTAACGTTGATGTTGTTGTCTGTTGATGAGTTGGTGAAGTTCCTAAGTCCCTATTCCTATAGATTGCATCCTATTATCACACCCCTTAGACTTGCTTGTTGTTGATTATGTGACGGAAAGTCTCATGGCCCCTTACCCCATAGCTTGCGTCCCAAACTCCTATCCTTTTGTACTACTTTATGATATTTGTTTTGTACTTCCGAGTTGTCATGACCCGGACCTAGGTCCTAGAAGTGACACGGCGAATGGGAGCCCAAGTGTGCCCAAACAAGCCTCAAAGTATCCAAGTCCACATCATCGGTTCGGAAGCGCATTCAAGTTGTAATCACATAGTTCTAAGGGATGGGAAAGTAGGATGCACGCTATGGGGATATCAAAGGGAAAGGGATTTAAATGAATTCACATAACACATAGAACATAAGAAGTAAGCGACGGGTAAGTATGACTCACACTATGCGGGCAATAAGGGCTTATGATCTTCCACATTTCCACATAAAACATACATACATATCATAATTTCCATAATCGATACATGATAGCCATATCCAATAGATGACCGAAATCATATGCTTCAAATACAACACATAACATATAGAATCTACAAGAGTCTACAAGATGTCCAATAATGCCTCTAGTCATAATATGGGAGGGAGCCAGGACATGTCCTTGGCTCAGCCTCAAGTAAAGAATTAAACATAAACTAGCATAGGTAGAAGGAAGGTGGCTTGTCCTCGGAAGATAGGACTCACCACAAGTTCAACTTTCCGGGTTCAAGTTAAGTGTCAAACGGTGGATAGTCATGGCACTCTTTCCCTACATGGTAAAATCATGTAAGATAAAAGTATGTGTTACTACATTTGAATGTACTAAGTATGCGGGCATGTAATTCTTATGACTTATCAAACCTACATTTCAATGTTAGATGGCAAGGACACATGATATGGAAAGAATCATGTACCAAAAGAAGATTAGTAAAGAATATGCCATGAAATTCATGATGCATAAAATGCCATAATGCTCATGTATAGTGGAGATGGACTATAACCGACACATCAAACTCATGTGAAAGATGAATTAGTGTGATAGAGACCTCCACTCAGTAGGAGAACACTAATTGCCAAAGGTAATCTACATGACACCTTACGACCACGATTTTCAAAAGGATTTCCAAAATGACATCATGTCCAAAAAATGGATAGCCATTCCTTATGACCCGGTCTTTTCGGTAATGGCTTCCATTCCTATGTTAGCACATATTTCGATGAAAGGGAGAGGACCCCAATCCATCGGTGCTAAGTCAAAACATCCCAAGAGAATACTTATACGTATACATGCTTTTAAGAGATATGATATTCATTTCAAATCCGTTCAATGCACCTTTAGGCTCATAAACCAAACCATAAATCTAAAAATCATGAAACTCATGCAAAGAATAGCACATCTACCTATACAAAATGATGCAAGTATCCAAAATGCTCAAAGAGCCTAAATCATTGATATATAGGTGATCACATTCTTGTCATAACCAATATCTTATCAAAATCATATCATTGAACATAATTGGGCTTAACCCACTTCATAATTTCCATAAACCAATTTTCATAAATGCAAATGCAATGAATGATGTGAGAATAGCATGGGTAATATAGATTCAATCTAAAATCAACAATATAATATCAAATTGAAGTAAATCCATAATTAAATTCACATTTAAATCATAATATAGATTACACATGCATAAATCAAGCTTTAAAAGAGACATGCACATTCATAATTTCGTAATCTCAATGCAAACTATAATTTAAGGGCTTAAGTCAACTTGAAATCATCAATAACGCACAACCCATACTTCATTTGAATTTAATAAAATCAAATAATAAAAACCCACATTTAAAGTAAGCTGAAATTCAAGAAAATCAATTGAAAAGAGTTTGGGTCTTCTTGAATTAAAGGGACAAACGATCAAACCCACATACCTTGATTAGGAGGATGAACTTGAGGAGAATTTAGCTTGAAGTTGAAACCCTAATTGAATCCTAGCTTGGGTCTTGATAGAAGAACCTAGAGAGGATTATGAGGAATTGAGTTTAGAGTATGAGTGTTTATAATGAGAATGAATAAAAATGGAGTAGTATCAGCTGATTTAGACTCTTAGGATACGTAAAAAGTCATAAAACACATTTGAAATAAATTCTATTTACGTAAAAGCCACTAATGAAACATTTAAAAATTGGGTCGTCATGGCTTCACTGGCACTGATACGGTCCGTAACGCACTTCACGGGCCGTGAACAGTGCCCGTGAGACGACACTTAGGAAATTTTTTGCAATGTTCAATACTTAGAATTTTCTGAATCGAAGGGGTGGAACACGGCCACACGGCCCGTGTGACACTACATGGGTCATGTCAAGGGTAGTGAAATGATACCTAAAAAAATTCTTGCATGCAAAGTTACAAGATGGTGATTTCGTACTTAGAAAAATTTTGCGTCGTGAGCTACAAGGTGGGCCACATGGCCTGTCACACAACACACTGACCGTGTGACTACACTTTGCCTCACTTCTTCATTTTCCTGTTGCAAGGCCATCACATGGCTTGCCACACGGTCCGTGAAGCACCACACGACCCGTATGGAATTCTGGTTTGATGTGCCTTAGCCCAAAACTCCCTGTCAAACCCTCGTAATCTAGATTATGGCTAAGTAACCCTTCACTAGAGGCATCACAGTCCATGTGGCCTCACACTGGCCGTGTTGGCCTCTCATGAAGTGATACTTGGATAAATTTCTCACGGGATGACATAATAAGGTCCGATAAAGTCATTTGGAAATGTGGGACCTTACATCATGTCCCTCCTTTGAAACATTCATCCTCCAATGTGCAACAACAAGGCTTGAAAGGCTTGACTTAGAACATGAAACATCTGAGCGTAAGGTACAGTGCAAAGTTCATCATTTGAAAATCATATAGCCCTTAAACCCCATATCGAAACACATTCAAATCATTCAAAGCATCATAGAAAATCAATGTCGTGCACATGTATGCATGTCATGGCAAGAAACTTAGGAGTGAACGAATTAGGACCATTTAGCAAAGGAAGAACCTAATACCTTAGGGTTGAGTAGATTGGAAAAGATGGGGATATCGCTTCATCATGTCCAACTCCTCCTCCCATGTAGGACTCTCCACGTGTTGATTTCTCCAAAGTACCTTCACTGAAGCCACATCCTTGTTACGAAGCCACTTTACTTGTCTATCGAAAATATCCACTGGGACTTCCTCATAAGATAAGTTCTCCCCAACCTCAACACCTTCCAAGGGCACAATAGTGCTAGGATCACTAAGTAACTTTCTAAACATAAACACATGGAATACCAGGTGGATAGAAGTCTATTCTGGAGACAAGTCCAACCTATAAGCCACATTCCCAATCTGTTCAAAAATTTCATAAGGGCCAACGTACCGAGGACTTAGCTTTCCTTTCTTACCAAAATGCATCACACCCTTCATAAGTGAAACTTTCACATACACCCAATTACCTACATGGAATTTAAGATCCCTCCTCCTAACATTCGAACAAGACTTTTTGCGATTTTGGGCCACCTTCAATCTCTCCCTAATAAACTTTACTTTAATCATGGCTTCCAACACCAAATCTGGGCCAGTCAATGCCATTTCTCCCAACTCGAACCACCCAACCAGTGATCTACACCTCCTTCCATACAATGCCTCAAATGGTGCCATAACAATGCTAGCATGAATACTATTGTTATTGGAAAACTCAATGAGAGGCAGGTGGTCATCCCAATTACCTTTGAACTCCAACACACATGCCCTCAACATGTCCTCCAAGGTTTGGATTATCCTCTCGGCTTGCCCATCGATTTGAGGATGAAAGGTGGTGCGTAATTTAACCTTCATACCAAGTCCTCATTCAAACGATCTCCAAAAGTGGGAAGTGAATTGGGTAGCAAGATCCGATATGATAGACCTAGGCACACCATGCAATCTCACCAATTCTTGGATGTACAACCTTGCGCAGTCCACAGCACTAAAGGTAGTCTTGACCGATAGAAAGTGAGTCGACTTAGTCTTCGATCAATGATAACCCAAATGGAGTCAAATTGCCTTCGGGTCCGAGGCAAACAAACCACAAAGTCCATGTTCGCATCTTCCCATTTCCAAGTGGGAATCTCAATCTCTTAAGCCAAGCCACCATGCCTTTTTTTTTTGGTGTTCCAGCTTCACTTGTTGACAACTTGGACATTCGGATACGAACTTGGCTATATCCTTCTTCATACCATGCCACCCATACGCCTACTTCAAATCCTCATACATCTTAGTAGACCCTGGATTGATAGAGTAATGAGAGTTGTGAGCTTCGCTCATGATCACCTTTTGAATGCCATCCACATCCGAAACACATAACCGGTCTTGTTACCGAAATACGCCATCTCCCCCTTGGGAGAACACCTCAATCTCCTTTTCAGCAACCAATTACATCAATTCAACCAACGATGGATCTAAATCTAGCTTAGCTTTCACATTAACAACCACTGAAGATTCGACCCCATTTTGAACATGGATACCACCATCGTTAGAGTCTGCCAACCTAACACCCTACCTATCCAATCGGTGAACATCCTTTGCTAACTCACTCTTCTCCTCCCCAACATGAGTCACACTCCCCATAGATAGCCTACGAAGAGCATCGGCTACAACATTAGCCTTACCGAGGTGATATTGAACACTCATGTCATAGCCTTTTAGGAGTTCCAACCATCTTATTTGCATCAAGTTGAGATCCCTTTGTGTGAACACATATGGTAAACTCTTGTGATCAGAAAATACATCAACATGAACCTCTTACAAATAGTGTCTCCAAATCTTCAAGGCAAAAACCACCGCCGCCAACTCAAGATCATGCATTGGGTAATTACGCTCGTGCACCTTCAATTACCTTGATACATATGCTATTACCTTACCTTGTTGCATAAGTACACAACTCAACCCAATCCGTGAGGCATCAAAAATCACCACAAACCCCTACAAGGAATGGCTTGAACACTCGATTCATGGGATCTATGAACACAGTCGGATCATTAGTTGAGCCAAATGAGATTACAACAAACTCAAAGTGCCCATACCTTGTTCGAAAGGCGTCCTTGGGAATATCACCTTCTATGATATTCAACTGATGGTACCTGAAACGGAGACCAATCTTTGAGAAATGAGTGGCCCCTTGTAGTTAGTTGAACAAGTTATCGATCCTAGGTAATGGGTATTTATTCTAAATGGTCACCTCATTCAATTGCCTATAATCGATACACGTTAGAAGGGATCCATCGTTCTCCCTTAGAAATAATATGGAGCACCCCATAGAGATATACTCGGCCTAATAAAGACATTCTATGACAAATCCTTCAATTGATCCTTAAACTCCCTCAACTCAGCAGGTGCGATGCGATAGGGAGGAATAAAGATAGGTTGGGTATCCAGGCTAAGATCTATGCTAAAGTCTACTTTCCTTTTTGGAGAAATACAGGGCAATCCTCGGGAAACACATCTGGAAATTCATTCACCACTGGAAACGACTCAAGAGTAGATGATTTGGACTTCATATCCTTGACCCTCACGATATGATAATCTTCTGGGCTTTGAGGTAGAAAATAAACGGACCCTTAATAGCGGAGTCACTACCCTTCCATTCAATAATGGGCTCACCGGGAGGTTGGAACTTGAACTTTCGGGTGCAATAGTCTACGGAGGCATATGACGCATGCAACCAATCCATCTCAAGAATCACGTCAAAATCAAATATCTCAAGTTCCACGAGATCACATGGGAAGACTTTATGCAACACAGAAACAGGCTAACCACGATAGACCCTATGTGCAATAACAAATTCACCCACAGGAGTATAAACTTAGAAAGGATCCTTTAAAATTTTGGGACTCAGACCAAACTTAACAGCCAACAGAGGGGTCACAAAAGATAGGTTCACACCCTTGTCAATCAAAATATAAGCATCAAAATCAAAGACTTTTTACATACCAGTCACGACATCCGGAGCTTCCTCAACCTCTTGATGGGCATGAAGTGCATAGAACCTGTTCTTCCCCGGGGTAGCACCTTAAGGAGCTCTTTGTTGGCCCTGACCACCTAGAGTGGCCTTAAGTTGGCCTTTTTGGGGATTCTTAGGACAATCGGCAACCTTATTGTTCTTGTTACCACACCCATGACACAGACCCAAATCTCTCCCGCAAGCACTGGTGTGATTCATCTCACACTTGTCACACCGAGGGTACCCTTGTCAACCAGCAACCGCTATCCTGGGAGGAGGCACTTTAGCATTAGTGATCCGAGCACTTGAACCTTGGCCTTGTTGGAGGAAGCTGAAACCACCACTTCCTCGAGAATCGGAGAACCCACCATCTAAACGGGCCCTCTTAGAATCATGTTTTCTTCTTTCCTTGAGTTTCTCCCCTTCGATCTGTTCAGAATATACTACGAGCCTGGAGATATCCATATCCTATATAAACATGGTCGTTCAGCATTCTTTCACGAGCAAATCAGAGATACCAGAAATGAACTTGTGCATCCTTACACGAGTGTCAGCCAAGATTGTTAGAGCATACTTGGAGAGTTTAGTGAATTGGAGGGAATAGTCCCTCACGTTCATACCTCCCTTCTTGAGGTTGATTAGCCTCCTTAAGCTCAAGTGGGAAGAAACGATCCAGAAAGGCGAACTTGAACTCACGCGATGGGGATATCGAAGGGAATGAGATTTACATGGATTCACATAGCACATAGCACTTAAGAATTAAAGGGCGAGTAAGTATGACTCACTCTATGGGGGAAATACCGGCTTAGGATTTTCCACATTTCCACATCAAACATACATACATATCATAATTCCCATAATCAATCCATGATAGTCATATCCAACAGATAACCCAAATCATAAGCTTCAAATACAACACATAACATATAGAATCTACGAGAGTCTACAAGATGTCCAACAATACTTCTAGTTATAAGATGGGATGGGATCCAGGACATATCCCGAGCTCACCCTCAATTAAGGAATTAAACATAAACTAGCATAGGTAGAAGGAAGGTGGCTTGTCCTTGGAAGAGTGGGCTCACCAAAAGTTTAACTTTCTGGGTTCAAGTTAAGCGTCAAACGATGGATAGTCGTGGCATTCGGTCTCTACATGGTAAAATCATGTAGGCAAAAAGTATTCGTTAGTACGTTTGAATGTACTAAGTATGCGAGCAGGCAAAGCATATGACTTATCAAACCTGCATTTCAATGTTACATGGCAAAGGCACATAATATGGGAAGAATCATGTATCCAAAGAAGAGTAGTATACAATATGCTATGAAATTCATGATGCATGAAATGCCATGATACTCCTATATAGTGGGGATGGACTATAACCGACACAACAAATTCATGTGAGCTATTATATGAATTAGTCCGATAGAGA
Organism: Solanum rostratum; assembly: GCA_029948455.1. Classification (NCBI taxonomy): domain Eukaryota; kingdom Viridiplantae; phylum Streptophyta; class Magnoliopsida; order Solanales; family Solanaceae; genus Solanum; species Solanum rostratum. The sequence goes on from CM057045.1 coordinate 28,909,575, forward strand.
CCTCCTATCGTTAGGAGAAAATTACTTGCCAAATGTAATCATCACACCTTACGATCAAGCTTTTCGATGGATGGTCACCTTCCTAACGACCACGCTTTTCGGAAGGATTTCCAAAATGACATCATGTCCAAAAAATGGATTACCATTCCTTACGACCCACTCTTTTCGGTAATGGCTTACATTCCTATGTTGGCACATAGATTGAGGAAAGAGAGAGGACCCCTAATCCTTCAGTGCCAAGTCAAAACATACCACGAGAATACTTATACGTATACGTGCTTTCAAGAGATACGATATTCATTTCAAATCTGTTCAATGAACTTTTAGGCTCATAAGCAAAACTATAAATCAAAAAATCATGAAACACATGCAAGGAATAACTCATCTACCTATACAAAATGATGCAAGCTTCCAAAATGCTCAAAGAGCAAAAATCATTGACATATACGTGATCACATTCTTGTCATAACCAATATCTTATCAAAATCATATCATAAAACATAATTGGGTTTAACCCACTTCATAATTTCTATAAACCAACGTTCCTGAATGCAAATGTAATGAATGATGTGAGAATAGCATGGTTAATATAGATTCAATCTAAACTCAACAATATAATAAGAAATTGAAGTAAATACATAATTAAATTCACATTTCAATCGTAATATAGAATTCCATGCATAAATCTAGCTTTAAAGGGGACATGCACATTCATTATTTTATAATCTCAATGAAAACTATAATATAAGGGCTTAAATCAACATAAAATCATCAATAAAGCACAACCCAAAGTTCAATTGAACATAATAAACTCAAATAATGAAAACCCACATTTAAAGTAAGCTAAAATTCATGAAAATCAATTGAAAAGAGTTTGGGTCTTCTTGGTTGAAAGGGACCAAGAATCAATGCCACATACCTCGGTCAGAAGGATGTACTTGAGGAGAATTTAGCTCGAAGCATAAACCCTAATTGAATCCAATCTTGGGTCTTGAGAGAAGAACTAAGAGAGGATTTTTAGGAATTGATTTTACTGTATGAATGTTTCTAATGCAAATGAATAAAAATGGAGTAGTATCAGCTAATTTAGATGCTTAGGATAGGTAAAAAGATCATAAAACACATTTAAGCTAAATCCGATTTACGTAAAAGCCATTAATGAAACAGATGAAAGTTGGGTTGTCATGACCTCACTTGCATTGACACGGTCCGTGAGGCACTTCACTGCTTAGATAAATTTTCACAATGTTCATCACTTAGAATTTTCCAAAGCGAAGGGATGCCACACAGACGGCCACACAGCTCGTGTGACACTACGTGGGTCTTGTCAAGTTCCATGAAATGATAATTAGAGAAATTCTTGCATGGGAAGTGACGAGACAGTGATTTTGTACTTGGAAAAATTTTGCATCATCAGCGACACGGTGGTCCACATCCCGTGACACACTACACCAATCTTGTGGGTGGTCGTGTGACCACAGTTGGCCTCGTTTCTTGGTTTTCCAAGTGCAAGGCCATCACATAGCCCACCATACGGTCTGTGATGCACCACACACCCATGTGGGGTTTTGGTGTGACGTGCCTTAGCCCGAAACTCCCTGTCGAGTCCCCGTAATTGAGATTATTGCCAAGTAACCCTTCAATAGATGCCACACGGTCCATGTGACCTCACACTTGCCATGTCGGCCTCCCATAAAGTGACACTTGGTCAAATTTCTCACGGGGCGACATTATGAGTTTCGATAAAGTCATTCAAAAATTTGAGTCCTTACATGAACCGAGGACGTGTGGATTGATGCCATTAGGCTTGTTTTTGTTAATCTTAGGTTCCTATTCGCCATGTCGCTCTTAGGACCTTGGGTTGGGTTGTGACACTAATGCTCCAAAAGATGTACCTTGCTAAGAAGTTCTCCAAAAACTAACCCCAAGTCAAAGGCGATGACCTAGTTAGCCTGCTGTGTAAATAGGAGAACCACCACTTTGTGGCAGGCCCTTTGAATTGGTGAGCAATGAGGTCAGCTCCTCTAGACTCCAAAAGCTAAAGGACTACAAGTGCTTTTAACACGTGGTCAAAAACTTAATGGCGGCAGCACAGGAGGATTTTGGGGTGCTAGAATGTCGGCAGCTAGGGTTGGGACCTGTGGTATAACCCCAATAGCCATAAGTAAGTGAGAGATCCACCCCTGCAAGGCCGGAGTCATAGCCGATGCTACTGGTGGCCTCTCGGGATATTGAGGGATGAGGGCATCCTAATGCTCATCCACTAGGGTTTGGTGCTACCACCATATCCCCACCTTGAGATATACCTCGACGAGCCATGACTCTGCGATAAAGTGAAACAAGTGAGAATTCAAGAAACCAATAGGACATATGTTGCACAATCAGATTCAATCACAGTGAACATTTCCTAATGACATCCTGTAATTTCCCGAGGATAGGCCACTAACATCTCCAGACTAGTCCGTAGGATTCTAATAGATGTTAGCTCTATACCGGTAGGATCAATGAACCTGGGACTCTGATACCAACTTGTCAAGGCCCGATTTCTCAGGCCATGATAGTGCCTACCATAACCCACTGATAGGCAATCCAACCCATAATCTGGAACTGTAAGTAATGGGTATTTGGAGGAAAACTAACAGAGCTTAAGCATATTAAACAACAAACAGGGGTAGATAACAAACCAACTGAAAATATATGCTACTAAATACAAAAATCCCTCCCAAAACCTAGAAGTCACCGATACAGAGTCGCTATATCCACAAAAAAAGGAGTACAAGTCCCAAAAATGGACCAATATACACAAAGGCCTGGCTAGTCTCAAAATATATACAAAAGACCAACCAATAAGCTAAAGAAGATAAATTTACCTTAAAAAACTCATCTAGGTTTGTACAAAGACTTCCCCCAACTGAGAGTTTAACAACCTTAATCGGAGGATGCAACAACCCGTTCATGAAGCACTTATGAAATCTGATGTGGATGAACACCAAGGTAGGTTGTTATCGACAATGAAAGATGTAAGGACACAACTTCTACCATTGTTGAATGAAGAATCTGAAAGTCTAGCTAATGATATCAACGTTAAAACTTATAATCCAATTGGTAAATTTTTCAACTTGAAATTCAAAACTTAATAAAAAAAGTTATGTATGCTTTTAGGAAACTACAGACTGTTTATATTTCTTTGGATGCGTAAATTTTTTTATCTTTTTTCCTCGTTCTTTATATATATATTTAACAAGTTATTTGTAAGAAATATTTTTTTCTTAAATGGCGTGGGAGCTAAAATGGAGAAACCCCGATGAAGAAAAAGATTAAGGCGGCGTGGATGTTTTTTTCTTTTCTTTTCTTTTTTTATAAAAAGTGTCAATGAAAGAGTTGAAGAGAAATATTTTAAGTTAATCATAGGGAAAAGTATCAGTAGAAGAAGAAGATATGTTTTCTTTAAAAAAAATATTTGAATTTCCGCATGCGCTCAAGGGAGGTGCAATACACACTTTTTGTCGAATCAGCATTTTGTGTTTAAATAGGTACACCTTTTTAATAATTAGGTGTTCAATAGGTATTAATCTTAGTTGAGGTGTCTGAGTAGAATATGTGGACAAGTTTAAGGGGCACCATATGACTTCAGCCTTTTATTTTAAGAACAGGATAAATGCATAGAATTTCTCAGAACTTATTTCAAAAAGTCAAAGACAGGCTTAAATTATCATTTTAATTTATTACACATCTTTACTTCTTAAAAGTGAATTTATTTACCCCTAAAATTGGTGCGGCAAAAAAAAAAGTAAAAGAACAAGCGTGTCAACTAGAAATTGAAGTTAAAAAAATAAAATAATTAGGATCTCCCTCCTATCTCCATCCTCCATGCTCTTCTTCTTCACTGATAAGGATACTATTGTAAATATAATTTAAAGAGTCATATACTTATAATTTCCTTACAAATAGCTCATGGTCAGGCCCTTTGCTAGTAATGCAGCCTTTCGTTTTCTTGGATATAGCTTATCTCATCTCTCTCTGTAATTTAAACTTCAACTTGGTATCAAAGCATAGTTTCCAAACAAGTTCTCCTCAAACTTCTTCTTCTATTCAAGTCATATCCTTTCAATCCTCTTTGGGTCTTCTAAATCCTCCTCTAATTGATTCAAACATTAAAAGTTTTGTACCCATTGAGTTGACATATCTTAATTATCTTACATAGAAGAAGGTTTTTCTCACTATTCTAAAAAGCCACAACCTTCTTCTGTTGGTTGATGGCTCTATTACATGCCAAATCATCAACTCATGATGGGTATCGTTTGTAGACTCAATGTGACATCATAACTCTAAGTTGGATTAATGCTACTCTGTCTTCTAGTTCTTGACTCATTTTACAACTATGCTTGCGTCACTTTCAAGCAGGCATGGGATATTCTTGCATCCCTTTACCTAGATCACGTTTCATCCTTGTCAGTTCATTTGAAATCAAAATTTCAAAATTTTAAAAAAGTGCCCCTTTCCGTGGATGATTATCTCCAACAACTACATTGCCTTGCCTATTCACTTAAAGTAGTTAGAAAATCTATTATTGATGATGATTTAGTGACTTAAGCTTTATAGTGACTCCTACCTTCTTATCGTACCTCTGTCTATGGTTTGACTACATCAGGCACACCCATCCTTTGTAGCTTTACGTCCATTGTTACTTATTGAAGAAATGCATATTAATGCGATGGACAATGAGGATTCCACTTCTCACACTAATTTAGTGGCTTTCGCTCCAGCACTACCACCTACCTTCTCAACAATCTACCAATTCCTCTCATACTAATCTATATCCAAAGGGACCCTATAATGGACATGGTCGTGGTACATCAAACCAAGGTAGAGGTAAAAATCAATACTCTTTGCGCTCAAATTTTTCTCATCAATGGATGGTTGTCAACCTCTTTTTCTCCCTTCCTCTTCGAGTGATAGCATTTTTGGGCGACCCCTTTCACCTGATTAAACAATGTCAAATCTTCTTCCATTGTAATCGCACTACTCTGGAGTGTAGAAATCATTCATATCTTCCTAATTTACTACCAAAATTATTTGGTGCTACGAATAAGAAGGAGGTACAACTATCTGTATGGTGTATTGATTTTGGTGCTTCCGTGCATATGATGAACAATCCCTCACTTTTATGCTCTTAATCTCTTCACTGCCATTTATCACAGGCGATGGTTAACAATGGTAATCCTCTTCCTATTTTATTTATTGTCACTTCTTTTTTCTGATATCTTCTAAGCTTCTTTGATTAATGATATGTTATATCTTCCTTCTCTTCAAAAGAATCTAATGTCCATTCACCGCTTGTGTGTTTACAATAATTGTTTCATTTATTTCACTGACTCTAATTCTTTTTATAAAGGACAAGAAGACCAAGCAAGTCTTATTCCATTATGAGAATAATGACTCTCTCTATCCTGTTCACACAACCTTCCATCAGCCGTCTCATGTTGTTGTCTCAAGTATCGTCTCACCTTCATATCTTTGGAACCAACATTTAGGCCATCCAAGAAAATGTTCTCTTGCAGCTTTAGTTTGTAGGGATTTCATTCATTGTAATTATTCTGCTAAAAATCTGATTGTAATGTTTTTGTCATCTAGAAAAAAAGTCTAAGTTCCTCTTTCTCATAATATTGCAACTACTCCCTTTCTTTTAATTCATTCAGATGTGTGGCAAGCTTCTTTCCCTTTAAATTTATGTTTTCATTATTATACTCTATTTTGGAAGACTACACCAAGTACTCTTGGATCTATTTAATACCAAAAAAGTCAGAGACACTTGATAAATTTAAAAAAATCTATAATATTGTCTCGAGCATTTTTAATAAATGCCCTTGTCATCCACATTTGGGTCCAAAAATGCCTTTGTCATCCACTTTTGGATCCAAAAAAGCTCTTTTCTTTAAAGAAATATTTTTGTAGAAAAAAATGCCCTTCATTCACCTTTTTGGCTCACTTATACCCTTGAAATTAACAACCCTCTCTTTTTTAAAATAAAAAAATTATTATGCTTCATTTTCTTATGAAATAAAATAAATCCCCATCTCTATTAGATTAATTTATCTAACCGAAATAATGTATCTCTATAAAAATCAAAGTGATTTTTCAAAAAGTGATCAAAGTGATTTATTCAAATATTTAACCGATTTAGCTTTTTAAATAAGCAAACTTTTAAAAAATATATAATGTTAAATAAAACGTAAGTTTTTAATTTATCCAAAGAGTAAGTTTTATTTTTGTAATGTTATAATAAAAAATAACGAGAACAATTCAAATTTTATTAGATAAAAAAATTAAAGAAAGCTAAATTGGTTTTATTAAATCACTTCGATCCTTAAAAAGTTAATATTTATCTAAATAACATACAAACATGTACATATTTTTAAAAAAAAATTAAAAATATGTATTTTTTAGCTTTAGATTTTTTAAGAGTTTTTTTAAAGATTTTGTGACATCGCATAACTCTACCCTCACATGTACCTATGTCTTAAGCCTCATTCTTATATGTGGGAAGTGTATTAAGGTCATAAGAGACCTCCAGTACATAGTCGAGTTCAAAAGTTTCCTATAAATTGAGTTTCTAGTCTTAGATTATGCAAGGGCCAACTTTAATTGATTATAACTTTTAGCAAATAAAGACTCTGATGTCCCATGACCTATCAAATAAAAGCCCTATAAATTAGATTTCCAACACAACTACTTTCACCTCATTTGGAATTCAGAGACAAAAGTTAGGGTTGTTTTACTGGAGACTGCCAGATGCAGAGTGCATCTATAAAACCTCTTTTGAGAGCCCTAAATCAAAGTACGGCCCATCTGCTAAATTGTGAGAAAAACAACTTGAAACTTCAATTTTCGGTCCCAGATTTTATGGACCAATCTATGGGTCGCAGAACCTTCTATAGGTTGTTAAAAGGGCTCTTATAAGTGATTCCGAGACCCCAAATATTGTCCAAAAGTTTACGGAAGGGTCCTACGGGCCGTAGATACTGCTACAGGCCATAAAGGGTTTCATAGGTGACCTGATCGGCGATTTTAAATAGGGGCATTTTTGACTTTTCTCACCCTTTAAGCCTAAACTTGTCAGTTTTCACACAATTAAACCCCTAGAATGTAATCCTTCATATTTTAAACGCTCAAACACTATCTAAACTCAGAACGTAGTTTCAAAAGGGCTAAAGCTAGGGCTTTCAAGAACCTTCTTCAATTCCTTCAATAAACTAATTCCCAAGGTATGTAAGGCCCTCAAAAGTTATCCTACGTATGTTTGAGTATCTTTAACTACTAGTCTCTACCAAAGATCAAGCTTATGAGTTGAGATCATGTTTTCTCCATTACTAGTTAATTTTATCAAAATACTTGTTTATGCATTTTTCTTGATAAAAATCATGGCCTTTACTGATTTCATTACTACATTAAGCTATTGAGACAAGATTTACACTTATTCTTACATTTGTGAGAACCCTATGTATTTCTTCAAGAACTATTATGTCCATAGTTTTGAGTTGGGTTTAAGAAGTACGTAATGCTTCTGTATTTACAAGATAGTTGAGTTATAAAGATTGTGTTTTGGAAGACTTTTCATTGATACAACTTTCAGTCAAAGAAAAGAGACAAGTTAAGAAAAGTTAAAGTTGGGCTAGTCCCAAAAGATTAAAAAGGCATTTTGAGAACTCTCAATCTTAAAGTTATGAGCATTATAAAAGTTATTTTTGGGAGTAGTATTGAGCACCGATATGGGTGACAATAATAATAACTCAAACTTATACACTCATAGCCGGATGCAACGCCTGGTAAAATTACCGAACTACCTCTAGAGGAGGGAGGTGCACATAATGCATCTTCCGATGCTTGTTTGGCCAATTCGAGGCTGGATTTGTAATCAGTAAGAAATATTGAGTAGGGGAAGGGTCTCAGTCGATTTTTAGAGCTGCCGAGTCAAAAGAATATTTTTATTTCCGAAACAAAAAACAATGGAGGTGCGCGATAAAGCCGCGTCGTGCACCTATCACGGAGAGGGGCTTACGTTTTTTCAACATTTTTCGACAGGACTGAGCAAACTCGTCACAAACTTTTTACAGAAAATATATTGGTAAGCGACCAGTCCGCATCGCGTAGTGGGTCACTTTGAGTCTGGATGATTTTCAAAATTTTCGAGGGGCATTCTGATCCATTCCTAACACTTTCTAACGAATAATATAAGTCATTTTCATGAAGAATGGTTTCAAAACCCCATCCTAAAACCTCTTCCTAACAATGCTAACACTCTAGGGCTTGAGGAGAGTAGAGGAGAATTGAGATTGAAGAGTTAAACAGGAGATCCCAAGAAAGATTTTTGTTAGCAATCATCTCAGGTATGTAAGGCTAACCTAAGGCACGGAATTGTTCTTCCATGTGCCCCCTTTTGATTGATTTGAAGCCATAATAGAAAATAATGAGTCTATATGTGAATATCCTTGAGTATTCTACTGAGATTTTACTTATTCCATGTAGTTTCTTAAAATTGAATATCATCGCTAACTTGAGTTACTGCATAAATAGTTTTCATGAATGATTTCACAAACTTTATGTGTATTTTATTAAAGATTGCAAGAATGAACTTATAGGATGTGTCTAGAGCCTTAACAATAATGATGTACTTGATGTTTGCAATTGTGGTCTAAATTTTGAGAGTGTTAATGATGATGTTGATGAGAATGATATTCTTGAGTCTTGAAAAGCTTGAAACTCAATTATAAAAGAATGTTTTGAGTCTAAGAGTTGATGTTGGTGAGACAAATTGACGTAGTATGTAGCTGTGGGACTGATGATAAGAAATCCCGATGTTGATGTTTTATGAGCAGTAGAGTTCTGGGAGGAGTATTGGGCACCAAAATGGGTAAGAGAGAGTCCCACTAAAACTCATTAACTACGTGGCTAGAGTAGGAGAGGATTGCATCGTAAAATAGATGCTTCTTTTTTCCTAAAGAGGACTGATGTTATTTACTGTGCATCCACTTATGGTGATGTCCTTTACCCTGGCAAGGTACTGGATGGATGTGGCACCGACATCGCTTCATTGTATAACCACTGGCTCACAGATGATGGTTGTCGGTTAGAGAAACTCCCAGTTAGGTTCCTCACTGATAGAACTCTGATATTGATGTGATGGTATGAGTCTTGATGGATGTTGATGATTTATTGTCTACTCTTATTAGAGAGTTGAACTTGCCTCCTATTAGCTTAAGGATGTTGCGAACGTCTGGTATAACCAATGGAAAAATAGTCCAGGTGAGGATGATGAGCTTGCTGAGTGGGATGAGTTTGAAAGTGCTTTCCTTGACCAATTCTTTCCCCAACAGATGAGGGACGCAAAGGTTGAGGAGTTCCTGAAGGAAGAGGGGTTGACTGTCAAATAGTGCAACCTCATGTTCATTCAGCTATCCCGATATGCCCCAAAGATTTTCCTAGATAGAAGGGCGAGAATGAGAAAGTTCATCTCTGGATTGGGCGGGCATGTAAAGAGGGATTGTAAGGAAGCATTGTTGTTCCCAGGTATGGCCATCTCTAGACTTATGGTCTATGTCCACCATACTAAGGAAGACAAGAAGAAGTACAGGGAAGAGCAGCAGGCCAAATTGGCACGGCATGAGCCTAGCCAACATAAGCAGAACAAGGGTGAAAAAACATACTTTTAGGGGACGTCTTCTAGATATGCACCCTTTTTAGCAAGTGCGCCCATTCAACAAAATAGGTATGATCGAAAATCTTATGTTTACGAGAATTTAAGAGCTCAGGTTCCTTAGTCCCAAGCTTGCGTATCCCAACGCTCGAGATGAAATCCAACCTATGACAGATGTGGCAAACTTCACCTAGGTGTGTGCCGTGAGGTGACAAATGCTTGTTATACGTACAGACAGACTGACCACATTCAGAGTGAGTGTCATATGAGAAGATAGGGTGATGAGAGTAACAAAATATAGTCATCTGCAGCGTTCTCGGTGGGTAGCCATCTGAAGGGTATTACTATTGGTACAGGAGACGGGACAAATGGTCTATATGCGATAGGTAATCGACAAGATCAGGAGGCTGCACCAAATATTGTTACGGGTATGCTTCGAGTCTTTTCTCACAATTGTTATGCATTGCTTGACCCTGGTTCCACTTTATCTTTTGTGAGTCTCAATGTGGTGAATAGATTTGAGGTTCTTCCAGAGTGTTTGCTTGAGCCTGGTACTGTTTCCACTCCCACTGGTGAGGTTTCCACTCCCACTGGTGAGTCTATCCTAGTTTAGAGGGTCTATAGAAATTGTGTAGAATCCATCTATAATAGGAGTACTATTGCGGACTTGGTAGAGTTTGGGAGGGTCGACTTTGATGTAATCCTTGGTATGGATTGGCTCCATGCCTGTTATGCCTAAATAGATTGTAGAACCCGAGTTGTCAGGTTCCAATTTCTAAATGAATCAGTCCTAGATTTGAAGGGAAGTTTTGTTCCACCGAAGGGTAAGTTTGTTTCCTACCTGAGGGCTAGGAATTTAATCTCTAAAGGTTGTATTTACCACCTTGTGCGAGTTAATTCTGATGATATTGAATCCCCTACCCTTGACTAAGTTCCGATTGTGAACGGGTTTCTTAAAGTGTTCCTTGAGGATTTACCTGGAGTCCCTTCTGATAGGGAGATCGACTATGGGATCGATGTTCTTCCCTATACGCACCTTATTTCAATTCCATCGTATAGGATGACCCTCGCTGAGTTGAAAGAGTTGAAAGAGCAATTAAGGAATCTTTTCGAAAAGGTCTTTATTAGGCCAAATGTTTTTCCTTGGGGTGCTCTCATTCTATTTGTGCGAAAGAAAGATGGGTCTCTCTCAGAATGTGCATAGACTATACGCAACTGAACAAGGTCACTATCAAGAATAAATATCCTCTCCCCTGGATAGATGATATGTTTTACCAACTTCAGGGTGCCTTATGCTTTTCAAAGATAGACCTTAGATCGGGTTACCATCAGTTGAAAGTGAGGGAGTGTGACATTCCAAAGACAACTTTCAAAACTAGATATGGCCACTTTGAGTTCTTGGACATGTCCTTTGGGTTGACAAATGCATCTGTAGCCTTCATGGACTTGATGAATAGAGTGTTCATAGCCTATTTCATCATGTTTGTTATCGTGTTCATCGATGACATTTTTGTGTATTCGAAGGATGATGAGGAGCATGCCAACCACCTAAGAAGTTGTCATTCATAATCTTAAGGACCATGAGTTGTCTGCAAAATTCTCAAAATTTGAGTTTTTGCTCAAGTTAGTGGCTTTCCTAGGCCATGTTATTCTGGGTAATGGTATTCAAGTAGATGTTCAGAATATTGAAGCGGTTAATAATTTGCCAAGACTGATCTCTCCAACTGACATATTAAGTTTCTTGGGGTTTGCAGGCTACTACCACAGGTTCATTGATGGATTTTCTTCCCTATCCTCACCATTGACCAAATTGATTGAGAAAAGGGTCAAGTTCCAGTGGTCTTAATAATGTGAGAGGAGCTTCATAGAGTTGAAGACTAGGTTGACTAGTGCACTTGTTTTAACCTTTCCCGATAGGACGGAGGATTTTGTAATATATTGTGATGCGTCAAGAGTTATCTTTGGTTTTGTGTTGATACAGAGGGGAAAGGTGATAGCCTATGCTTCCAGGCAACTTAAGGTTCATGAAAGGAAATATCTGACCCTATATTCCCGAGTTGGCGGTAGTGGTGTTCACACATAAAATCTAGCGCCACTACTTGTATGGAGTGCATGTCGATGTGTTTACTGACCGCAAGAGCTTGCACTATGTTTCAGCCCGAGGGAGCTAATTTTACGAAAGAGGAGAAGGTTGGAGCTTCTCAAGGATTATTACATAAGCATCCTATACCACCCAGGTAAAGATATTATTGTTGTTGACGCTCTTAGCAGGTTGACAATGGGCAGCACGACCTATGTTGAGGAAGGGAAGAAAGAGCTAGTGAAGGAAGTGCATAGATTGGCTCAATTTAGAGTCCAACTGGAGGAGGATGACGAAGGTGGAATCAATGTTCAGAGTGGGTCTGCATCATCCCTAGTAGCAGAGGTAAAGGAGAAACAAGATCAAGATCCCATACTACTCAAATTGAAGGAGGTTGTCCACAAACAAAAGGTGATGGTCTACTCCAAAGGGGGAGATGGGGTGTTGAGATACTAGAGTAGGCTATGTGTCCCTGATGTTGGTGGTGTCCAAGAAAGGATCATGGCTGAAGCCCAAAATATGTGATATTCCATTCATACGAACTCTATGAAAATGTACCACGACTTGAGAAAAGTCCATTGGTGGAGTGGAATGAAGAGGGATATTGTTGAGAAGTGCCCGAATCGCCATCAAGTGAATGTTGAGAATCAAAGGCCAAGTTTCTTAGCTTTGAACTTTGAAATTCCAAGCTGGAAGTGGGAGATTGTTAACATGGATTTCTTCACCGGCTTACCGAGATCTCGAAGGCAACATGATTCCATATGGGTGATTGAAGATAGAAGGTCTAAATCAACACACTTCTTAGCAGTCAAGAAAACTAATACTATGGATGAGTATGCCCAGATATACGTCCAAGAGATTGTAAGATTGCATGGACTCACCTTGTCCATCATCTCGGACAGAGGAGCTCAATTTACCTCCCACTTCTGGAAATCTTTCCAGAAAGGATTGGGCACCAAAGTAAATTTGAGTACAACCTTTCATCCACAGATGGATGGTCAAGCGGAGCGTATTATTCAGATAATAGAAGATATATTGAGAGCCTTCGTCCTTGATTTCAAAGGGAATTGGGATGACCACCCACCATTGATTAAATTTGCATATAACAATAGTTATCATTCAAGCATTCAAATGGCTCCTATGAGGCCTTGTATGGGAGGGGGTGTAGATCACCCATTGGGTGGTTTGAGGTTGGAGAAGCTGAGTTGATTGGGCCTAACCTTGTCCACTAGTCCATGGAAAAGGTGAAGATTATTAGAGAGAGGTTGAAGACTTCACAAAGCCGGCAGAAATCTTGCACCTATGTGAGGAGAAGGGACTTAGAGTTCGAGGTGAGCGATTGGGTATGCTTGAAGATATCACCCATGAATAATGTCATGAGGTTCGGGAAGAAGGGGAAATTAAGTCCTTGCTATATTTGCACTTATCAGATTCAAAAGAGGATTAGGAAAATTGCTTAGGAGTTAGACTTGTCTGCTGAGTTAGTCAGAATCCGTCCGGTATTCCATATCTCTATGTTGAAGAAGTGTTTAAGGGATCCTACCTTGGTTATCCCTGTTGAGATCACTGGAGTAATATATAGCTTGTACTATGAGGAAATTCCAGTCCAAATCCTTGATCTACAGGTTCGCAGATTGAGAAACAAAGAGATATCCTCCGTTAAGGTTTTATGGAGGAATAAATTTGTGAAGGAAGCCACGTGGGAAGCTGAGGAAGATATGAGAGCCAAATACCCACACCTTTTCATGCCTGATGATGGGAATATCGAATGTAATGTTCCTATCATTAACTTAACTTGATGTTTCCATCTTGAGTAGATGTGTCCATTATTGATGTTTTGATAGAATAAACGAGGTTGATGAAGAATTGAGAGTTTGAGTTATTCAGTGAGTATCGAGATGAGTTTTGAGTCTATTCATTCCATATTACCACTCCTTCTCATCTTTCGAGGACAAATAATACTAAGGGGGAGATGATGTAAGGCCCGAAAAAATTACAAAAATACCTCTAGAGGAGGGAGGTGTGCAAAATGCGTCTTCTGATGCTCATATAGAAAATCCAAGGCTGTATTTGTGATCAACACAAAAATTGAGTGGGGGAACGGTCTCGGTCGATTTTTAGAAAGATCGAGTCAAAAGATAATTTTTCGTTCCGAAACAAAAAATAGTGGTGGTACGCGACAGAGCTGCGCCACGAACCTATCACAGAGAGGGACTTATGTTTTTTCAAAAAATTTTGACGAGATTGAGAAAAGTCATTCGTAAAAGTTTTGCAGAAAATATACTGGTACGTGACCAGTCTGTGTCGCGGACTGAGTCACTTCGCATGTTGAAATTTTCTTAAATTTTTTAAGGGCATTCTGGTCCATTACTAACAATTCCTAAACTCCATATACAACTAATATAAGTCATTTTCACGAAGAAAGGGTTCAAAACCCCATCCTAAATCCTCTTCCTAACAATGCTAACAAGCTAGAGATTGAGGAGAGTAGAGGAGAACTCAGATTGAAGAGTTCAAGAGGATATCCTAAGAGAGAGATTTTTGTTAGAATCATCCCAGATGTGTAAGGCTAATCTAAAGTCATGGAATTGTTCTTCCATGTGCCCCCTTTTGATTGAATTGAGTCCATAATGGAAGATAATGAGTCTATATGTTAAAATCTTTGAGTATTCTACTGAAATTTTACTTATTCCATGTATTTTCTTAAATTGATGATCATCAAAACATAAGTTACTGCATAAATGGTTTTCATGAATAGTTTCACCAAACTCTATGTGTATTTTATTAAGGATTGCAAGAATAAACTTAGGTTTTGGGTCTAGATCCTTGTCAATAATGATGTACTTGATGTTTATTATTATGGTCTGAATAGTGAGAGTGTTAATGATGATATTGATGAGAATGATGTTCTTGAGTCTTAAAAATCATGAAATTTAATTCTAAAAGAATGTTTCGAGACCGAGAGTTGATGTTGAAGAAATGAATTAACGTACTATGTCCCTGTGGGACTGATAATGAGAAATCTTAATGTTGATGTTTTATGAGTATGTCAAGTTCTGGGAGGAGTATTGAGCACCAAAATGGGTAATAGTGAGTCCTACTCATTAACTATGTGGCCAGTATAGGAGAGGTGTAACAACCGGTAAAATTATCAATATACCCCTAGAGAGAGGGCATGCGCGTAATGCCTCTTCCAATGCTCGTATAGAAAATTCGAGGCAGAATTTGTGATCAGCACAAAATATTGAGTAGGAAAACAGTCTCGGATGATTTTTAGAGCGACCCAAACAAAATATAATTTTTTTATCCAAATCGCAAAACAGTGTTGGTGTGCGACAAGAGCGTGTTGCCCCTCCATCGCAGACCAGCACTTATATTTTTTTGAAAATTTCGATGGGGTTGAGAAAACTCATTCAGAAACATTTTATAAAAATACATAATGCGCGACTAGTTGGCATTGCGGACTCGGTCTTTTCTGAGTTGAAGATTTCTAAATTATTACGAGGGGCATTCCGGTCAATTCCTCACCCCTCCTAAACTCTATAAACGATCTAATAATTATTTTGATGTAAAAAAGGTCTAAACCCCCCCCCCTTCTAAGTCCTATTATATAATCTAACAAGGTTAGGGCTTAAGGAAGGAGGAGAAGAACTTGAGTTTGAGAGATATGAGTAGAAACCTTTGACGTGACTGATTGATAGCTTCGTAAAAGGTAAGTAAGGCTAAAATAAAAGCATGGGATTGTTCTCTCATGTGCCCCATAGATAGTCATAGATGCGTTGACGGTTCAAGAGTCTACATATATGAACCCTTGTTAGTTTTTGTTATAATGTTATTTGAACATTACATGTTTTCTTATGTTGATGATCATCATAAACTTGTTTCCTTGAATTGAAAATTTTCATGAGAATTTGCACAACCCAATATGACTAATTTGATAAGCATGCATAATGAAAGGGTCAGAGTCCCTATGAGTTGATTTATAAAAGGGTTAGAGTCCCTATGAGTTGATTGATGAAAGGGTTAGAGTCCCTATTAGATACCGATCGATGACGGGGTTTGAGTCCCTATGAGATTGGTTAAGATGGAGGTTTTATGAGCATTAAGTCATAGGAGGAGTATTGATCACTAAATAGTGAGAGTTAGTCCGACTTGAATTTGTCAAACTACGTCGCCAAACGTAGGTGAGGCTTAGAACAATCATATATACTGAGGTTCCCTCTTGATTAGAAGTCCCTTAAACAATAGCGGACTTGTTGACGTCTGACTCCATATTGGGGAAGCTAATATGGTTTCGATTCGTTCCCTACCTACAAAGTTTGGAACAGCTTTGGAAACATTAGCGAGATTATTTTACATTCACTAGCTCATAATTGACTGTTATCGGATAAGAAAAAGTCCCATAAATTTCCTATCTTGAGCACTTTGAGTTGAGATGAGATGAAATCAGAGGAGGTGAGCTCCTTTGAGATGAGTTTGATATGATTGATGAGTATAAGTTGTTGATGGGTCACTTATCTACTCTTTATTCTTGAATAGATAGACATTTGACAATTTGATGTTATTTGGTGATTACTTTCAGTTGATGTAGTTCCCATATTATTCCAACAGTTTCTGTTTCACTCATCTATTTTACATGTCAGTACATTCCAAGTATTGATGTCCCTTTTTGACTGCATCACTTTATGATGCAGAGAAAGGTACTAAAGACCGTTAATAGGCACTCCGTTGAAGATCTGAGATCCGCATCTAATTTTTTGAGCCTTCCCTACTCCAGAAGATCTACTATGATTATTTCATCTTTCTTTAGAGTTAGATTGTGGACAATTCCTATATTTTAATTTAGGTAGCCATGGATCTATTATTGGCACCACTTGATTAGTGTTAGAGGCTTCATAGACGATGCTTGAACGTTGATGTTGAGATTTTTTCTAGTTTTTTTCTACTAGTCTCCTTTACTTTTATCTATATATTGTGAAACGTTAGATGAGATGTACGCATTTACGTATTCCTAATCCCGCTATTTAGTAGATTATATGATTGAATGAATGCGATGAGGCTAAGTGGTTCGCTTGGGGACTAGCAATAATCTCTAGGTGCCAGCCACGCCAAGAGTACCCTTCCGAGGCATGCAAAACTTTGCATCAGAGCACATAGTTCAAGTGTCTTTGGAAGTCTATGAAGCCATGTCAAGTAGAGTCATGTTTATGGGTATGTTGTCGACCACATTTCATAAGTAGGAGACTATAGGACATTAGGAATGGTTGCACTTTTCTTTTTATCCCAATTCGTGCAATAGAGTTAAAATCCATGAAAGCTCTTTTCTAATTCATACTCTAAGCGTGCAGAATCAATAACATGGCTCCTAAAAGAGCAGTCAGAGAAAGGGGACATCTTGCCAGACAAGTTATTAATCCACCTGAGCCTCAAGTACTCGGGGAGCCAGTGGATCAAGCTGTCCCTATTGAGCAATCCCCTCAAGATGAGGTCTCCAATGCTGAGCTATGCTGCGCTATTCAAGCTCTAGCCCAGGCTATCGCAACACCTGTTGTGAGAAAAGGAGCGGGTAGACCTGATTCTCATGACACCTCTAGAGTTTAAGAATTTTTTAGGATGAGTCCGCCTGAGTTCATGGGTCTACATCCACTGAAGAGGTTGAGAACTATGTGGAGGAACTTGCAAAGGTGTTCAAAATGATGCATGTGGCTAATGCTGCTAGGGTTGAACTGGCTGCTTACCATCTCAAGGGTGTGGCCAGACTAGGGTTCGACCAGTGGAAGAAAAGTAGAAGGGATGATGTTCCATGTTTGACTTGGGCAGTGTTCAAGGAAGCCTTTTTGGGGTGCTTCTTCCCAAGAGAGAAAAAAGAAGCTAAGGTGAGAGAGTTCCTGAATCTGAAATAGGGCTCTATGACCATGCAAGAGTATTATTTGAAGTTCATGCAACTATCCTTCTATGCTCAGGACATGGTTGCTGACATGAAGGAAAGGATGGGATTGTATGTTGATGGGTTGAATAGAGGACCCAAGAGAGATAGGAGAAGAGCATGCTTTGGGTTATATGGACATCGAGCGACTAATGAAGTTTGTGCAACAAGATGATGTGGAGAGACAATATGGCAGGGATGAGTTCAAGTGTAAGAAAGATAAGACATCCAGCCATGAGGTTGAGAGGAAAGGTAATGGTAATCGATTTCCAGCACCATCATCTGCTAGTGCATATATGCCTAGAGGCAGGCATGATAAGAGATCTCAAAATATGAGAAATCATAGACCTCAGTCACAAGCTAGTATGGCTGAAGGTTCGGCAGGTAAGCCACCATGTGATAAGTGTGGCAAAATGCACTTGGGGAGATGTCATGATAGGAATGATATGTGTTATAGATGTGGCCAACCAGGTCACTACCAGAGAGGTTTTTTGAAGTGGGCTGACCGGGCTCAATCTACTAAACCAGCCCCCGCCAGTTAGAGGAAACCAGAGGGCCACTACGTCTGGCGCAAGCGGAGCAACAAACCACTTGTATGCCATGGGTAGTCGCCAAGATTAGAAGAACTCCCCAGATGTTTTGATGGATATGATTCAAGTCTTTATTTTTTATTTTTATGTTTTGATGGATCTGGGCAACACATTGTCATTTGTAACTCCTTATGTCGCCAGTAGATTTGATTGAACCCCTGTGTCACGGGCTGAGATTCTCACGCTCTCCAGCGCGCCTGTGTGGCTTCCCAAGGCCTACTTATCACCTCGAGACCAGCTCCCTTTGACGTTCCAACCGGTATTGCCCTGCCAAAGCTCATCAAGGAAGTGGAACAACTTCCGGCCAGTTGTGCCAAGTGCATTGCATGATCCATTTCATTGTTGAGTCCACGACTAGCGACAAGCTCCCCGGACTAAACTGGGTTAGCATGCCTAACTCAACAAGATGCACGCGTACGAGGCTACCAACGCCCATATGGTATTGCTTCCAACAATAGACCAATGGCAGAACTTATTGTCGACACACCTACCTCTTCACGGGTCGCGACACTCTCCCCCAGCTCATGTTGCTACGCCCTCGGCGCAACGCTATTGTTCGCACTCCAAGTCTTCGCCTTTGGAAAGCCACACATTTCTGTGTTGTCCCTCTTTTAGGTCTCTGCCAGTGCCTCACCCTTCCAGCACCCGAGGAACACTCTCTCGTGCTAGGGAGAGGGAATCCGCTGAAGGAACATTTCATAAGATACTGCTCATGTGCTATCTAGGGAGAACCTTTCCGCCCGCAACTCAATTAAGATGTGTCCGCATTCCAAGTCTCCCCCAAATGGAACGATCTTTCTCCTCCAAATTGAGATCTCCAGTGTTTGTCCCTCTCATCAGTAGACAAACAATATGCATGCAATATTCTCTGATACCATTTTGTCATGGGCTGAGATTCTCTTGCTTGCCAGCGCACCCGTGCGGCATCCCAAGGCCCACTTGTCGCCTCGAGATCAGTCCCCTTGGATTAGCCAACCGATTTCGTCCTGCCAAGGCTCATCATGGAAGCGACGACAACTTCCTACAAGTTGTACAAAGTACATTGCTTGATCCTCTTCATTGTTAAGTCCATGACTAGGGACAAGCTCTTTGGACTAAACCAGGTCAGCATGCCTAACTTGGCTAGATGCATGCATACGAGGCTACCAATGCCCATATGTTATTGCCGCCAACAATAGGCTAATGGCAGAACTTATTGTCAGCACGCCCACGTCTTCATGGGTCGTGACACAGGTGTCACGGACTTAGAACTCTTGCTAAGACTTCTGTGTGGCACTAGTCAATTTGCTCATGCATCTTTCACGATCTTGCAAATACTAGTAAGTTTTTCAACTAAGACCACCAAGGGAACGCTAGATAAAAGACTTATATGAGAGAAAGAGAGATTTCAGAAAGAAGGCTTTTATAGCTTAGAATAATGATTTACACTTGATTTCTTGATGGTTTGCAAATGAAAATTCCCCCCTCTATTTATACTACTCCTAATGGACCTGGGTGCAATTAATATTTACATAATAATTCCTCCATATTTAAAATTTAGTCCTTTCTCTAGAATTCTCCACCGGTTCTAGAGAGGACTATACAGCACAAGAATAATCTACATAGATCCATAGTCTTCCGAGCTACCCGAACACTCCAAATTCTTCCCATCGTGTAAGGATAGTGTCGGGTTCTGACACCTAAGAGTCTTCTTGAACCCTTTGATGTTTCTACTCCAATGAGTGAGTCTATTCGAGCTGAGAGAATCTATAGAGCTTGTGAAGTGTCCATCCATCATAGGGATACTTTTGTTGATTTTGATGAGTTGGAGATGGTTGATTTTGACTTGATTCTTGGCATAGATTGGATTCATGCCTGTTATGCCTCTGTTGATTCTATATCCCAAACCGTTAAGTTCGAATTTCCTAACGAACCAGTTCTAGAGTGCAAGAGTGATTTTATTGCACCTAGAGGAAAGTTTATCTCATATCGTAGACCCAAAAAGATGATTTCCAAAGGTTGTATCTATGACCTCGTGTGTGTGAAATCTTATGATGTTGAGTCCCTAACTCTTGAGTTAGTCCCGATTGTTAATGAGTTTCTGGATGTATTTTCTGATGATTTACCTGGAGTTCCTCCTGATAGGGAGATTGACTTTGGGATTGATGTTCTTCTAAGTACCCAGCCTATTTCGGTTCCACCTTATAGGATGGCTCCTGTTGAGTTGAAAGAGTTGGAAGAGAAACTGAAAGATTTGCTAGAGAACGGATTCATTAGGCCAAGTGTTTCCCTTGGGGTGCTCCTGTCCTATTCGTGTGAAAGAAAGATGAGTCCCTCAGAATATGTATTGACTATAGGCAACTGAACAAGGTCACGATAAAGAATAAATATCATCTTCCAAGGATAGATGATTTGTTTGACCAACTTCAGGGCGCCACTTGTTTCTCCAAGATAGACCTTAGATCTTGTAACCACCAGTTGATGGTGAGGGAATGTGACATTTCAAAGACATTCTTTAGGACTAGATATGGCCATTTTGAGTTCTTGGTTATGTCTTTTGGGTTGATGAATGCACCTGCAACCTTTATGGATTTGTTGAATAGAGTATTCAGACAATATCTTGATATGTTTGTGATTGTTTTTCATCGACAACATTTTGGTGTATTTGAGAAGTGCGGAGGAGCAGTCTAATTATCTCAGATTTGTCCTCCTAACTCTTAAGGACCATGAGTTGTATGCGAAATCTCAAAATGTGAGTTCTGACTTAAGTCAGTGGCTTTCCTAGGCCTTGTTGTTTCCGGTGATGGTATTCGAGTGGATACCCAAAAGATTGAAGCGGCTAAGAATTGGCCCCGACCCACCACTCCGACCGACATAAGAAGTTTCTTGGGGTTGGCAGGTTACTACTGCAGATTTATTGAGGGATTTTCTTCCCTATCCACACCATTGACTAAATTGACTTAGAAAATGTCAAATTTCAGTGGTCTAAGGAATGTGAGAAGAATTTTCAAGAGTTGAAAATGAGGTTGACTACTGCACCAGTTCGAACCTTATCTGATGGGACAGAGGACTTTGTAATTTACTGTGATGCTTCGAGGGTTGGAGTCAACAACAACGGTAGATGGAGTGAAAGATAGCCTTTATTACAAAATCCTCCGTCCTATCGGGAAAGAGGATTGGGGAAGGTTGCTTATGATTTAGGATTTGTAAAGAGGATTGAACCAGTCCTAGCCTATATTACGAAGAGGTCCGATTCAAATCCTTGATCGTTATATTCTTAACTTGAGGAACAAGGATATAGCCTCAATCAAAGTCCTGTGGAGAAATTAATTTGTTGAGGAAGCCACATGGGAAGCTGAAGAAGAGATGAAGGCCAAATATCCGCTCCTATTTGTGCCAAATGTAAGAATGATGAAGCTAAATTTCTTACCCTTCACTAAATTTATATATCTATTCTTGATGTGACATTCTATTCATAAAGTCTGAGTTGTATTGATTGAGGTTGAGGAAAACCCGAGAATTTGATTGATTGAGTTGAATGTTGAGATGAGTTTTAAGTCTATTCGTTCCTTGAAATCCACATATACTCGTCTTTCGAGGACGAAGGATCCCAAGGGTGAGATGATGTACCACCCGATAAAATTACCAAAATACCCCTAGAGAGTGGGTATGTGCATAACGCATCTTCCAATACTCGTATGGAAAATCCACGGCTGGATTTGTGATCAACATAAAAAATTTGAGTGGGGAAATAGTCTCGGTCTATTTTTAGAGCGACCCGATCAAAAGATAATTTTTTTATCTGAATCGCAAAACAGTGTTGGTGCGCGATGAGAGTGCATCATGCCTCCATCGTGGACCAGCACTTATATGTTTCTGAAAATTTTCGATGGGTTTGAGAAAACTCGTTCAGAAACTTCTTCTAAAAATACACTGCACGACCAGTCCACGTCGCGGACTGGGTCTTTTCCGAGTTGAAAATTTCTAAATTATTACGAGGGGCATTCCAGTCAATCCCCACCACTCCTAAACTCTATACACAATCTAGTAAGGTCATTTTGACATAAAAAGGGTCTAAAATCCCCATTCTAAGTCCTATTCCATAATCTAACAAGGTTAGGGGTTGAAGAAAGAGGAGAAGAACTTGAGTTTGAGAGATTTTAGGAGAAACCTTTGGCATGACTAATATATAGTTGCATCCCATGTATGTAAGGCTAAACTAAAAGCATGGGATTGTTCTCTCATGTGCCCTATAGATGGTCATAGATGAGTTCATGGTCCAAGAGTCTACATACATGAACCCTTGTTGTTTCTTCTTATAATTTTATTTGAAAATTACATGTTTTACAATGTTGATGATAATCATAAACTTGTTTCCTCGACTTGAACGTTTTTATGAAAATTTGCATAGCCTTACATGACTAATTTGAAAAGCACACATAATGAACTTTAGAATTAAGTCTAGAGCCTTGAGTTAAGATTGTTGATTATGATGAGAGAATGATGATGAGGTGATAGAATTTGATTGTCTTATGAATCTCTATAAATGAACTCTACCGACGTATCTATTTGATTGTTTCCTAATGATTATTCTAAATCTTAAGTCATTGATGAGTTGATGGATGAAAGGTTTAAAGTCTCTATGAGTTAATTGAAGAAAGGGTTAGAGTCCTCATAAGTTGATTGGTAAAAGGGTTAGAGTCCCTATGAGTTAAATGATGATGGGGTTCGAGTCCCTATCAGATATCGATTGATGACATGGTTTGTTGAGAGGGATTATTATGATCATTGAGTTTTGGGAGGAGTTTCGAGCACCGAAAGTGTGAGAGTTAGTCTGACTTGGACTCGTCAAACTATGTAGCCAAACGTAGGTGAGGCTTAGAACCATCACATATACTGAGTTTCCCTCTTGATTAGAAGTCCCTAAAACAATAGCGGACTTGTTGACGTCTGACTCCATATTGGTTGAGTTGATATCATTTCAACTCGTTCCCTACCTGGCATGTTTGGAACGGCTGTGGAAACATTAGTGAGATTGTTGTACATTTACTGGCTCATAAGTGATTGTTGTCAAATAAGAGAAACTCCAATAAATTTCGTATCTTGAATACTCTGAATTGAGATAAGATGAGAGGACAAGAGGTGAGCTTCTCTTAGATAAGATGAAAGGAGGTGAGCTCCTTTGAGATGAGTCTAAGATGATTGATGAGTATGAGTTGATGACAGGTGACTTATCTACTCTTTATTCTTGCATAGATAGATATTTAATGATTACTTTGAGTTGATGTGGTTTCCATTTTATTCTACATATTTGTTTCACCCAGCTATTTTACATACAGTACATTCCAAAAAATGATGTCCCTTTTGGACTGCATCATTTTATTATGCAGAAGCAGGTGCTTGAGATCTTCAACAGGAACTCCGGTGAAGATTTGAGATTTGCAATTGATTTGGTCAGCCTCCCCACTCCGGAGGATCCACTATGATTATTTCATCTTTCTTTTGAGTTAGATTGTGGACTATTCCTTTATTTTGATTTGGGTAGCCATGGTTTTGTCATTGAAACCACTTGATTAGTGTTAGAGCCTTCAGAGACTATGGTTGAACATTGATGTTGAGATTTTGAGCTAGTTTCTTTCTACTAGCCTCCTTTACTTTTATATATATATTGTGAAACTTTAGATGAGATGTGCCAATTTACGTATTCTTAATTCCGCTATTTAGTAGAGTCGTATGATTGAATGAATGTGATAAGGCTAAGTGGTTCTCTTGGGGACTAACAATAGTTTCTAGGTGCCAGTCATGCCAAAGGTACCCTCTTGTGGTGTGACAAGAGGATTAAACCGTAAAACAGATGCTTCCTTTGTCCCAAAACAGGACTGATGTTATTTACTATGGATCCACTTATGGTGATGTCCTTTACCCTGGCAAGGTACTTAGATAGATGTGGCAACGACATCGCTTCATTGTATCATCACCGACTCATAGGTAATGGTGTTTCGTTAGAGAAACTCCTTGTTAGGTTCCTCACTGATAGAATTTTGATGTTGATGTATGGTATGAGTCTTGATGGATGTTGATGAGTTAGTGTTTACACTTTATCCTTTTCCCAGACAGGTATTGGACCTTCGAGTTAAGTTGAGTTGAGTTTTCTTGAGACAAGTCTGATGTATTGATGATGTTGAGATGAGTTGTTGATGAGTCATTTTTCTACTCCTTATTCTTGCTTTAGATAGACACTTGACATTCTGATGAAGTATGATGTTGAGTTGATGGTACGCCTATATTATTCTACTTGTGTTATTATATTCAACCATCTTACATACCGTATATTCCACGTACTGACGCCACTCAGCGATGCATCATTTCATGATGCAGATACAGGAGTTAGAGGACTTCCTCAGACGTATCGTTGAGGTTCTGAGGTTTCACATTCCAACCATTAGTGAGCCCTCTTTGCTATCCGTAGGAGCCTTTTTCTTTATCAGTTATTTGATTTTATTGATTTGGGTAGCCATGGCCTTTCAGGGTACCATCTTAGACTGTTGAGTTGAGGTAGAGGCTTCATAGACTAGAGTTGAGGATTTGATGATGGGGTTCTCCCCCTCCTTGAGTTGAGTTAGTAATAATATTTACTTATCTTAGATATTGAGACTGAGGTTGTTGTCTTATGGCCCCTTTTTATTGATGTAGGATTGATTGAGAGGCTAACTACCTTTATTCTTTTATCCTACTACTTTTCGCTATGTTTGATGTTAAATGGCTGGTGTGAGATCGCACGGTTAGCCTGGGGACTAGCAATAGTCTCTAGGAGCCACGCACACCTAAGGTATCCTCCCAGGGCGTGACACCGGCATAGGATACTATTGTACCAAGAATATAACTCCTCACTTTCCACTGAGATGGCCCACTTTTGTGATCGATCCATTTCCCTAGTTTTCATCCCTTACCATGGAAAAGTATGGGATGGCTCTTGAAGCGTTGGCAAGACGTTGTATAATCACTAAGCTCATAGTGGTAGTTTTCCATTAGAGAAACTACCCAAGCTAAAGTAAACTTGTTTCTACACACAGAGTTTCAGCATATGTTTTTACTTTCAGCATGTATTTTATTTATTACTTATGCTAGCCTATTTGAGACATGTTTTAGTTACTTCGAGTATAATGCCTTATACTAAGTTCCTAATTTTAGCTATTTTACAAATCATACATTCCACGTCCTGACATCCTTCGGAAATACATCTTTTTGTGATGGAGACGCAGTTGACATAGTTCCTCAGCAAACGCTCCATTGAGGAAAATCATTTCATTCAATCATTGGCAAGGCCTTTTACTAGTCAAAGGCTTTAGAGTCTTTATTTATATTTCAATATTTATTTTCAGTTGTGGTTACCGCGTGCCTGTCGTTGTAGTTGTTTCAGACAATTCTAGTTAGAGGTTCCATAGAATGTATGTCAGGAGTTTTCGATCTTATTTTTAGTTATTTTTTAGATACTTCAACTATTCGATTTATTCAAATATTTGCAGTATCCTTAGCTTGTTATATTTAAACCTTTCATTATCATTTAAGTCTTTCGCTGAGTAAAGTAGCCAGACGAAGTGGTTCGCTTGGGACAAAAAATGGTTCTTGGTGCAGGCCACGTCTATGGTGTGAACTCTGGGCATGAAAAACCTGGTATCGAAGAACAGAGTTAATGTATCATAGGGTGTGTATGGAACTATGTCTGGTAGAGTTTTTATTATTGGTTTGAAGTGCCACATCCACAGTAAGGAGGCTACAGGGCATTAGGAAGTGTCAGTGTCATTTGTTATTCCCTCTCGTGCTTCAGATTTTACCTCTTAAGTATATTCTAATTCGTGTATTCACACCATTTTTTCAGATCATGTCTCCACTTAGAGTCATCAAACAAGTCAGAGTTAGAGGACGCCCAACCGAACAGAATGCAAACGAATATAATCACCCAATTCCTGAGGGACCTAGAGGACCAGTTGTGCTTGTTGAGCAGCCATCATTAGTGGATATCCGAAATGGCAAGCTCCGCCAAGCCATCCATACTCTCGCACAAGTAGTTACCACACAGGGAGGTCGAAAGGGTGATTGCTGACATGATGGTTCAGATACGAACAGGGTTCGTGAATTTCTGAGGATGAACCCACTGGAGTTCACGGGGTCTGATATGAAGGAGGATCCTGAGAACTTCATTTAGGAGCTCCAGAATGTATATCACATTACGCACACAGGGGATGCTAAGCGGATTGAGTAGGCTTCCTACCAGCTCAAGGGAGTGGCTAGGCTCTAGTTTGACCAGTTGAAGGGTTGTAGAGCAAAAAAGGGCACCAGCTTTGAGTTGGGCAGGGTTCGAGGAGTCCTTTTTGGGACAGTACTGGCAGGCTGAAGTGAGAGAGTTTCCAAATCTGAAGTAGGAAGCCATGAGTGTGCAGGAGTACATCCTCAATTAACTCAGTTGTCCCATTATGCCCCGAATATGGTCTCAAACATACTTACTAGGGATGGATTTATTTATATCAAGGCTCTCTCGGATGACTAAGAGAGAGCAAAAATCCTATGTTAATTGGGGATATGGACATAGCTCGCTTATTGACTTATGTCCGACAATTAAAGAAGGAGAAGATGCATGAGAGGAAGAAGTTTAGAAAGAAAAGGGCCAAGACATCAAGCCATGAGACTGGTAAGAAGGGGGCTGGAGTTTCCAATCATTCATCATTTCATTCATGCACATCTGGACCAACACCCTCATCTACTAGTGCACCTAGACTGAGGGTTAGGAATATACAGGGATCACAGGACAACTGAATTTAATGCAGCCAGTCACAGGGAAGTGTAGCTCAAGGATCGACTCATTATTCAGTTTGTGGTAAGTGTGACAGGTCTCATCCAGGAGAGTGCCTTGTGGGCACAAATGGTTGTTTTAGAAATGGTCAGGTGGAGTACTTTTTGAAGGATTGTCCGAAGGGGAGGCAGAACATGAGAAATAATAGATCTCAGTTAGTCTCTTCAGCACCACAAGGTAAGCCAATTAAGATAGGTGTTATATTAGGGAGAGGTGGGGGCACAAAAGTCTATATGCCATGGCCACCAGACAAGAGCAAGAGAACTCATAAGATATGGTTACTGATATGCTCAAAGTTTTTACTTATGATGTCTATGCATTGTTAAATCAAGGTGCCACATTATCATTTGTGGCTCCCTATGTAGCCATGAAGTTTGGGATCAGTCCAGAATGTCTTATTGAGCCTTTTAGTGTTTCCACTCCTGTTGGAGAATATATTCTAGCCCAAAAATTCTATAGGGATTTTCCAGTGTCAGTTTGCCATAATGCCATCCTACGCATGGACAGACATCATGCTTGTTATGCCTCCGAAGATAGCACAATAAGGGTGGTCAAGTTTCAGTTTCCTAATGAGCCAGTCATAGAGTGGAGAGTTAGCTGAGTTTTTCCTAAAGGTAAATTTATCTGAGTTTTTCCTAAAGGTAAATTTATCTCATATCTCAAAGCCAAAAAGTTAATTTCCAAAAGGTGTATATTCCATCTACTGAGAGTGAAAGATTCTAGTGCCGAGACACCATCTCTCCATTCTGTTCCAATTGTAAATGAATTCCTAGAAGTCTTTCTTAGTCTTTCTTGATGATCTACCTAGAGTCCCTCTTGATAGGGAGATAGACTTTGGGATGGATACCCTCCTAGATACTTAGCCTATATTTATTCCCCCGTATCGTGTGGCTCCTTTAGAGTTAAAAGAGTTGAAAGTGCAGTTGAAAGACCTCCTTGATAAGGGTTTCATTAGACCAAGTGTGTCATATTGGGGTAGTCCAATTTTCTTTGTGCGTAAAAAGGGTGGTTCTCTTAGAATGTGCATAGATTACCGTCAGTTAAATAAGGTCACCATAAAGAATAAGTATCCTCTCCAAGAGTTCATGACCTATTTGACAAACTCCAGGGTGATGCTTGTTCTCCAAAATAAACCTCAGATCAAGGTACCATCAGTTCAAAGTTAGAGAAAGTGACATCCCTAAGATAGCTTTCAGAACCCTCTATGGTCACTATGAGTTCTTAGTCATGTCATTTCGACTGACAAATGCACCAGCGGGTTTCATGGATTTTATGAATAGGTTTTGAGACCATACCTAGATATATTTGTCATTATGTTCACAGATGATATCCTGATCTACTCTCATAATAATGAGGAGCATGTCAACCATCTTAGAATTATCCTTCAGACCCTTAAGGACCAACAGTTGTATGCCAAATTTTCCAAATATGAGTTTTTGTTAACATCCGTGGTGTTTTTGGGTCATATTGTTTCTGGTGAGGGCATTCAAGTTGATTCTGACATGATTGAGGTAGTAAGGAACTTGCCAAGGCCCACAACTCCAATAGAGATAATGAGTTTCGTCGGTTTGGCAAGTTACTACAAGCCTTTTGTAGAGGGTTTTTTTTCTATCTCAGCTCCCTTGACTAAGCTAACTCAAAAGAAGCTTATGTTTGTATAGTCTGAAGCTTGTGAGAAGACCTTCCAAGAGTTTAAAACTAGGTTGACTACAACTCCGATCTTATCCCTACCCGAGGGAGTTGATGGCTTTGTTGTATATTGGGATGCTTCCAGAGTTAGGTTGGGATGTGTATTGATGCAAAGAGGCAAGGTGATAATATATGCCTCCAGAAAGCTTAATACTCATGAGAAGAGATACCCAACTATGATCTTGAGGTTGTTGCTGCAATGTTTGCTCTCAAAATCTCGAGACACTATCTTTACGGTGGGCATGTTGATGTATTTACTGACCACAAGAGCTTGTAGTATGTATTCAGCCAGATGAAGCTGAACTAGAGGCAGAGGATATGGTTAGAGCTATTGAAGGAATATGACATGAGCATACTCTATCACCAAGGTAAAACTAATGTAGTTTCTTATGCTCTTTGAAGGTTGAGCATGGGGAGCACTTCAAACATTGAGGATGGAAAGAAAGAACTAGTTAAAAAGGTACACAGACTGGCACGTTTGAGAGTGCAGATTGATGATTCTGATGAAGGTGGTGTGATTATCCAAAATGGGGCAGAGTCCTACTTAGTGGTGGTGATTAAAGAAAGGGAAGATCGGGATCCTATACTCCTTCAATTGTAAGAAGATGTTCGGAAGAAAAATGTATTAGTGTTTGCAAAAAGGGGAGATGGAATCCTGAGATACCAAGGCAAAACTATGTGTACCAAGTGTTGATGGCCTTAGAAAAAGGATTCTAGTTGAGGCTTATAATGCCAGATACTCTATTCACCCAGGTACAACAAAAATATATAGAGATCTATGAGAGGTTTATTGATGAGGTGGCATGAAGAAGGACAATTCAGAGTTCATGTCAAGGTGCCCGAATTGCCATCAAGTTAAGGTAGAGCACCAAAGGCCTTGTGGGTGGCCCAAAATATTGAAATACCAGAGTGGAAGTGGGAGATGATTAACATGGACTTTGTAACAGGCTTACACCGATCTTATAGAAAGCATGATCCAATATGGGTAATAGTGGACAGAATGACCATGTCAGCTCACTTTATACCTATCAAGACGACTGATACAACTATGCAAGGATTTACATTAAGGAGATTGATAGATTACATGGGGTTCCTATATCCATTATTTTAGGCAGAGGAGCCCAGTTCACTACAAAATTTTGGAAGTCCTTTCAGAAACAGCTAGGTACTAAGGTGAATCTTAGTACAAATTTCTATCCCCACACAGACGGGCAAGTGGAGCGGACCATACAAACACTTAAGGATATGTTGAGGGCATGTGTTATAAACTTTAAAGGTAACTGGAATGATCACTTACCCTTCAATGAATTTTTCAATAACAACAGAGTCAAAGCTGGCATACAAATGGCACGATATGAGGCCCTTTATGGGAGGAGGTGTAGGTCACCTATTGGGTGGTTTGAAGTTGGAGAGGCAGGATTGATACCCTGATTTAGTGTATTAGGCTATGGAGAAGGTGAAAGTTATTCAAGAAAGACTAAAGAAAGCCCAAAGCTAACAGAAGTCTTATACTAATGTTAGAATGAGAGATTTGGAATTTGAGGTAGGTGAGTGGGTGTAACTAAAGGTTTCACTAATTAAGGGAGTGATGAGATTTGGGAAAAAAGGGAAGCTTAGTCCTCGATATATTGGCCTTTACTAGATCATTATGAGGATCGGTAATGTAGCATATGAATTGGAATTGGCACCAGAGATAGCTGTTATCCATCCAGTATTCCACATTTCTATGCTTAAGAAATATTTGGAAGACCCCACACTTGTTGTGCCTAAAGAGAGTATTGGGGTCGAAGATAGCTTATCATATGATGAGATCCTAGTGCAGATACTAGATCATCAAGTTCGTAAATTAAAGACCGAGGAAATTGCTTCTGTTCAAGTATTGTGAAGGAACCAGTTCATCGAGGAAGCCACATCGGAAGATAAGGTAGATATAAATGCTAGATATCCTCACATTTATGTGCTTTCAAATGATGAGCATGAAGTTAATATCCCTTGTTCCTATCATTGAGTTGAGATATATTCGTAAATATGAGTAATCAGATATCTTGATAGCTTCTTGTTGATAAACTAGTTCATGAGTAGCAAACCATTGTAGATTCGCAAGTTTCATCTTTATTCGAGGACGAATGATCCAAAGGGGGAGATATTGTGACAACCCATAACTCTACCCTCACATATACCTATGTTTTATGCCTCACTCTTATATGTGGGAAGTGTATTAAGGTTATAAGAGATCTCTAGTACATAGTCGAGTTCAAAACATTCCTATAAATTGAGTTTCTAGTCTTAGATTATGCAATGGTCAACTTTAAAGGGTGCATCTACGAAACCTATGGGCTGTAAATCAAGTACGGCCATCTGCTAAATCATGGGAAAAAGTCCTGAAACTTCAATTTTTGGTCCCAGACTTTACGGACCTATCTACGGGTAGTAGAACCTACTACGACCATAAAATAGGCTCGTGAAAATGATCAAGAGACACCAAAAATTGTCCAAAATTTTACAGAAGGGTCCCTACGGGCTATAGAGGGTCTCGTAGGCAACCTGATCAACAATTGTAAGAGAGGTATTTTTGTCTTTTCTCACCCTTTGACCCTAAACTTGTCTATTTTCACCTAATTAAACCCCTAAAATGTAATCCTTCATATCTGAAATGCTCAAACACTCTCTAAACTCAGAATATAGTTTTAAAAGGGCTAAAGCTAGGGCTTTTAAGAACCTTCTTCAATTCCTTCAAAGAAACTATTTCCGCAGGTATGTAAGACCCTCCAAAAGTTATCCTACATATGTTTTAGCATTTTTAACTACTAGTCTCTACCCAAGATCAAGCTTATGAGTTGAGATCATGTTTTCTCCATTACTAGTTAATTTTATCAAAATACTTGTTCATGCATTTTTTTTAATAAAATAATCATGGCCTTTACTGATTTCACTACTAAATTTAGCAATTGAGATAAGATTTACAGTTATTGTTGCATTTGTGAGAACCCTATATATTTCGTGAAGAACCATTGTGTCCATATCTTTGAGTTAAGTTTAATAAGTACTTAATGTTTCCGTATTAACAATATAGTTGAGTAATAAAGATTGTGTTTTGAGACACTTTGAATTGATACAACTTTCAGCCAAAGAAAAGAGACAAGTTAAGAAAAGTTTAAGTTGGGCTAGTCCCAAAAGATTCAGAAGCCATTTTGAGAACTCTTACTCTTAAAGTTAGGAGCATTATAAAAGTTATTTTTGAAAGTATTGAGCACCGATATGGGTGACAGTAATAATAACTCGAACTCATAAACTATATAGCTAGGTACAATAGGATTGTACCAAGGGTACAACTCCTCACTTGCTACTAAGATGGCCCAGTTTTGAGATGGATCCACTCCCCTAGTTTTTGTCCCTTACCCTGGCAAAGTATGGGATGGTTCTGGTAGCGTGGGCAAGGCGTTGTATCATCACGAAGATCATTGTAATGGTTATCGGTTAGAGAAACTCCCCAAGCAAAACTAAACTAGTTTCTATATACAAAGTTTTAGCATATGCTTTTACTTTCAGTATACACTTTATTTATTACTTATGCTATCATATTTTGAGACATATTTTAGTTACTTTGAGTATAATGCCTTATCCGAAGTTCCCAATTTTGGCTATTTTACATACCGTAAATTCTGCGTATTGACGTCCTTTGGACCTGCATCGTTTTATGATATAGAGCAGGTGAAAGAGTTCCTCAACAGATACTCCATTAATGACCAACATTGTATTCGGCCGTTAGTGAGGCCTCTGAGGCTTTAGAGTCTTCATTTATATTTTAGTATTTATTTCAAGTTGGGGTTACCGCAGGCTTGTCGTGGTAGCTGTTTCAGACTATTCCAATTAGAGGTCCCATAGAGTGTATGTCAGGAGTTTCAGATCTTATTTTCAATTGTTATTGAGATACTTCCACTATTCAGTTTATTCAGATATTTGCAGTATCCATAGCTTGTTATATTTAAGTCTTTCATTATCATTCAGGTCTTCCGCTGAGTAATGTAGCCAGGCCAAGTGGTTTTCTTGGGACCAGAAATGGTTTTGGGTGCCAGCCGCGTCGAAGGTGTGAACTCAAGACGTGACAGATTTCCCCCATAATACAAAAAAAGACCTTGTTCATGACCTTGAAATAATTTTTTTTTAAAAAAAGAGTGAAACAACTAGTTTTTTTAAATAGAGTTTTCACGTATTTTGTTCAAGCAAAAATAATATCTTTCATTATAACCCCAAAACAAACTTTAAAAAATAAAAAAAATATAAGATTTATTTTTTGTAAAAAAATGATTGAGGATGGGGGTTTTACTTTATTTCATAAGAAAATGAAACATAATAAATATTTAAACAAACATAAAAAAAGAGCATTGTGAGTTTCAAGGATATAAGTGAGTCAAAAAGGTTAATGAAGGGTATTTTTGGACTCAAAAATATTTCGTTAAAGAAAAGGGTATTTTTTGACCCAAAGGTGGATGACAAGGGCATTTTAGGCCCAATAGGTGGATGGAGGGTATTTTTGTCCTATATTAAATAATCTGAAGGATTTTTAAAGCCTTCTTCGTTTATATATGTATCCCTATATGATCCTAAGGTGTTCTTTTTATATTAGTACATATATATATATATATATATATATATATATATATATATATATATATATTGACTGAATTTTAGTAATCGAAAAGTATTCTAAATAAAGATTGCAAGAATCTACCTTCACTTCTACCCCCTAAAAATAGTGTTTACAAATTCAGAATGAGACTGGTATTTGGATAGTTATCTCATTTTTGTTCTCACTTTACCGTCTTCGTTGATTGTGTTGCTTCTAAGTAACAAGATTTTTAATAAAGTTTAGCTACTACAAAAAAGTAATGAGGTTTAGACTTATGCCTTACTCATTTGATTGATCTATCGTATACCATCTTTTGTTGAACTGTCTAGGATCTGTATTAGTTGTTCTTTTTATTATTTATCTCTTGCAATTTTATGGAAGAAAGTTCTAGTATATCTGGGGCGAAAGAGAGGAGATCCATCATTTTTGTTTGGCCAATTTTCAAAAGGAAATAATTATTGGTACTGTGGAAAAACTTTACCTTGTAATAGATCAAAAAGAATTACTTTGACCAAATTCCTTAGGCTGAGATTTTTTATAATTAATTTTTCACAAAATACATATCTTGTTTATAAGGAAAATTAAGTTTAAGGTGGAAATTTTTATCATTAGTCAAATGAATCTTGGGAAATTCACGATTGCAGTAGATCAAAACACAATCTTAACTTTTTATAATCGATCTAAACTTTTCTAAATTTTTTTCTCTTTGTCTAATCATTTGCTTTTATATTTTTTTAATTTTAAGGATGCAGATAAATCTAGGTCAAAATAGAGGAGATTGATTATCTTAGGTTTGGCTATTAAAAGAGAAATTGTGGTTGCTATTGGGTGAAAATTAATTCAATTTGTGATAGACCTAGAGAAATTGATTTATCCAAAAACATTAATTTTTTAAGAGAGAAATTTTGATTAAGGCTAAAACTTTTTACTACACATCCAATGAATCTTGTGAATCATTTGAGGTGTTTGACAACAAATAATTGATCTTGTTATAAAATTCATATGATTGATAAGCAAACATCTCTTTTGGGGAATTCTAGCACTTCGATAAAGTTCTTTAAGTGTTACTTGACGTGTACAAATAAATTATCTGCAATCTAAATTTTTTCTTTTTTTAATATCTTCTTTATTATTTCACAAAATGTTTTCATCTTTCAAAATATCTAACAAAGTGTTTCTTATTTCCTACAAGAATACGGATTATCAAAACTTTCATGGTGATGAAGACACAATATTAATGGATGTTCCCCTATCATTTGTCACTCCTCAAAAATTAAAAGTTAATAATTCATAGGTAAACTTTTGAAAAGCTCCTTCAACTATAAGGTGTTTAGCCTTTTTCCATACAAGCAAAGTATAATATTTTTGATGGATAAATAACTTTTCAAAGCTAATTATGCTTTGAAAGAAAAGGATCTTTTCTTTGTTGCACTACTTATTTAGTTAAGTCTACATTCATAAAAAAAAAAAGGCAGATCTTTCAAGATTGCTTTCGTTCATGTGATATTATTCATTCTTATAGAATTAACTACTAAAATAATGAAGAAAAAATATAATTTAGAGAAATAACATTTTCAAATATCAACACATATACATATTTTGTTCTACATCCATACTATGAGGACTTGAAAGTTTTACTATATTAGCACCTTGTTAAAAGAATGAAGGAATAAAAAATCTCAAACCTCTACCCTTGTTTAAACTCAAAATAGATGAAAGTGTTTAGATTCATTTACACCCACATAATGAGTATCTATAAGTGTGAGACTCAAACCTGTCTCTACTAGACATATCCTTGCCCTTGGATGGTGCTGCAACCAGAAGAAACCACCGACTCTGTTACCTCAACTTAGCTCCTCACCACGTTTTAACAGGAAAGAGTGGAAAAGTCATAAATCAATTTGGATTAACAAATACTAATTCAAATCAAGTCATAGCACAAAGGAAAGAAAGGATTGAGTTTTCCTAGTGTCTTGTAGCCTGTTGAAGAGTAGTACAAATATTTTCATCCTATTATACAAGACTCTACTAGACATATCCTTGAATGATGCCATTGAAGAAGCTAAAGCATTGATTCCAACTTTGCAACAATTCATATCGCCATGACTGACACCCGTACTAACCCCATGGCGGGTGAATCATATTTTACCGACAATGAAATGTTGTAATTGTCTCATTTAATGCACTTTAAATGAGGTGTCAAGTATAATGGATTAAGAAGTTCAAATGTATAGACTATTACATCTCTAGAATTCAAAACTCATAGTACATGACTATACATTAAATATTTAAGAATAGTCATAAACTAAATAAATAAAATAATGTCTAAACATCTATCCTCTAGAAGATCTGTGTAGGCTAGATGGAGTAGCTGACCCTTATATTAGAAATACTATTGCATTTGATGTGGGTCCTCGTAGAAGACTTTGTATCACAATCTAAGCTCAATGAAAACCAGTGATAGCATCAGTGTAAACATTATATACTGATATTCATCATAGGCATGTAAACTCAATAATCATGTAGGCATGTGTACCTAAACATAATCAATAATTCATCAAGTCAAGAAATCAATATCAACCAAGTAAATAATCTCACTTTCGATATATAAATGTTGATACTTCATCAGACATATAAGTCGCCACAATAAATATAAAAAATCACAAACTCTACATAATATAAGTAGTCACACACAAGCATGGAATTACATCTATACAGAACCACATTGGAATACCCACTGCATCTCATTAGTCTCATCTGTCTCTCGTAAAATCACTAATTTAATTTGTACATACAAGCTAAGGAACTTTAATTGTTTCCAACTAGTCATGATATGTATAGGGCCCTAGTAGATCTGACCATACACTATACTAGCATGGTACTCGATACATCACACAATCATAGGTTATATCAAAGTGGTATCTGATCCATCGTACACAACTGCTTATACGTAAGCTTATATAAAACTTGAGTCACTCATTATCTGAATATATAGCTCAACATATCTTAATATGTTCTCTGTCTAGCTGTCTCTTAGGTGAATAATATCAAACTCAACAAATATAACAAGTACATATCACAATTAAAAGTTTTGAAAGGCATGTCTCAATAACTTACGACTTATTCATACAAGAATTGTCAAACCATCAAATATTAATTTCTAACTATGTCTGCAGATGAATCAACATACTTTATAGATTTACCATACATACACATAACTAATTAAAGTCTAACTCAATGTAAATTTTGAGCTACCTCGACTGAAGAAGTTTAATCGAGCAAGCCAACTTGCATGAGCCTTTTCTTTTCTCAAAGCCTCAAAATATTTAAAGTCTAAACAAACATATGTAAAAGTACTTAATCATCTACTCTTCCAATGGCCTTGGAGATTCAAACCCGTTTTATTCTACCCTTTCTCAAGTTATAATTCATTACCTACGAATTATTTCATTCTACCCTTTCTCAAGTTATAATTCATTACCTACGAATTATTTCATCATACAATAATTTTCCCATGACCACCAAAGCCTAATTCACCCCTTAAAATAGTTTATATGCAAAAATTTATTCTTATGGGACTCTAAGTTCCCACAACATCATAAACAAGAATTAACTCATCATTTGCACACTGAAAAGTGTTAGTTAACAAGTCAAAATCATAACAACCACTAATTGCTTAAACCATTAGCTTATAATTTATGAATTTTAGTGTTCTAATCTATAATTTGCCATTAAGATCGTCTGTTTGATTCTAAGATATTAGAGATTTATTACATAAAAGGGTTAATAGAGAAGACTTCCCTATTGAACAAAATAGCCCTAGCCCTTCAAGTATCACCTTTTCAGGTTCTAGGTCATTTTCTCTATGTTATGAAAAGAGACGTGGAAAAAGGGACTTAAATGAGCATATTGCGTTGCATCGCTGTCATGACCCGATTTTCCTAAGTTATGATGGCACCTACCATAACCCCACAATAGGTAAGCCAACTCGGTACTCCAAACTATACATAATGGGTATAAGGAAGAAAACTAACAAATCTAACATGCACAAGACAATATAAGTAAATATAAGTAGAAACTGAACTAAATGTATACAAAGATCTCTCCTAGAACCTGGAAGTTACTAATATATAGCTACTACTAAGAAAAGAAAGAGTATATGTCTCAAGAGTAGACCAAAAATATACAAGATCTACCTAGTCTCAAAAAGTACAAAAAGATGGGCCACCAATCTAAAGAAGTAAAAAATTATCCAAAAATGCCGAATGCTCACCCTGGTGATGTCACCCAAGCTACACCTCCTTTTTGAAGGATAAAACGGTCGTTGTCAAGATTGGTAACCTAACCAAGGTTAGGGTCAAATCCACAGGGCATATGGTAGACTTAGAAGAATTTAAAGCAATTCTGGTGGATTAATCTACTTATCTTCCCGGAGGGGGGGAGAGGGGGTTTAATAACTATGAAAAGTAATCCTAAACTAAGAAAAGTGTGAAATCAATATGAATAGTAACTAGAGGTATTGTGTTCCCCATGATTCCCTAACTTTATTAGATAAATCGAATTCTTTTCCAGTGAGTAGCATGCAAAATGGTAAGTTAAGTTTACTAAACCCTTTGATTTGGGTGAGAGGCAAATTTCACCACATGATTTGATCCATCCGCGCAGTGTGACATTACTAACCATTATCTATTGTTCCAGTAAAACCTCCACTTGGCCTAATTGGGTTGAATAGATGAGAACATCAATCGAATGTTGTTAATGAATCTCTTTTCTTATTAATTAATACTTTGATCCAGTCAGTAATACTAGGCGAGTTCTAACAAAATTTTATGAAAGGCTTTCGTTTGCTTCTCTTCACTATTAAAAAGCATTCAGTCCAAAGAAAATTAATCAATACTTGCATGCACACTTTTCAAGAATTACGTATTATTTCATTTTATGTTGTTAGTTCTTCATGGTTCACATACCCAAGTTGTGGATTTAGCTACTCATTATCAGTGTAGTAGCAAGACTCATGAATTTGAATAACATAATTGAGCACTTACACAAGAGAAATAACCACAATAAATCCAAGCTCTTCGCCACGAATCACATGATTGAACTAAAAGCACAAAATATCGTTTCACAAGTGTTTCTCTCAAGCTTTCTACTATGATCTACTTTTCTATAACATTCCCTATGAAAAATAATGTAAAACCCTATTTATAGTCTTTAAAATACAAAACCAAATGAAATAGGAGAACTGGGTTGGCAAGCTCTACTGGCCATATAATGTTTTACGGCCCATAGTCGGGGCTTCGTGGTTTTCATCTTCAATTCAGGGGTTGACTTCTATGACAGCTATCTACGGGCCAAATAAAGTTCTATGGCCCATGAAGGGTTCGTCTACTAACTTTTCAGCAACTCCCCACATTCTGATCCTCAAGGCACGACACCAAGTCTACGGCTCGTCTGCATATTCGTAGACTTAACTTCAAAAAATCACCCTTCACTGGGTTTTGCATGAAACCAAATCTACTGCCCCTGGGATTCTCTACGGCCCATAAAACGTCGTGCGAGACCTCAATTTCTGCAAAATCTGTACACTTAGCCCAAACATTGTGTCAACCTTGTAATCCTGCAAAACAAAGATAAAAGCACATCAAATTAACTAACATCTCTTTGAGAACACACAATATTCCAAGTTTTTAAGCATCATATGTGTTGTATTTTGACATCACATCACCTGGTCTTTAACATAAGTTGCAACGGGCTCGATCAGTTAGCGCTGAAAACTGGTGCTCTGTCCTGCATCATTAAAGTAGATGTGGAATGTAGTATGAGTATTAGGATAACAGGCACCCAATTGGCATCATAGCTTTACTAGGTAGGAAAGGTAAAAACAATATAAAAAAGAGGATTAAATCAAAATCAGAGTCAAATAAGATATCAAAGGAAAGAAAAATGAATGGCTACACAAGTAGGAAAATTCTAATGGATATATTATGCTATCTACATCCAACCGAGCCTGCATGAGCCCAATTCGAACACCGAAGAAGTATAAGTATGAAAACTAAGGAAATAAGAAATCTTTCATATTGCAAACCGAGGAACCAGTACCCATCCTAAATTAGAAGTACCTAAGAGTAGAAAGATCATGTATGAACTGGGTAACGAGGTCGAGAGTACTTCTACCTAGATGTTTGTCTGGTTAATAAAAGAGGTCGAGGTTGGGACTACCCAATACTGTGATGCTTCCCTGAATAGTATAAGAGAGGTTGAGGCCATGACTACCTAATACAAAGATAGTCTCCCAGTTGGTAAGGAGGTGGATACTGGGACTATCTAATACCTGAAGGCTCACCAAGATAAGATAAGAAGGGTCGAGGCTAGGACTTCCAAATACCCGAATGCTTGCCTGGCTAATAAGGAGGTTGAGGTCGGGGCTATGAAATACTCGCATGCTTATTTAGATAAGATAAGAAGGGTCAAGGCCGAGAGTTTTCAATATCTAGATGGTCACCCAATTAACAAAGAGGTCGAGGTCAGGACTATCCAATACCAAATACTCGCCTAGATAATATAAGAGGGGTCGACGTCAGTATGAGAATAATTGTAATAATAATTGTATTAGTATGAGAATTTCTCTACAAAATCTAAGGCCTCATATTTGCTTTAAGATTAAATAAAAGACGTTCAAATTTGAGCATACATCTTAATAATAAGATGTGCATTTAGAATCACTTAATAGATATGATGATCCAAAGATTGAGGTCATGATGACCCACATTCCAACCAAACCTAATGAGTAAGTCAAAAAGTAAAATCACCTAGAGGACTCCCAAAAGGAAGTCAGGCCACAAATGGAAAAAGAATACATAAGAAATATCCCAAATCTTATTCATAAGTATGAAGAGCATCTTATAAAAACTATGAATTAGTACATACAACTCAGTCTCTAAATAAAAGTAAAGAGTACAAATAAAGATAAAAATAGTAATGGTCCAAATGAATTGGATCCCACCACCAAATCTGATATACGATCTCCACTAGAATACTCAACAGCTAAGCGTATAACCCTGCTAAAATCTATATCTAAAAGGGGACACAGAAGTAGGAGTGAGTGCAATTCACCTGTACCCAATAGGTTTGACCGACTAGATATTAGAAATTAATTAAACTAAATAATAAATTAGGAACTCTTTAACCTGCACCCAGAAAAATCAGTCCAGCATCGATGCCGCAATAAAGTAAACACATAAGTTTAGGCATACACAAACACCAATAAAACATCAACACTCAAGGCACAACAACATGCAAAACAATGAGATGTAATACATGCAATACATGGATGGTATTGGTGGAATTAAGACTTTCGCATAGTTTTTCATATATATTTGTCAAGCTAAGGTTTCTAGACAGGACCCATGAGGGTCTCATAAACCATATACTTTATTACAATCTCTATTTCTCATTATCTTTGCTACCTAGCTCGTGGTCATGGTATCACAATATCAATATCTCATCCTTCTTCACACCTAGCTCATTAACAAGGATTTTAAAAGTGTCATATTATCACATCCTCCTTGGCACGTAGTCAATGGATAAAGGTTCTAAAAGTGGCACATTTTCTTACAAAAAGGTGGTTCTACAATTTTTAAACTTCCCATGTTTCATGATATGATGTGTGATGATATATACATGTCAACACATATGTATAGGGACAATAATCATCTAGATAAGTATATAAAGTATCAAAGTTCTCAAATCTCAACAATCTATGACACACACACTCTTTTACATATAATAAGAAAATATTCTTCAAAATATGCAACCACCAGTTGAAAACCCTTTCTATTTCTAAATGAAATATGCCACAATTTACAACTAACCTCAAAGTATTCAATTTCTCAAATTTGCCACAATTTATAACTCAACTATCACAACTTGGGAAGGGAACCCTTGGTGTAGATGGAAATACAAAACCATTACTAATTTTCAAGCTAACTACTTTTCCTGATAACTAGTTCAATCATGTCATGACTCGGTTCTGATCATGATGCACCTGCTAGATCCCACCTAAAGGTAAGCCAAGAACCCAACCCAAGGGTACCTATCCTAGCATCAAGTCAAGTCCGAACAACATAATAATAATAACGTAAAAATAGAAATCTAACTAGAACCTACAAGTCAGGTATACATAATCGCAATAAGTGAATGGATAATGTGACCACTAGAGACAAGGAAAACGGGGAGCGTCACCCCGGTCTAGACACTTAGATGTGACCACCGGAGACATGAACAACAGGGCATGTTTTCTAGTCTCAAAGCGTAACACCAGAAAATTCTCTCTCTCTCTCTTTCTATCTCATTTTCATAATAACATCTCAGTCTTAGGGTACGGGAGGAATTCAAAGTACCAGCTCACATTAGAATGATTAAGTGTCGAGTTCAATAGATGGAATAGAACAAGCCCAATAGGAAATCATGCTATCAACTGGCGTACCGTAATAAAGGAAAACAAAGTGCGGTAATAATGGGGATATCATAAACATGCACAACAGATAAGTCCAACAAGATCATAATATGCCAGAAATCAAGTAATAATGTGGCAAAAATTAACAAATAGACCTCCCGTCATTGGGTCCATCAATATCAGACAACATATACCCATAAATATCAATCAGATCAAAACACATACTTGCTCATGGCATCGGCCCATATACAGCTTGTATACGGCCTCCCTGCAGCCCAAGAATATCAATATATGCCTATATATAAATTGGGACATAGTAATTGCAGACAACAGAGCAAATTACACCTCCTAAGCACGACACT
This sequence comes from Solanum rostratum, assembly GCA_029948455.1. NCBI lineage: Eukaryota > Viridiplantae > Streptophyta > Magnoliopsida > Solanales > Solanaceae > Solanum > Solanum rostratum. The sequence goes on from CM057045.1 coordinate 28,951,831, forward strand.
ATGCAATTCAAAAGCTACTAGCATTTCATACACATTTAAGGCTCAACATGCATGTAATTCTACTCAATCTAAGGTATAGGGAAAGCCTAGCCTACTTGGAAAATATCGCCTCCACTCTGAGTTAGTCTAGCCATGCTTTTCCCTTTCTGATAATCATTCGAAGCTGCTCAGTTTTTAAAATATAATACCCATAACGAGTCCAAAAGAGAGTCTTATGAACATCATATGCCTGAATCCTCAACTGATGGTACCACGATCTCAAATCAACCTTCAAAAACACTTAAGCCCCCTATAATTGGTCAAATAAAAACCAGCAATGTGTGGCAGAAAATAATGTTCTTCACCATCACCTTATTGAGCTGTTAATAATAAATACACATCCGGATACTCTTGTCTTTCTTTCTCACAAACAAGATAGACACTCCTAAGGGAGAAACACTCTATCGGATGAACCCCAGGTCTAGTAAACTCTGCAGCTGTGAACTGACCTCCTTAAGCTCTACAGGAGCCATCCGGTATGGAGGAATATCTACGGTCTTAGTGCCCGGCTCAACCTCTATAGAAAAGTCAATCTCCCTCTAAGGGGACAACCCAAGCAAATGTGCTGGAAACATATCGGGAAACTCACACAAAATTGGTATAGACTCCACAAAGAAGTCTCAGCTGTCAAATCACAAACATGGGCCAAATAAGTTGAACACCCTACCAATAGAGATCTCTAGACCTGAACATATGATATAATACCCACCATAACCCAACTCATGGACCCTTATCGAACCATATGAGACATCTTCGGCATTGCCAAGTTGACAATCTTGGCATAAAAATCTAACACAACATGGTATGAGGCCAACCAATCCATACACAAAATGAAATTGATGTCCAGCATATAAAGTAGTATCAAGTAAACCCAAGTATAAAAAACCCTTGAGAGTGATCACACAGCCTTTGCAAAACCAATCTACCACAAGAGAATCCCCTACTGAGGTCGATACTCTACTACAAGAGGAAAGAGGCTCAGGAGGCACACCCAAGCAAGTGAGATAATACACAGAAACATAATAAAATTTGGAACTTGGGTAAAATATGGCTAAAGCTAGCTTCCGACATACATTAATCATGCCTATGATGGCCTCATCAGAAGCCTCGACCTCATCCCGCACTGGTGTGGCATAAAAGTTTCCCTAACGGTCTCCCCCTCGAACAGCATTGCTGCCCCTAGCAATATCGCCACTGACAGGCTCTTTGGTACCCGATTGATAACCCTGTTGGTTCCTATAAGAGTTATCCCGGTGACCACGGCCTTGACCATTGCCCCTGCTACCTGATGTAGGAGCTGACCTACCTGGTTGTGGGGCAGTAAGTGCTACCCTCTAATCTTGACAATCTCTAAGCTAATGATTTGGTGCCCCCCACCTAAAATAACCTGACTTAGCACTGTCTCTGCGGTCACGGTCATATTAACCTGACTCAACTGCTCTAGAACCCTGGCTACCTACTGAGGACATCCCAACAAGCCATGAAGAAGCTGAGTCATGCTCCCTCTGCCTATGCCCGGTGGGATAAGAGGAGCCACCCCTAGTAGAAGTACACGAGACCTGATGGCCACCCTCGGAAGCCTTTAGTAACGTGTGTATAGTCGGCTAGTCTCACCCCACTGATCTCTTCTCGGAGGCCTATCCCTCAGAACTCTAAATCCTATGATGAGCCAATGAACACTTTATCACGTCTAGCCTGCTTGTCTCTTCCTCCTTTTGCCTTGCAACTAATCTGCTCCGCTGAGTGACCATGATAAACAATATCCAGAAACAAGCGGCTTGAAGTCACCAGTGTGTGAGTGACCATCCTCAACTAGGGCCGTGACCTTCACACAAAATAATGAATCCTTTCCTCCTCAAAATAAAAAATAGCAATAACATATCGCGAAAGCTCCTGAAATCTATTCTCATACTAGGGCACAGTCATCTACCTCTACTCAAGCTACACAAACTAATCCCGGTGATGATCACTAACGCTCTTGGCACAAACCTGGTCTTAAAACCCTCTGTGAACTTAGTTTAAGTCAAATAGTGCAACATCTACTGGCCTTGCATCCCAGCAAGTTTGCCACCACTATCTGACGGTATTATCAAGCTGATATGCAATAAACTCAACTACTTAGGACTCAAGTAATCACAAGGCTTGAAATCGCTCCAAAAATGCAGTCAAGAACTTCAGCGCATCCTCCTTTATATATACCAAAAACCTCAGTGGAGCCAAAGTTAGGAAACATCAAAGCAACCATTGATCTTGGAACTTCATTGCTCCATCTGGCTGGGCTGGAGTTGGCACTGCCCCCTGCTGTAGGGCTCCAAGTGATGCTACAAACTGTCCAAGGATTGCCTGCACCTCCAGAGTAACTGCAAAAGAGAATGGAGGAGCCGGTGCCTCTGCCTGTGATGGGGCTGGGGCTTCTGGTATCTGCTCATCAGGCTCGGGTGGTTGCTCCCTATTTGGCACTTACAATACAAGCCTACCTCTGCCTCGCCCCTAACCACCACCTGGACCTCCACACGGCATATATGTGAAAACGGATAGGGTCCAATTCTAAAAAATTGGAAGATCACTTAACAAAATGCACAACAAGAATTACCAACACAGTAAGGTTCCTAAACATCCCATAGCCTCCTGGAGATAAACCACAGTTGTCTTTGAACCCACACTCAGGATTCTACTAGATGGTGAGTATGTAATTTTGAGACCAGCCAACCTAGGCTCTAATACCAATTTGTCACGACCTGATTCTGGTCATGATGGTGCCTTCTAGGTCCCACCTATAGGAAAGCCAAAAACCCATCCCAAGGGGACTTATCCTAGCATCTAGTCAAGTCTGAACAACATGATAACAATGATGTAACAATTGAAATTTACGTAGAACCTGGAAGTCAGCAGTACATAATCACAGCGAATGGACACACAGCCAAAACATAATATATATGTAAGGACCAGGAGTTTCGAATGATTTTATCGGACCTCATAATGTCGCCATGTGAGAAATTCTATCAAGTGTCACTTCATGGGAGTCCCACACGACTAGTGTGAGGTCAGACAGACTGTGTGGCCCCCAGTGAAGAGTGACTTGGCCAAAATTTTTATTACGGTGACTTGACAGGGAGTTTTAGGCTAAATATGGGCACACAGTCACCCACATGGTCCTTTTGGTATGCAACGGGCCATGTGTCCCTTCGTGTGACTCTTGACGTGAGATTTTTCTAAGTATAAAATCACTATCTCGTGACTTTTTAATGAAAGATTTTTTTTCTAAGTGTGGTTTCACGGTCCTTAACACGACTCGTGTAGTGTCACAAGGGTCATATGGTTGTCCTTATGGCAACCCTTCGATTCAGAAAATTCTAAGTATTAAACATTGTGAAAATTCATCTAAGTGCCATTTCATGGGCACTATGCACGGCACATGAAGTGCCTCATGGACCGTGCCAGTGCCAGTGAAGCCATGACGGCCCAATTTCATTTATTTCATTAATGGGTTTTACGTAAATAAGATTTATTTTAAATGTGTTTTATCACCTTTCTACCTATCCTAAGTATCTAAATCAGACGATACTACTCTATTTTTATTCATTCTCATTAGAAGCACTCATACTCTAAAAATCAATTCTAAAAAGTCTTGTCTAAGTACTTCTCTCAAGACTCAAGCTAGGGTTCAATTAGGGTTTCAACTTCAAGTGAAATTCTTCTCAATTTCAGCTTCTCAATCAAGGTATATGGGATTGATTCTTGGTCCTTTTCAACCAAGAAGATCCAAACTCTTTTCAATTGATTTTTTATGGGATTTTGCTTACTTTAAATATGAGTTTTGAGATTTATGATTTTGTAAATTCAATTGAAGTATGGGATGTGCTTTATTGATAGTTTAAAGTTTATTTAAGCATTTATATTATAGTATGCATTGAGATTATGTAATTACGAATGTGCATGTTTCCTTTGAAGCTTAATTTATGCATGGGTGATCTATATTATGATTTATGTGTGGATTTAATTATGGATGTACTTCAATTTCATATTATATTGTTTTCTTTAGATTGAATCTCACTTACCCATGATGTTCTAACATCATTCATGGCATTTGCATTCATGGACATTGGTTTTTATGGAAATTATAAAGTGGGTTAAGCACAATTATGTTATATGAAATGATTTTCATAATATTATGGTTATGAAAAGAATGTGATCACATACTTGTCTTATGATTATGACTCTTTGAGCATTTTGGGTGCTTGCACCATCCCGTACATGTAGATGAGTTATTCCTTGCATAAGTACCATGATTATGATTTATGGTTTGGCATTTAAGCCTAAATATGCATTGAACGATTTTGAAATAAATGTTGTATCTCTTGAAAGCACGTATATGTATAAGTATTCTCGTGGGATGCCGACATAACACCGAAGGATTGGGGCGTCAGGGCTATCCCCAAGGATCCTCTCCCTTTCCTCTAACTTTGTGCCTAGCATATGTTATGAGAATCCAATCCGAAATGGGTGATGTTCCCGTAAGGAAGGTTGCTTCATACGAAATAGGTGGTGTTCCCATAAGTTGAAGTATCATGTTATGATATGAAAATCCTTTCGAAAATGGGTGATGTTCCCGTAAGAGGGTTGCGTCATACGAACTAGGTGATGTTCCCATAAGGTGAAGTATGGTTTACCTTTATCAATAAGACCACATCTATACTGATGAGGGGATTTCATCGAGATTCCAAGTAATAGCTCGCTTGGTCTTACTCGTGTCAGTTGAGGTCGCATCCCCACTGTATATGAGCATTATTGCATTTCATGCATCACGACTTTCATGGCATATTGTATACTATTCTCCTTTGGATATATAATTCCTTATATATTATGTGCCCTTGCCACCTAACATTCAAGTGTAGGTTTAATAAGTCATATGCATTGCATGGACGTATACTTTGTACATTCAAATGTACTAACACATACTTTATTCCAATGTGATTTTACCATGTAGGAATCGAGCGCTATGACTATCTACCATTTGAAGAGTAGCTCAAATCAGAAAGTTGAATTTTATGGTGAGTCTTATCTTCAAAGGACAAACCATCTTCCTTCTACCTATGTTATCTTATGTTTCCTTTCTTACTTCAGGATGAGCTCGGGACATATCTGGCCCCCATTCCATCTTATGACTAGAGGCATTGTTGGACATCTTGTAAACTCTCGTAGTAGACTATATATGCTATGTGTTGTGATTCGAGCTTATGATTTTGATTATCTATTGGTTATGGTTATTATAGATTGATCATGGGAATTATGCTAGGTACGTTTTTTTGAGGTGGAAACGTGGAAGGTCCTAAGCCTCGTACTTCCCCCTTAGAGTGAGTCATACTTACCCGCCCCTTAGAACTTATATGCTATGTGTTGTGTGAATCCATGTAAACCCCTTTCCTGTCGATATCCGATAGCGTGAGTCCTACTTTCCCATCCCTTAGAGCTATGTGTTTACTTTTGAATGCACTTTCGAATCGATGATGTGGATTTGATTGCTTTGAGGCTTGTCTGGGAACTCTCGGGTTCCCATTCGTCGTGTCACTTCTAAGCCCTAACCCCGGGTCATTAGAAATGTATATATGCACAACTTGGGAATGTGTACAGAAATATCTAGTCTACTGTACAAAGCCAAAAATCGATAACAAAGACAACCATCAAAAAGAAGGAGAGTATGACGAATCAGAGTGCCCGATGCTCACCGAAGAAGTTTCCTTGCTCCCGAAATCCCCTAAGAATCAGCATCCTCAACTTGTACTAGAACCTACACCGTGGGAAGATACCGAGGTAAGGGTGAGTGCCAAAAACAAAGGGCACAAGAAGGCATCAACGAGCGACTAAGTGGAATAAATGCATAAGGAAGCTCAAATATATCTAAAAGCAGTAGACCCATCGAGACACCCTAGAACATCACCTAAACAAACAAAGGCAATCTGGAAGCCATAGAAAGAAGCTAAATGAACCCATATCTCAGCTATCATAATATTGTAAGTACAGTGTTATAGACAAGTGTAATGGCCCACTATCTATGCTTGTACGTCACCCGAACTCCTCCATAAACCTATGAGATACCCCCGTGCACAATATAATTGACAAACAACCACGGAAACCCCACAGAAATATCACCTAGCCCAGCTCTCCATATCATCATATCAAGGGTCACTAGTACGTGGGAGTAATGTCCTAGTATCTAAGCTTGAACTCCCCCCCCCCCCCCCGAGCCCTCATAAGCCTAGAGGGCACACCCGCGCATAATCAGGGTATGTGAATGTCAGTGGATCCATGGGTGAACATATGTGCCCATGCCCTAAACATCATAACAGTAATCGGGTGCTCGACCAATGCAAAAATAGTATCACATGAGGACCTGAATACCTAATATCACCAAGGGACTCTAATCCCTAGGTCCTTTGACCTGACCTCCTGTTAGGCAGTAAGTCAGGGTCAAGTGGTTTAACCATAAATGTAACGTTAAGATGTATCCCCACGAGAGAAAGAATCCCTTATCATAATCAATAGTGTCTCATCATCAGTGTATCAATATAGGGCCTTGCTCTACAGAATATCAATCAACGGGGTCTCAAGCACAAAGGAACCGCAAATGCTCGGAACCCATTAAAATCAACACCCCGGTCTCGGACACTCGGATATGACCATTGGTTACTAGGATCATTGGAAGCATCACCTAGGTCTAAATATTAGGACATTACCATCGGAGGCTTAAACAATAGGGTGTGTCATCTAGATCTTAGAGCATAACTTTAGAAAAATCTCCTTCTCTCTTTCATTGACACAATAACATCTCATTCCCAGGGTATGGGAAGAACTCAGAGTACCAGCTCACATCAGTATAATAAAGTGTGGAGTTCAATAGCTGAAATAGAACAAGCCCAATAGGAAATCATGTTATCAACGGGCCCACCGCAATAAAGGAAATAAAAGCGTGGTAATAACGGGGATATCATAAACAACCACAACAGATAGGCCCAGCAAGATCAAAATTTGCAAGAATTCAAGTAACAATGTGTAAAACATCAACAATTTGACCTCTCATCATCGTGTCACATCAATATCAAACAACATACACCCAAAGACATCAATCTGATCAGAATACATACCCACTCATGGCATCGGCCGATATACTCTTGTACACGGCTTCCCTACCGCTCAACAGTACCAATATATACATATATATGCATCGAGACTTATTAATTGCAACCAATCTAATAAATTACATCTCATAACCACGAAACTACACAATTCGAAAGCACTTAACATTTCACACACATTTAAGGCTCAACATGCTTGGAATTCAACCCAATCTAAGGTTTAGGGAATTCCTTGCCTACCTGAAAAATATCACTTCCACTCCGAGTCAGTCCAGTTGTGATTTTCCCTTCCTGATAACCTCCCAAAGCTATTCAGCTTTTAAAATACAATTCACAGTGACAACATGATTAGTTTGGTTGTACTATCTTAAGAAATGAGTAAAATTGGGCAAAAGGGATCAAAAATGAGAAAAATGGGCCCTGCGCTTGAAATCCCATACAAAATTTCCAAAATAATTCCCACAACACCCCTAGTCTACAGCCAAACATTCGGCCCAAAACGGGCCCCAGAAGGCCGAGAAAACATCCAAATTGGAGTTAAAAGTTCTACAAAGAAAACCCTTTTCCATAACTTTCTAAAACTAAAACCCCAACAACTAGACAATTAAAACCAACACTCATCTAACCATCGCATTCCCCTCAGAACGTAGGACATTTTAGGCTAAACGTTTGTCCAATTCTGTCATGATTTTGGAACAAAATCAAGATATATAGTTTTCACCAAAACCGATAACAACAACAACAAAGGCCGGAAGCTTACCTCTGAACACGTGTCATATCCCAAAACCAACATCACTATGACATTACTTGCAGAATTTCGGGTCACATGGACCCTTAAATCACCAAATACAGACTTAAAATGAGCTTTTTACGAGTTGATGAAATGTGAGAATGAGGTTGGTTCGACTTGTTGATGAACTTTTATAGACCATCTGGCCCTTCTCCATGAATGCAGATGCTGATCCTTGAACGCGGAGGCATGTATCACTAGCCCTTCTCTATGAATGCGGGAGGCTTTCCACGAACGTGGGGTTATGCCAAGTTGGCCTCCGTGATCGCTACATTAGCCTCCACGAACGCAGAGTACAACTTCTGCTAGTGCCACACCAGCCAAACTCCATTCTCTTTTGAGCCTTTCCAAGGCTTCCAATGTCAATTTTTCGAAAACAAACAGTGTAACCACAATGCTTTCAATGTTCTAAATATAACGGTGCAGTCGGAATAGCCAACAGAGCCTTCTATAGAAAAAAGAGCACCTTACCTCTATCCGGACAAAATTGGCTAAAAGAACTGAGGTGGTCAAAATACAACTGGATGACCACAACAACTGGAAGAAGGTCACTTTAGGTTGTTTTTGCATTTCGAAGTCGATCGTGCTATCCGTTTCCGATTTCAAGTGCGTTAAGCTAAGGTTTTTCATAAAAACACTCTTTAACTTTCGATTGAGCTCATTTTATAACTTTCGGCTAAAAATCAAACCTAAACCCCCATTCTCAAACTGGAAATCAGCCATTTCGGAATTAATAAAATCATCAAAATCCCATTCTAAGGCTGTTTGCTAGGGTTTTGCAAGGAAATTAATTTTAGCAGCTTTGTTCCTTGCTAATCTGCAAACTCACATAATTCTCAACTAAAACACCCAAAATCCATTCCAACAGTTCCAACAAGTCATATTAAGTCTAAGGTCGTTGTACAAAAGCTCGAAAAAGCACAAACAATATAGAAACACAAAAATGACATACAAGGTCATTACAAATCTATAGTAAAAGACTCAATAACTCAAGTAATATCATTGGGAAGAGTAATGAGATCAATAACTCAATAAAAGATAGCCAATGCCCAATGATAGTTTCAATTACATAATAAGACCAGTGTGAACAAAACTAGCCAAAAAAATAAAGATATCAAACATTCTATCATCACCTATTCTATGAAGTCTCTTTCATTACTGTCTAATTGATACCAATGATATGTCCACGGCTATCTCAAATCAAAATAAAAAAGACTAAACTCAAATCTAGAAGATAAATGTTATATCCTCCGAAAGTAGGGGAGTACTTACCAATCAACTAAATACGAATAGCTCCTCAACGGTGCGTCTATTGATGACTTCTAGTATCTATCTCTGCATCATGAAAAGTTGTAGGTCCAAATGGGCATAAGTATATGGAATGTACTAGTATGTATTATGGTAGAAGAAACATGCATCATGGAAGGACAATATCAACTCAAACAATCTCAATTAGGAAGAAAAGAATTGGATAATGTGTCATAAGTCTACAGTAATAATAATATATAGACAATGACCAATCATATATAATTCAATCCAATCATTTAGAGTACTATCAAGACCTATCTGGAAGTTCCTCTTATCTGTCAATCATCACCTATGAGTCGGTGAGATACAACGAGTCAACATCATTGCCACGTCTGTCCAATACTTTGCCAAGGTAAGGAACAAATCAACTCGTCATGGATCCACAATGAATCAATCAAGTTCACTTTAGGGAAAATAAGGGGATTTATTTGATTTGCAGTAAAACTCTCACCGATGATGGCTACATAATTATTGAGTTTAAGTGTTGGTACTCTTACTCAATTAGGTGTTCGATACTCCTCTCGAGATTCAATTCTCATAGAACTGTATCCAAAGTAGTTCAATCTATTTGATCAACATGTCTCGTGTGGACTCTTATCAGTTCATCGGTTTTATCCCAATCAAACCTTTAAACGAATCAATCCCATTACATATGTCAAGAGTGGTTTAGATATGTATATATGACCACATTCAACTCCATTCAATCATTTTTGTTCAAGTTATGAAAACACACAAAGGTATTCTGGTCTCATCAAGGTTACATTTATAATCAATACCATTCACATTCATAGATTCCCTAACTCATGCTTTTAGTCCCAATCAATGCATATAGACATTCAAGTTTAAGCAATAATATAGCTATGATATTTGTAGTATAAGATGGGATTCTTTTGTTCAAGACACTAAATCATGGAAATCATCAATCATTTATTAACATGTAAGAATATTCTAGCATTTAGGGAAGATCTGAGGAAAACACTCATGGAAAGCTCAAATCCTTTACATTTCAATCGATCAAATTTATGAGGCACATGGTAGAACTTAATCTATGTTTTAGATAGCCTTACATACAAGAAAGAACAAGATTTTTTGAAGAACTTATGATCTGAAGCTTGAAGATGAAGAACCCTAGATTCTTCCTTGGGAAAATTTAGAACGTGAGAAATTTGATGTTTCAAAGGTGTGTGAATTAATGAGGAGGTTATTACGCAATATGATAGGCTTAGGGAAGTTAGTTAATGGTAAAAGGTAAAAATATTTGAAAAAAATAATAAATTGTCAAAATTGAAAAAATGACCTTTTGATGAGTTCCACCGGTCAAATCGGCGATCTAAAGGTCTCATCACAAAATTAATCAGTGAACCGCCATATGAGATTTTTAGATAGCCTAAAATTATATATTTTAGGGTTTTCAGAAGCATTCGGTGATCAAATTAGATGATGCGCTGAGTGTATTTAGTGATGCGCCAGATTGGCATTCAACTTGCTGAATTTTGCAACTCGGACCTGGCACTCAACTTGCTGAATTGAGCAACTTAGACATGCTTCAATAAAATGGTCATAACTCTTTACTGCAAACTCCGAATAAGGCAAAATTTGCAGCATTGGAACGAGGACTCAAAAGACATATAATTTCATATGTAAATGGTCGCCTAATTCATTATGCACTGAGATATATGGACATTAAAGTTGATTCTTATATGAAATCAAATCGAAACGTAGCCGACAGAGATGTTTTTTGTAACTTTGCTTGACTTTTGATTTTCATTACAACCTTAAACCACATTCGATACACTTAAAATAATTCGTAATGTACCTTGAAAAATATTTACAACTAATAATTGTTTGATCACCTATTTTCACTGAATCTTATATTAAGGCTCAATTGGTAAGGAAGGTTTCAACACAACTTTGTGTTAGGAGTTTTTATTTGTAGAGGCAGAATTTTATAAAGTATTAAAAACATAAAACTATTTTTGTTTCAAATCCAAACAACGCATGATTTAGAAAGTTATTATGATATAACTTCGATAAAAAATCTTTGATGAGATGGAAAAAACTCAAACTCTACCCTTGATTAAACTCATTATATACTAATGTCTTTTGAACTATTTATATCCATAAAAAAAAGTTATGTTAATAGACATTAAACAAGCATGGTGATTTTGATAAAATTGAAAAAACACTGAAATAACATAAAGAACGTGACTTACCATCATCACTCATCTTAAATTATATAAATAAATATATTAAAAGATAAATTAGTTTGTATAACGTTTGACACTATAATTTCTTTTAACGGGAATAAAAAGTTTTTTTTTTATGTCATGATGCTAGAAGTGTTACAAAGAAGTTTTAATTTCTCAAGAAAATCGTTGCTCTTGTTACGGAAAGCATCATACTTATGGAAAACATCAATTTGTTTTAAATTTTTTGATATATACTAGATTTTTTTCATCTTGTTTTTAAATATTAATTGACATACATAAATTACTAGAAAACTAGAAATTTTCACTTTATTTCTTTAAATGATTATTTTTTGAAAGTTTTCTCTAGTATCACTTCACAAAAATTTTACTTTAATATAATTTATGACTTAGTGTTTCATATTTCTTATTAAAAGATGGATAAGCGGCAGAAAGGTGATTGTAGATGAAAACATTTCAATTTTGTAGGACTTTACAAAATTAATACTATTTTAGTCAGGATTTCTTGGAGGCTACTCTATCCTAAACTCTAATTCATGTCAATATAAAGGTTATGATATCCCCTTGAAAAGGCATCTCAAATTTCCACAGAGAGATCAAAATATGGCTTAAGGAGGTCAAAATCACCCTCTGTTCAAGAAATACGCCACTAACGGCTCTCGAATCATGGAGAAATCTTGTGAGAGAGGAACTTATTTGTACCTACATCCTTTATGAATAAAATCATGTTTGTTCATATTTTATCTATTATTGTAATTAATTTTTCATCAGTTTAAAATTTGTTGCAAACAAATTGGCACGCCTAGTGGGACCAAATCTGTCCTTCATCTCTTCTCCTATAAATCAAGATCTGCAAATCTGAAGCTAGCAACAGCGGAAAAAATGAGTACTTCAAGCCCTATCTTTGAGTTTCATCAAGTCTACACTCCGACAAGCCTTGAAGCAGCGGGCATTTGTAGACATTGAAATTTTGTAGGACTCTACAAAATTAGTCCCATTTTAGTCAGGGTTTCTTAGACACTATTCTACCTTAAACTCTAATTTATGCCTATATAAAGGGTATTATAATCCCTTGAAAAGGCATCTCAAATATCTCATAAATTCGAGGATATTCATAAAGAGATCAAAATCTCAAATATCTTCTAAAGAGATCAAAATCTCAAATATCTCATAAATTTGGGATATTCATAAAGAGAACAAAATAGGGCTTAAGGAGGTCAAAATCATCCTATGTTCGGAAAATATGCCACTACCGGCCCTCAAATCAATGAGAAATCTTATGAGAGAAGAATCAAGAGAGGAACACATTTGTACCCACATCGTTTATGAATAAAATTATGATTTTTTATATTTTATTTGTGGTTGCAATTTATTTTTCTAGCACTTTAAAATTTGTTGCAAACAGTAGAAATGCAATAATGGCAGTTCCCATTTCTTCTATTCCACTAGAAGTTGATGTTTATTTGGTAAGGTTTGAAAAATTCCTCCATTGTTTAACATTGTTATTATAAGGTTTTTATTTTCTTTTTGTATAAGACATTTACACAAAATTTTTGATGAATTTGGGAATGACCTTTTTACAGTTTTTTTCTCATGGAAGAAAGAAGTATTTTTTTCTAGAATTAAAATATATAAGTAACATAACAACATTTAACTATATCCAATCTAAACAAATTGAAATTTGCTATGAATCCACATTTCTCTAATTTAGGTAAATTGATCATACTATAGTTATAAAAATAAAAGTAAATTAATAATTTAAATATATAAAAATAATTGTAATAGTAGTATTATTAGTAGAAGAAGATATCTAACAAGTTTAACACCTCATTGTTTTTTTACAATTATAACTAAGACGTATAAATTTCAATGGATATCTGAATGATAAGATGTGCATGAATCTCTGAATATATATCTGTCACGGCCCGATCACGGTCATGATGTTGCTTGTAGGTGGGACCAGTTGGCGTTATCATGACCGGCAATGGGTCGTGATAACATCTCAATTTTAAGATGATGTTTTAAGATCTTAATACTGATGATAATTTTTTTAATCGTACATATGAATATATAAAAAATTCTTTATTAAAAATTATTAAATGTAAAATTTAGAGAAAATGACTAAAATGATACTTAAACTATGATCGGATTTGGTGTAAAAAATTAATACTTTATGGGGGACCTAGTACACCCTTGAATATCATTCAAAGTCTTCTTTTACTTTTATTTAGTGCCAAAATTCGTTTTATGGAAGAATATAATAATTCATGAAATAAAAATTTAAAAGATTCAATTGATTTCAGCGAAAAAAAAAAGAGTGACAGAGAGGGATTTCATTTATACTTTGTTCAAAGAGTGTAAATGAGTGATACCATTCGAACCCCTTTGTTCTTTGCGAGTTTATCAACATGTGTATAAACAAAATAATAAAGCTTTAGTTTTTTATTCAGCTCACCTAATAAATATAAAAAAAAGATTTAATGAAAGTATTCAGGAGAGTCATAGAATTCCCATAAAGTATGAGTGTGTTACAAGAAATTCGACCATAATATAGGTATGGTTTGAGCCATTTCCATAAAATATTATGAGAATGATTTAATCTAATACTACATCAACATAATATTTTTAAAAATTATATGGTTATTGGTAATTGTGATAGCTAGTTGTAGTGGTTATGCAAGTCAATTGAGAATGGTATGTTGACTAATGAGGGTGTTGAGGATAGTTGATATATTGGTAACAATGGTAGTAAAAGTTAATGGAAGTAGTTTGGTGGTGGTTGATAGTAGGATAATACTCATAGCAAATGGTTGTGGTGAATGATGATAGGGGTTGACATTATATAGTGTTGACTTACCATATTGATTGTCAATATTGCTTGATGTTGATTGCCGATATTCCTTAATGATTTTTGTTGTATTGATGTTTGATGTCGGTAATAATGTAATAAAAGCCAGTATTAGTGTTGACTGATTAGTAATGGTAGTGGTTGAGGATGATAGTTGTGAGTGGTAGTTAATAATGGTAGTAATGATTATGGTAATTGACGACGACGGAGTATGGCTATAGTGATCAGCGGATGAAATTAATGAACTATTATCATTTTAGAAGACTTGGAATTGTCATAGCTCAAAAATTGAGTGTGTTGGCACTTGTCTTATCCTAGTCAAGATAGGCAGGCCTAAAAGAACCTCAACAAGATAAATGCGGAAGTAAGAGAAGAAATAAGAACTAAATGTAACCTAAGTATTTTGAAACTCATACAATAATAAAACCTTCTGTAAAATCTGATATCAAGTGTACAAGCCTCTAATTTTATACAACTTATTCAAAAGAAATACATGTTTGCATCACTTTGTGTCAAAAATAGAACAAAAACGTTATGATGAACAGTATGATATCTACAGAAGTGATAAGTAGCTACCTCATAAACAACTCAAAAAAGTCTAGACAAAGGTGAGAAGGGGTAGTCAAGACGTCTTGGGCTCATAATATACACAATTGTGGAAAGTAAAGGAGTGAGTACCCAAAAATATAGTACCAAACAAGAAGTCCAATCTAACTCTAAGTTAAGTAACACAAAATATATGTACTCCATCACATACCATTTGAACATTCAGAACTATACCCTATATAGAATAAATCAACCAAACCAACAATGTCATGCCCTGAGGTAATACCCTGGGTGTGGCCGACACATAGAACCATTTCTGGTCCCAAGAGAACCACTTGGCTTAGCTACTTTACTTAGCGGAAGACTTAAATAATAAATGGTAGATTTAGATATAATGTGCTATAAGGCAAGGAATAGTCTTAACAAGTAAACAAACGGAATATCCCAACAACAACTAAAAATAAGAACTAAAACTCCCATCATACAGTCTATGGAACCTCTAAGTAGAATAATCTGCAACAACTACCTTGGCAGGCCCTTGGTAACCACAACGATAAAGAAATACTAGAAAAAAACATAGATAAAGACTCTAATGCCTCTGACTGGTACGAGGCTTCACCAATAGGGATGGCAATGGGCAGGGACGGGGAGGGTATGAGGTGGGTTTAGAGCTATGCGGGTGTAGGGTTGGTTGAAGTAGCTATTTTTAGAACTAATGCAGGGTGGGAAGGGTTTTGGGGTTAAAAACCCAAATAGGAATTCAAAGAAATTAAATTTTTATAATTAGTAAAAATGAAAGATATAAACTTTTTATATGAAATATTGACTATAATTATATTTTTTTTCTAAAATTTAAACTAGACATGTCCAGTGAATTGTTAGTTGTTAAAATATTAATTAGAAACTTTTAAATAATGATTAAAAATCAATTGTTAAAATTTCAAATAAAAAAAGATAATTAGCTATTGAGACGTTAATTTGTGAAAAACAAAAGCTAAATTCAATTAAAAAATAAAAAGACTTTAAAATTTAAGTAAGGCATTATGCGGGGCAGGTCTATGCGGGTGGGTTGAAAAGGAAAAAGTCATCATGCGGGGCGAGTTGGGGCGGTTTAAAAATTTTGCGGGTTAAGCTCAACCCCCTGCCCCCGCACTCACCCTATTTCCATCCCTACTCACCAATAGCTTAATGAATAGTTGGTCTTCAACGAAGCGTCTGCATCATTTTCCAAAGGACATCAGTACGTGGAATGTATGGATGTAAAATAGACAGAATCGGTAACTTGGGATAAGGCACTATACTCAAAGTAACTAAAACATGTCTCAAAATAGGAGAGCAGAAGTAATAAATAAAGTGCATGCTGAAAGTGAAAACATATGCTAAAACTCTTTAAGTAGAAACTAGTTTACTCTAGCTTGGAGAGTTCTCAAACTAACAACCATGTAATGACCCGGACTTTGTACGACCTCAATGGAGCATGGAAATTTGGTTCTGGAAAAGTTTTTATGACAAAGGTGATGCTTCATTGGAGCTCTCACGGGCCGTGTGAGGTCACACGACCTGTGTGGAGCCTCCATGGAATGGACCTTAGCCTTTGGTGGATGTTTGGCCTTGAAATGCCATGTTTTCAACTAAGGCACAACACACTTTGACCCCTCACGGTCCGTGTGATGTTTCATAGACCGTGTGGTGGGCCGTGTGGTGGTGTTGGCTTGAAATCCCACAATTTTGGGACCAAGTATGGTCACACGGCCAAGTTCACGGCTCGTGTGGGGTGTCACGGCCCGTGTGATAACCCGTAAGGCTTCGCGAGTAAAACTTTTCTAAGTATGGAATCACTGTCTCATAACTTGATATTGGAAGTTTTCTAAGGAGAGAGGTACGGGCAGTGTCATGGCCCGTGTGACACTATACGGCTCGTGCGGCCTCCCGTGAAGGTGACTTCGTTGAAAAATTCTAAGTATGGGATATTCAAGCTCAAGATAATTTCACTTTCAAGCCTTCAATTAAAATTTATTTAAGTTGTTTATGACCATTATGGATCTCCTATATTAAGTCAAGTTCAAAGGAATTTCATTGGCTAAGTTTTTCACAAGTACCGATAGAAGGGTCAACTTTAAATGTAAAATCTCTTAGTACAAAAATACCTGGATGACCCATGAACTATCAAATTGAAGCTCTTTTAATTAGCTTTCTAATGCATCCGGTTTCACCTCATCCCGAGTTTGGACAAAGAAGTTGTGCTCTGTTTCGTAGAATCTATCTGGGCTTGATGAGGGGCCTTCACGGAACGTAAAGAGCTTCATGATCCATGAAGTCAACCATGTCAAGTTCCTTTTAAAATTTAAAGGAGCATTTAATTTTGGTATTTTGGAAATTTTGACCTTTTAAACTCCCCAAGGCTTTTAAGACCTCTTAAACTCCCCTTTATTTCTCAAGACTAATACTTAGTTTCTAAAGTTAGACTCTCAACATTCTCTCCAAGTCTCACCTTCAAGATTCAAGCTAGGATTCAATTGGATTTGAACTTCAAGATAAATGTGAGTTTTTCATTATATGATTTATTAAATTCAATTGATGTATGTATTATAATTTAGCTATATAAAAATGATTTTAAGTTACTTTAATCCCTATTATGATGATTTACATTGAAGTTATGAACATGCATGTCCCCTTTAAAGCTTAATTTATGCATGTGTGATTTATATTATCATTTAAATGTGGATTTAACTATGGATTAACCTTAATTTCATATTATATTGTTGATTTTAGATTGAGTCTCAATTACCCATGCTATTCCCACATCATTCATGACATATGCATTCATGAACATTGAAATTTATGGAAATTATGAAGTGCATTAAGCCCAATTATGTTTTATGATATGATTTTTATAATTTATTGATTATGACAAGAATGTGATCATATATATATCTATGGTTATGGCTCTTTGAGCATTTTGGGTGCTTGTACAATCTTGTATATTTGAATAAGCTATTCCTATGCATGAGTATCATGGTTATGAATTATGTTTTGGCATTTGAGCCCAAACGTGCATTGAACGGATTTGAAATGACTATTGCCTCTTTGAAAGCATGTATATATATACGTATATGTAATCTTGTAGGACGCTGACTGAGCACCGATGGATTGAGGGTCCTCTCTCTTTTCTTGAACTACATGCCTAACATAGGTTATGAGAATCCTATCCGAAAAGGGTGATGTTCCCATAAGGAAGGTTGCTTCATATGAAATGGGTGATGTTCCCATAATGTGAAGTATTATGCTATATGATATGCTATATGAAAATCCAATCTGTGTGGGTGATGTTCCCGTAAGGGGTTTCTTCATACGAAATAGGTGATATTCTCGTAAGGTAAAGCATGGTTTACCTTTGGCAAGTAGACCACCTCTTTACCGGTGAGGGAATTTCATTGGGATTCCAAGTAATAGCTCACTTGGTCTTACTCTTGTCGGTCGAGATCATATCCCCACTATATATGAGCATAATTACTTATCATATATCATGGACTTCATGACATATTGTATACTATTCTTTGGATATATGATCCTTTCTATATTATGTGCCCTTGTCATCTAACCTTGTAATGCTGGTCGATAAGTCATATGCAGTGCATGCCCACATACTTATTACATTCAAGCATACTAATGCATATTTTTTCCTACATGATCTCACCATGTAGGGACCGAGGAGTACATCTATCCACCGCACGATGTTTAGCTCTGTTCTCAAGTTTTTCTTGTTGTGGTGAGACCTATCTTCCAAGAAAAAGCTATCTATCCTCTACCTATGGTGCTTTTGTTTAGGTTATCTATATTTAAGGGTGAGCCCGGGGTATGTCTTGGCGCCGGTTCTATTTTATGACTAGAGGCATTGTTAGACATCTTGTACACTCCTTTATGTTTATATGCTAAGTGATATGAACGAAGATTATGCTTGGCTTGCTACTTAGTGGATATTGTTATGTTTTTTATCTATAAGACTTACGTCTTGATTCATAATATGATGCAAAAGATCCTAAGTCCCGAGTTGCCTCCATAGCGTGAGTAATACTGTAAGGACCCTGATTTTTCAAGTGGCATTTCCCGAATGTCTTGGAATTGTCCCAAGAGAACTGCCAGGCATCACTTCATGTAGGAGCCTACACGGGTCGTGTGAAGCCACACGGACCGTGTGGCCTCCCATGTAGAGACACTAGGTCAAGTTCATGGTTGGGGCAACTTTGGGATGGAGGGAATCTGTGGCTAAGTGAAGGCATACAGACACTCACACGGCTCGTGTGATGTGACATAGTCTGTGTGGCTCTCCATGTAACTTACTACATAAAAATTATTCTAAGTATGGAAGTACCGTCTCATAACTTTATCGTGCGAAAATTATTACAAGTACGATTACACTATCGGTGTTACGGCCCTTGTGAAGTCACATGGACAGTGTAGCCATCCGTGTGGTACCACTTAGGTTCGAGAATCTAAGTGGGGGATCACAGCTACTGTTCAGGGTTTGTGTGACGTTTCATGGACCATGCAGTGGACCGTGTGGTACTACTTAACTCCGTAAGATTTTCCTTTGTGAGAGTCTAAGTAGGGGATCATGGCCACTGTTCACGGTCCATGTGACGTTTCACGGACCGTGTAGTGGACCGTGTGAGGCTGACAGGACTAATTTAGGTTTGTTTCATTAATGGCGTTTATGTAATTTCGGTTTATGTTAATCATGAATTATGGCCTTTTACCTATTCTAAAGCCCTAATTCAGCCGAAACCCCTCCCCTCTTTATTCATTCTCCTAAAACATTCCACCCCTCAGAAGATCACCTCCCTGCTCCTCTCTACTCTCCTCTCTCAAGGATCAAAGCTAGGGTTCCATTGGAGTCCAATTCAAGCCCAATTCATCCCCCAAATTCAGCTCCGCAATCAAGGTATGTGGGATTGATTCTTGGTCCCTTTCAACCAAGAAGATCCAAAAATCTTTCAATTGATTTCATGAATTTTACTCACTTTAAATAAAGATTTTCATTATTTGATTTTATTAAATCCAATTGGTGTATGGGCTTCACTCTACCTAGGATTTTAAATTACTTTGTACACTATTATGATGATTTACATTGAGTTATGAAGTAATGAACATGCATGTCCCCTTTAAAATTGATTTATGCATGGGTGACTATTACTATGATTTAGATGTTGATTTAATTATAGATTGATTCAATTTCATATTATGTGGTTGATTTTAACTTGAATCTATGTTACCCACTCTATCCTCACATCATGCATTGCATTTGCATCCATGAGCATTGAAAAATGGAAATTATGAAATGGGTTAAGCCCAATTATGTTTTATGAAATGATTATGATATGATTTTTATAAGGCATTGGTTATGACAAGAAGGTGATCACCGGTAGGTCTATGATTCAGGCTCATTGAGCAACATGGGTGCTTGCACCGTCACATATATGCGAATGAGTTATTCCCTGCATGAGCATATACAAGTATGAACTATGATTTGGCATTTGAGCCTAAATGTGCATTAAATGGCTTGAACTGAACATTGCATTTCCAGGAAGCATGTATATGTATAAGTATTCAAAGGAAGCATGTATATTTATAAGTATTCAACTGGGATGTTATTAACTTAGGACCGATGGATTGAAGGTATTAGGGCTATTCCCAAGGACCCTCTCCCTTTCCTTGAACTATGTACCAACATAGGAACGTTCACCATTACCGAAATGATCGGATCGTAAGGAATGATTATACGTATATGAAAGTGTGATATAATATGAAAAAAGGTTGTAAATCCTTCCGAAATGTTGGGTTCGTAAAGAAGGTGACCATCCACTGAAATGGTTGGTCCTTAAGGTGTGATGTAGATTACCTTTAAAAAGTAATCTTCTCCCTACCAGTAGGAGGCCCCAATCGGTTTACTTCATGTAATAGCTCGCATGAGTTTGATATGTCGGTTACAGTCCATCCGCATTACGTATGAGCATTATCACATTTCATATATCATGACTTTCATGGCATCTTGTATATATTTATCTATTGAATATACAATTCTTCTATATTATATGCCTTTGTTGTCTAACATCAAAATGCAAGTTTTGTAAGTCATATCCATTGCATGCACACATATTTAGTACATTCAAACGTACTAATGCATACTTTATGCCCTACATGATTTTACCATGTAGGGGAAGAGCACTTTAACTACTAACAGGTGGATCAATAGCCCAATCCCAAAGTTTTTTAAGGTGAGTCTCGTCCTCTGGGGACAAGCCAGCTACCTTTCTTTATGCTATTTCGGAAATGTTCTTACCTATTGACAGTGAACCTGGAACTTGTCCTTGCCCACGTTATTTGACTAGAGGCATTGTTGGATACTATGTAAACCCTTCTAAGATCTCTTTGTTATGATTGATATTTTGCCTATGCATTGTGCGAATGAATTATGAGAAACTCCCATTGACTATCTATGTATATGTATATATATGTATTTAGATGCTATTCTTGAACTGATGATGTGGATATTGATATCTGAGGCTAGTTTGGGGACTCTCGGGTTCCCATTCGTCGTGTCACCTCTAGACCCTAACCCCGGGTCGTGAGAAAAGCTGGTATCAAAGCCCTAGGTTTATAAATGATCCACGAAGTCCAATATGTTGCATTGAGAAGAGTCTTATTCATAGGTGTGAAGTGCACCATACCTTTGAGTGGGAGGCTATGAAAACATTTTAGGAATTTCCTCAGTTCTTCATGTCTTTTGTCATACTATGGCTAGTATATTTAGTTTCCTTATTCGACGGTGTCATTTATCCATTTCAGAAGATGCCTCGAGGAAGACCACTCTACCAAGGCCAGCTCCGGCTAATGAAGATCAGGCTCCCCATGAGCATATGGATGAACCCATCTCAAATGGGAATTACAGACAGCCTTCGCTATGCTTGCTCAGATGCTGACTTCTCAGCAAGGAAGGCTAACTTGCCACGGGATCCTACACCTACTTTTACGGTAAGGAATTTCACACGAATGAATCCCCTGGAGTTCCACGAGTCAAAGGCTGGTGAGAATGCTCAGGAGTTCATTGATGAACTTACCAAGATACTGAACATCATGGGTTTCAATGCTGAAGAGAAGGCTGAATTGGCTGCCTACCAACTGAAAGATGTGGCTCAGGTGTGGTGGTGATATCAATTGGGAAGAGTTCAAATTTTCTTTCCTTGATCGCTTCTTTCCACTTGAGTTTAGGGAGGCTAGAATGACTGAGTTCATCAACCTCAAGCAAGGGAGTATGAGTGTGAGATACTATGCCCTCAAATTCACGAAGCTTTCCAAATATGCTCCATCCCTGGTGGTTGACCCCCATACAAGAATGCACAAATTTATTTTGGGTATCTCTGATTTACTTGTGAATGAATGCCATACTGCTATTGTTATACTGGACATGGATATACTCATGATGTATGCTGAACAAATCGAAGGGGAGAAACTCAAGGAAAGAAGGGTCCACAATTTTAAGTGGACCTACTTTGATGGTGGATTCTCTGGTTCTCGAAGTAATGGTTTTAGTTGCTTCCAACGGGGCCAAGGTTCTGGTACTCTAGTTGTGATGATCGGGTACCTCCTCCTAGGGCATCGGTTGGTGGCGGTCAGGGGTATCCTTTGTGTGACAAGTGTGGGAAGCCCCACACAAGAATCTACTAGAGAGATTTGGATGTTTGCTTCATATGTGGTGATAAAAATCATAAAGCTGCTGATTATCCTAGAAATGCTCATAGAGGCCAACGCCAAGTGGCTCAAGGCAAGCAAGGGAAACAAAGAACTCCCCAAGGTTTTTCCCCAAGGAACAACCATTTGTACGCACTGCATGCCCGCTAGGATGTTGAGGAAGCTCCAAATGTTGTGACCGGTATGTTGAAATCTTTGATTTTGATGCTTATATTTTGCATGATCTGGTTACAAATTTGTCTTTTGTGACTCCTCTGTTGGAAGTTAAATTTGGTTTGAGTCCCAAGGTTTTGAGGGACTCTTTCTCAGTTTATACTCCCATGGGTGAATCTGTTGTTGCATATAGAGTGTATGATGGTTGCCCTATTTCTGTGTTGCATAAAGTTTTCCAATGTGATCTTGTGTAACATAAGATGTTTGACTTTGATGTGATTCTTGGAATGGATTGGTTGCATGCATCATATGCTTCTATAGATTGTGGAACCCAGATGGTCAAGTTCTAATCTCCCGGTGAGCTCATCCTTCAATGGAAGGATGGTGACTCCTCTATTAAAGGTCAGTTTACTTCCTACCTGAAGGCGTGGAGAATGATTTCTAGGGGGTGCATTTATCATGTTATGAGAGTCAAGGATACAGATTTCGAAGTGCCTACTCTTGAGTGAGTCCATGTGGTGAATGAGTATTTGGATGTGTTTCCCGAAGACTTACCGGCTATCCCTCAAGAAAGGGAGGTAAACTTCGGCATAGATCTTCTTCTGAATACTCGGCCTATCTTTATTCCTCCTTTTCGTATGGCTCAGACGGAGTTGAAAGAATTAAAGGAGAAGTTAAAGGACCTATTGGAGAAGGGTTTCATTCGGCCTAGTATGTTGTCGTGGGGTGCTCCAGTGTTGTTTGTAAGAAAGAAGGACAGAACCCTTCGAATGTGCACTGATTACAGGCAACTGAATAAGGTGACTGTTAAAAATATGCACCCGTTGCCCAGGATTGATGACTTGTTTGATCAGCTTCAAGGTGCTACTCATTTATTAAAGATTGATCTTCGTTCCGGGTATCATCAGTTAAATGTTAGGGAATGTGACTTTCCTAAAACCGCTTTTCAGATAATGTATAGGCACTTTGAGTTTGTGTTAATTTCATTTGGCCTAACCAATGCCTTGACCGTGTTTATGGACCTAATGAACTGGGTGTTTACGCCATTCCTTGACAGTTTTGTGGTGGTTTACATTGACGACATTCTCATCTACTCCCAAGTGAGCAGGAGCACGGAAACCACTTGAGAATATTCTCCAGACTTCAAGGGAGAAGAAATATCATGCCAAGTTTAGCAAGTGCGAATTGTGACTCGGCAAAGTGGCTTTTCATTGGTCATGTGGTGTCTAGTGATGGTATCAAGGTTGATCCGAAGAAATTGAGGTTGTGAAGAATTGGCCCAAACTGTTGACTCTTTTAGTTTTTCACAGTTTCTTTGGGTTGGCCGGGTATTACCATAGGTTCATTGAGGGGTTTTCATCCATTGCATCTCCATTAACCAAATTAACCTAAAGGCAAGCTAAGTTCGTATGGTCAGATGAATGCAAGGGAGTTTTCAAACTTTGAAGAATCAACTTACATCAGCTCCTGTCTTAACTTTACCAAATGGTTTCGAGGGATTTGTGGTGTATTATGATGCCTCACGAATTGAGTTGGGTTGTGTGCTTATGCAAAATGGTAAGGTGATAGCGTATACATCAAGGCAATTGAAAGTGCATGAACGTAATAACCCCACACATGACCTTGAATTGGCAATGGTGGTTTGTGCTTTGAAGTTTTGGAGACATTATTTGTATAGGGGTGCATGTTATTGTGTTCACCGATCATAAGAGTTTGCAATATGTATTCACTCAGAGGGATCTCAATTTAAGGCGAAGGAGGTGGTTGGAGCTCCTAAATGATTATGACATGAGTGTTCTGTATCATCTCGGCAAGGCTAATATTATAGTCGATGCTCTCAGCAGGTTGTCTATGGGGAGTGTGGCACATATTGGGGAAGAAAAGAAGGAGTTGGCAAGAGATGTTCACCGGTTAGCTAGGTTGGGCGTCAGGTTCGCAGATTCGAGCGATGGTGGTATTCATGTTCAAAGTGGGGCAAAAGCTTTCGTGGTAAGTGATGTAAAGGCTAAGCAAGATTTAGACCGATCGCTACTTGAATTGAAGAAGTTGGTTCCTGAAAAGGAGATCGAGGTCTTCTCCCAAGGGGGAGATAGTGTACTGCGGTACCAAGACCAGCTTTGTGTTTCGGATGTGGACAATCTTAGAAGGGTGATTATGAGTAAGGCTCACAACTCTCATTATTCTGTTCACCCGGGGTCTACAAATATGTATTGGGATTTGAAAAAAGTGTATTGGTGGCATGGTATGAAGACAAACATCACTAAGTTCGTTTCTGAATGCCCGAGTTGTCAACAGGTGAAGGTAGAACACTAGAAGCCTTGTGGTTTTGCCCAAGACATCGAAATTCCCACATGAAAATGGGAAGATGTGAATATGGATTTTATAGTGGGGTTACCTCGGACCAGAAGGCAATTTGATTCCATTTGGGTTGTTGTGGATTGGATGACGAAGTCGGCCCATTTCCTACCAGTTAAAACTAATTTCAGCTGTGAGTATTACAGAAGGTTGTATATCCAAGAGTTGGTAAGGTTGCATGGTGTACCTAGGTCCATTATATTGTATCGTGGTACCCAGTTTACTGCCCACTTTTGGAGGTCTTTTTCAGAAGGGACTTAGGACTAAAGTTAAGCTGAGCACCGCTTTTCACCCTCAAATCGATGGTCAAGCAGAGAGGACGATCCAAATATTGGAGGATATGTTGAGGGCTTGTGTGGTGGATTTTAAGGGCAATTGGGATGACCATCTCCCACTCATTGAGTTTGCCTATAATAATAGCTTCCATGCTAGGGTTGGAATGGCGCTGTTTGAAACTTTGTATGGGAGAAGATGTAGATCACCATTCGGGTGGTTTGAGTTGGGAGAGATGGCACTAGTTGGTCAAGATTTGGTGATAGAGGCCATGAGCAAGGTGAAGGTGATTAAGGAGAGGTTGAAAATGGCCCAAAGTCGTCAAACTTATTCGGATGTTAGGAGAAGGGACCTTGAATTTCATGTTGGTGATTGGGTGTATGTGAAGGTTTCTCCTATGAAAGGTGTGATGCATTTTGGTAAGAAGGACAAGCTAAGCCCCCGGTATGTTGGCCTTTATGAGATTGTTGAGCGAATCAGAGGTGTAGCATATAAGTTGGAGCTACCTCCGGATTTGAGTTCCATTCACCCGGTCTTCCATGTGTCTATGATGAAAAAGTTAATTGGTAATCCTAGAACCATTGTGCATTTGGAAGGAATTGAGATTGAATAAAATTTGACTTATGAGAAAGTGTCGGTGGAAACCTTGGATAGGCAAGTCAAGCGGCTTCGTAACAAGGATGTAGCCTCGGTGAAGGTGCTTTGGAGTAATCAACAAGTGGAGAGTGCTACTTGGGAGTGGAGCTAGACATGGTGAAGCGATACCCTCATATTTGCCAATCCACTCAAGCTTAAGGTATTAGGATTCATCCTTATTTAATGGTGCCATTTCTTGCCCTTTTGAGTCTCATGACATGACATGCATATATGTGCACAAAAAGGATTTTTACAATGTTTTGAGTGACTTGAATACAATTTTGATATGAGCTTAAAGGTCTTGAACAAGTTGTATCTTATGTTGGGTGTTTCATGCTATAAATCAAGCCTTTCAAGACTTGTTTTTGCACATTCAGGGATGAATGTTCCCAAGGGGGAGATGATGTAAGGACCCAAATGTTTCGAGTAGCATTTCCCGAATGTCTTGGAATGATCCCAAGTGAACTGCCTGGCATCACATCACGGAGGAGCCTACATAGGTCGTGTAAAGCCACACAGACTGTGTGGCCTCCCATGCAGAGAAACTAGGCCTAATTCAAGGTTGGGGCAACTTTGGGACGGAGGGAATTTGTGGCCAAGTGAAGACACACAGACACTCACACGAACCGTGTGATGTGACACGGTCCGTGTGGCTCTTCGTGTAACTCACTACGTAAAAATTATTCTAAGTATGAAAGTACTGTCTCATAACATTATCGTGCAAAAATTATTTCAAGTACCATTACACGGTCGGTGTCACTGCCTGTGTGAAGTCACACAGACCATGTAGTTGTCCGTGTGGTACGACTTAGCTTCGAGAATGTTTCCTCTGGGAGAGTCTAAGTGGGGGATCACGACCACTATTCACGGTCCATCTGACATTTCACGACCCGTGTAGTAGACCATGTGATACCACTTAGCTCCATAATATTTTCCTCTGTAAGAGTCTAAGTAAAGGATCACGGCCACTGTTCACGGTATATGTGACGTTTTACGGACCATGTGAGCCTGATGGGACTAATTTAGGTCCGTTTCATTAATGGCGTTTATGTAATTTCAGTTTATTAAATCATGAATTATGACCTTTTGCCTATTCTATACCCCTAATTCAGTTGAAACCCCTCCCCTCCTCATTCATTATCCTAAAACATTCCACCCCTCACAAGATAATGTCCCTACTCTTCTCTACACTCCTCTCTCAAGAATCAAAGCTAGGGTACCATTGGAATCAAATTCAAGCCCAATTCACCCCCCAAATTCAGCTTCTCAATCAAGGCATGTGGGATTGATTCTTCGTTCCTTTCAACAAAGAAGACCCAAAAATCTTTCAATTGATATCTTGAATGTTAGTCACTTTAAATATAGGTTTTCATTATTTGATTTTATTATATCCAATTTGTGTATGCACGCTGCCTATGATTTTAAATTACTATGAACACTATTATGATGATTTACATTGAGTTATGAAGTTATGAACATGCATGTCCCCTTTAAAATTGTTTTATACATGGGTGACTATTACTATGATTTAGATATTGACTTAATTATAGATTGATTCAACGTGATGATTTTAACTTGAATCTATGTTACCTATGATATCCTCACAGCATGCAGTGCATTACATTCGTGAGCATTGATATACGGAAATTATGAAGTGAGTTAAGCCCAATTATGTTTTATGAAATTATTACTTTATGATTTTGGTAAGACATTGGTTATGACAAGAAAGTGATCCTCGGTATGTCTATAATTCAAGCTCATCAAGCAACATGGGTGCTTGCACCGTCAAATATACGAATGAGCTATTCCCTGCATGAGCATATACAAGTATGAACTATGATTTGGCATTTGAGCCTAAATGTGCATTGACTGGCTTGAACTGAACATTGCATTTCCGAAAAGCATGTATATGTATAAGTATTCAAGTGGGATGTTATTGACTTAGCACCGATGGATTGGGGGTGTTAGGGCTATCCCCAAGGGCCCTCTCCCTTTCCTTGAACTATGTGCCAACATAGAAACATTCAACATTATGAAAATGACCGGATTGCACGTATATAAAAGTGTGATATAATATAAAAAATGGGCTGCAAATCCTTCAAAAATGATGGGTCCGTAGGGAAGGTGACCATCCACCAAGATGGGTCCGTAAGGTGTGATGTAGATTACCTTTGGAAAGTAATCTTCTCCCTACCAGTGGAAGGCCCCAAGAGGTTTAATTCATGTAATAGCTCGCATGAGTTTGATATCTCGATTACAGTCCATCCCCATTATATATGAGCATTATCACATTTCATGCATCATGACTTTCATGGCATCTTGTATACATTTATCTATTGAATATACAATTCTTCAATAATATGTACCTTTGTTGTCTAACATTGAAATGCAAGTTTGGTAAGTCATATGCATTGCATGTCCGCATACTTGGTACATTCAAACGTACTAATGCATACTCTATGCCTTTATGATTTTACCATGTAGGGCCCGAGTACTTTGATTACTAACAGGTGGACGAATAACCCAATCCCAAAGTTTGATGTGGTGAGTCCCATCCTCTAGGGACGAGCCAACTAATTTTAATTATTCTATTTTGAAAATGTTCTTACCCATTGAGGGTGAGCCCGAAACTTGTCCTGGCCCCTATTCCTTGACTAGAGGTATTGTTGGATACTGTGTAAACCCTTCTGAGATCTCTTTGTTATGACTGATATTTTGCCTATGGATTTGTGCGAATGAATTATGAGAAACTCCCATTGACTATCTATGTATATGTATATATATGTATTTAGATGCTATTCTTGAACCGATGATATGGATATTGATATCTAAGGCTTGTTTGGGGACTTTCGGGTTCCCATTCGTTGTGTCACATCTAGACCCTAACCCCGGGTCGTGACACATACTCACCTACCCCTTAGACTTTATGTGTGACGTGTTATGTGAATTCATGTTAATCTTGTTCCCTAATGATATCCCCATAGCGTGAGTACTACTTTCCTATCCTTTAGAATTATGTGTTTATCATTTGAGCATGCTTCCAAACCGATAATATGAATGGGATACTTTAAGGCTTGTTTGGAGACTCTCGGGTCCCCATTCACCATGTTACTCCTAGACCCTAGGTCCGGGTCCTAACAAGGATGGTATCAGAGACCTAGGTTCATAAATGGTCCTCGGAGTCTAACATGCCATATCAAGTAGAGTCCTATTCATGGGTGTGAAGTGCACCATGCCTATGAATGGGAGGCTACAAAGGCATTCTAGGAATTAACTAACTTCTTCATGCATTATGTCATGCTATGGTTTGTATATTCAGTTTCCTTATCTTGATGATGTCATTTCTCCATTTCAGAAGATGCCTAGAGGAAGAATCCACCTACAAAGACTGGCCCCAACTACTAGGGGTTAAGCACCTTAAGGGCATATGGATGAGCCTATCTCTAATGGTGAATTCTGTATGACCTTTTCTATTCTTGCCCAGGTGGTGATATCTCAAATTAGGAAGGCTAATCTTCCATGGGATCCCACTCCAGCTTCTAGGGTGAGGGATTTCACCTGGATGAATCCTCCTCAATTTTATGGGTCAAAGGTTGATGAGGATGCTCAGGAGTTCATTGATGAGCTCACCAAGGTGTTGAATGTTATGGGTGTCACTTCTGAGTAGAATGGTGAATTGGTTGCCTATCAATTAAAAGATATGGCTGAAGTGTGGTACACCCAATGGTCTATAGAGAGGGTTTGCGGTGATGTTGTCAAATGGGAGGAGTTCGAGCTTTCATTCCTAGATCGTTTGTTTCCACTGGAGCTTAGGGAAGCCAAGATGACTGAATTTATCAACCTCAAGCAAGGAGGTATGAGTGTCAGGCTCTATTCCCTGAAGTTTACTAAGCTCTCTAAATATGCACCGACACTTGTAGTTGATTCTCGTGCAAGAATGCATAAGTTCATTTCCGGCATCTCTGACTTGCTTGTGAAAGAATGTCGTGCAACCATGCTCATATGAGATATGGATATTTCTAGACTCATGGTTTATGCTGAGTAGATCGAAGGGGAAAAACTTAAGGAGATGAGAGTACATGGTCTTAAGAGTGCCTATTTTGATCGGGGGTTCTCTTATTCTGGGGATGGTGGTTCTGGTCGCTTCCAGCAAGCCCAAGGTTCTGGTGCTCAGGTTGTTAATGCTAGCATTTCTCCTCCTAGGGCACCGCTTCGTGGTGGACAGAGGTATCCTCCATGTGGAAAGTGTGAAAAGGCCCCACACAGGTACTTGTTGGAGGGATTTGGGTGCTTGCTATGGGTGCGGCGATAAGAACCACAAGGTTGCAAATTTCCCCAAGAATGTTCATAAAGGCTAAGGTCAAGTGGATCAGAGTGGTTAAGGCCAGCAAAGAGCTCCCGAAGGTGTTCCCCCAAGGTGTTTCCCTAAGGAACAACAGGTTCAATGCTCTTCATGCACGTCAGGAAGTTGAGGAGACTCTGAATGTTGTGACTGGTATGTTAAAAGTCTTTGATTTTGATGTTTATGTTTTGCTTGACCCGGGTGCAAATTTATCTTTTGTGACTCCTCAGTTGGTTGTTAAGTTTGGTTTGAGTCCCAAAATTTTAAAGGATCCTTTCTCAGTTTACCCATGGGCGAATCAGTTGTTGCACAAAGAGCCTATCATGGTTGTCCTGTTTCTGTGTTGCATAAAGTCTTCCCGTGTGATCTTGTGGAACATGAGACGTTCGATTTTGACGTAAATCTAGGGATGGAATGGTTGCGTGCATCATATACCTCTATAGATTGGAAGGGTAGTGACTCCACTATTAAAGGTCAGTTCATTTCCAACCTCAAGACCCATAATGTGATTTCCAAGGGGTGCATTTATCATATTGTTAGGGTCAAGGATATGGAGTCCAAATCACCTACTCTTGAGTTGGTTCAAGTGGTGAATGAGTTATCGGATATGTTCCCCGAAGACTTATCCAGTATTCCTCCCGAAAGGGTAGTAGACTTTAGCATAGATCTTTTCCCGGATACTCGACCGATCTTCATTCCTCCCTATCATATGACACCAGCTGAGTTGTAAGAGTTGAAGGATCAGTTGAAAGACTTGTTGGAGAAGGGCTTCATTAGGCCAATTATATCGCCATAGGGTGCTCCAGCATTATTTGCATGGAAGAAAGATGGATCTCTTCGGATGTGTATCGATTATAGGCAACTGAATAAGGTGACCATTAAGAATAAGTATCCATTGCATATGATTGATGACTTGTACTACCAACTTCAAGGAGCTACCTACTTCTCAAAGATTGACCTTTGTTCTGGGTATCATCAGTTGAAGGTTAGTGAATATGATATTCACATGACGCTTTTCGAACAAGGTATAGGCACTATGAGTTTGTTCTGATGTCATTTGGTTTAACTAATGCTTTGGCCGTGTTCATGGATCTTATGAATCGGGTGTTCAAGCCATTCCTTGATAGTTTTATGGTGGTCTTCGTTGATGATATTCTCAATTGTTCCCAAAGTGAGCAGGAACACATGGGTCATTTCAGGTTGGTTCTACAAACCTTTAGGGAGAAGAAGTTGTATGCCAAGTTTAGAAAATATGAATTTTGGTTGGGTGAAGCAACCTTTCTTGTTCATGTGCTGTCTGGTGATGATATTAAGGTTGATCTAAAGAATACCGAGGCCGAAAGAATTGGCCTAAATTGTTGACTCCTTCGGATATTCGATATTTTATGGGGTTGGTCGGCTGTTATAGGAGGTTTGTTGAAGGGTTCTCATATATTGCATCTCCATTGACTAAATTGACCCTAAAGAAGGTTAAGTTTGTGTGGTCAGATGAATGCGAGAATAGTTTTCAAACCTTGGAGGATCGGCTTACATCTTCTTCTGTCCTGACTTTTCCTAATTGCTTGGAGGGGTTTGTGGTGTATTGTGATGCCTCACGGATCGGGTTGGGTTGCATACTTATGCAACATGGTAAGGTACTAGCATATGCATCAAGGCCATTAAAGGTGCATGAGCGTAATTACCCGATCCATGATCTTGAGTTAGCGGCGGTGGTTTTTGCCTTGATGATTTGGACGATCTACCTGTAAGGGGTACATGTGGATGTTTTCACCAATCACAAGATTTTGCAATATGTGCACTCAAAGGGACCTCAACTTGAGGCAAAGAAGATAGTTGGAACTCCTGAGGGACTACAACATGAGTAATCAATATCACCCCGACAAGGCCAATATTGTAGCTGATTCTCTTAGTAGGCTATCTATGGGGAGTGTGGCTCATGTTAGAGAGGAGAAGAGGGAGTTAGCTAAGGATTTTCACTGGTTGGCTAGGTTGGGTGTTAGGTTGGCCGACTCTAATGATGGTGGTATCCATGTTAAAAATGGGGCCGAATCTTTAGTGGTTGTTGATGTGAAAGCTAAGCAAGATTTAGATCCATCATTGGTTGAATTGATGAAATTTGTTGCCAAAAAGGAGATTGAGGTTTTCTCCCAAGGGGGAGATGGTGTGCTTCAATACCAAGACCGATTATGTGTTCTGGATGTAGATGGCCTTTGAAAGGTGATCATGAGTGAAGCTCACAATTCTCATTACTTTATCCATCCGGGGTCTACTAAGATGTATCGAGATTTGAAGGAGGTGTATTGGTGGCATGGTATGAAGAAGGACATAGCCAAGTTCGTATCAAAGTGCCCAAGTTGTCAACGATTGAAGGTAGAGCACCAAGGGCTCGGTGGTGTGGCTTAATACATTGAAATTCCCACTTGGAAGTGGGAAGATGTGAACATGGACTTTGTGGTTAGTTTGCCTCGGACCCTAAGACAATTTGACTCCATTTGGGTTATCGTTGATAGGATGACAAAGTCTGCACATTTTCTACCAGTCATGATGACTTTTGGTGCCGATGATTATGAAAGGTTATACATCCAAGAGTTGGTGAGGTTACATGGTGTGCCTAGGTCCATCATATCGGATCTTGGCATCCAGTTCACTTCTCACTTTTAGAGGACATTTCAAAAGGGACTTGGTACTAAGGTTAAGTTGAGCACCGCCTTTCATCCTCAAACCAATGGCAATCCAAGAGGACAATTCAAACCTTGGAGGATATGTTGAGGGCTTATGTGTTAGAGTTCAAGAGTAATTAGGATGACCACCTTCCACTCATTGAGTTCGCCTATAATAATTGCTTCCGTTGTAGCATTTGTATGGATCCATTTGAGGCCTTGTATAGGAGGAGGTGTAGGTCACCTGTAGGGTGGTTTGACTTGGGGGAAATGGCAATAATTTGCCCGGATTTAGTGTTGGAGGCTATGGAGAAGGTGAAATTGATTAGTGTCACGACCCAGGGTTAGGGCCTAGACGTGACACGGCGAATGGAGACCCAAAAATCCCCAAACAATCCTCAAGTATCTATAACCACATCATCGGTTCGAGAAAATCATACAAACACGCATAGTAACATAGCTAAATTACAGTTCTCAGGATTCATTTCAACATATCAAAACATTTCAATAGTCAAAGTAAATAGATTTCGGAAGAGTTTGCATAGTCTCCAACAAGGCCTCTAGGCAAGGGTCCGGGCCGGGGCCGGGATAAATTCCGAGCTGACCCTCAATAGCAAAGAACAACTCATAATAACAGTAAAGAAGATAGCTGGCTCACCCTCGGAAGACGGGACTCACCACAATGAACTTAGAGAATGGACTACTCGTCAAATGGCTGGTATTCAAAATGCTCGGCCCCTACATGGTAAAATCATGTTGACATAGAGTATGCGTTAGTACGTTTGAATGTACTACGTATGCGAGCATGCGATGCATCATAATTTAACAACCTGTACTTCAAGGTTAGATGACAAGGGCACATAATATAGAAAGAATCATATATCCAAAGAAAGAGTGATATACAAGATGCCATTAAATTCATGATACTTGAAATGCAGTGATGCTCATATATAGTGGGGATGGAC
Organism: Solanum rostratum; assembly: GCA_029948455.1. Classification (NCBI taxonomy): domain Eukaryota; kingdom Viridiplantae; phylum Streptophyta; class Magnoliopsida; order Solanales; family Solanaceae; genus Solanum; species Solanum rostratum. The sequence continues at coordinate 28,985,835 of CM057045.1, forward strand.
TATAACCAACAAATCAAACTCATGGGAGCTATTACATGAATTAGATTGATTAGGATCTCCCACCAGTAGGGAGAAAATTACTTGCCAAAGGTAATCTACATCATACCTTACGACCACGCTTTTAGTGGATGGTCACCTTCCTCACGACCTGCTTTTTAGAAGGATTTTTCATAATCATATCATAAACATAATAAACGAATAAGAATTCCTTACGACCCAGTCTGTTCGGTAATGGGAAACGTTCCTTTGTTCGCACATAGTTCAAGGAAAGGGGGAGGGGCCCCAATCCATCCCTTCTGATTCTCCCGTCTCAAGGATCAAGCTAGGGTTTCAAGTAAAGATTAATTCAAGCCCAATCTATACTCCTCAATCAATGTATGTGGGATTGATTCTTCATCCCTTTAAACCAAGAAGACTCCAACTCTTTTCAATTGATTTTCATGAAATTAAGTTGTATGTGGGATTGATTCTTCATCCCTTTAAACCAAGAAGACTCCAACTCTTTTCAATTGATTTTCATGAAATTAAGCTTACTTTAAATCTGGGTTTTTCATTATATGATTTATTAAATTCAATTGATGTATGGAATGTACTCTATCTATGTTTTAATGTTACTTTAATCCCTATTATGATGATTTACATTGAAGTTATGAAGTTATGAACGTGCATGTCTCCTTTAAAGCTCGATTTATCCATGGGTGATTTATATTATAATTTAAATGTGGATTTAACTATGGATTTACTTCAATTTAATATTATATTGTTGATGTTATATTGAATAATGAATTGTACATGCTATTCCCACATCATTCATGATATATGCATTCATGAACATTGGAATTTATGGAAATGATGAAGTGGTTAAGCCCAATTATGTTTTGTGATATGATTTTGAAAAGGTATTGGTTCTGAAAGAATGTGATTACATATATGTCTATGGTTATGGCTCTTTGAGCATTTTGGGTGTTTGCACCATCTTGTATATTTGAATGAGCTATTCCTATGCATGAGTATCATAATTATGAATTATGTTTTGGCATTTGAGCCTAAATGTGCATTGAACATATTAAAAATGATTATTGCCTCTTTGAAAGCATGCATATATATATATATATATATATATGTATTCTTGTGGCATGTCGACTTAGCATAGATGGATTGAGGGTCCTCTCTCTTTCCTTTAATTACATGCCTAACATAGGTTATGAGAATCCTATCCGAAATGGGTGATGTTCCCGTAAGGAAGGTTGCTTCAGATGAAATGGGTGATGTTCCCGTAAGCTGAAGTATCATGTGATATGATATGCTATATGAAAATATTATTTGAAATAGGTGATGTTCCCGCAAGGAGGTTACTTCATACGAAATGGATGATGTTCTCGTAAGGTGAAGTATGATTTACCTATAGCAAGTAGACCACCTCTTTACCAGTGAGGGGATTTCATCGGGATTCCAAGTAATAGCTCACTTGGTCTTACTCTTGTCGGTTGAGGTCATATCCCCACTATATATGAGCATAATTACTTTTCATGCATCATGGACTTCATGGCATATTTTATACTACTCTTCTTTGGATATATGATCCTTTCCATATTATGTGCCCTTGTCATCTATCCTTAAATGTTAGTTGATAACTCATATGCATTGCATGCCCGCATACTTAGTACATTCAAACGTACTAACACGTACTTTTTCCTACATGATCTCACTATGTAGGGACTGAGGAGTACATCCATCCACTGCACGATGTTTATCTCAGTTCTCAAGTTTCGCTTGTTGTGGTGAGTCCTATCTTCCAAGGACAAGCCACCTATCCTCTAACTATGGTGTTTTTGTTTAGGTTATCTATATTTGAGGGTGAGCCCTGGGTATGTCTTGGCCCCCGTCCTATCTTATGACTAGAGGCATTGTTGGACATCTTGTACACTCCTTTACGTTATATGCTAAGTACTATGAACGAAGATTATGCTTGGCTTGGTACTTAGTGGATATCATTATGTGTTTTGTCTATGAGCCTTACGTCTTGTTCATGGTATGATGTGAAAGATCCTAAGTCCCGAATCGCCCCCATAGCGTAAGTCATACTTACCCGCCCCTTACACTTTATGTGCTATGTGTTATGTGAATTCATATTAATCCTTTTCCCCATAATATCCCCATAGCGTGAATCCTACGTTTCTCTTCCTTAGAATTATGTGTTTATCATTTGAGTATGCTTCCGAACTTATGATGTGAATTGGGATACTTTGAGGCTTGTTTGGGGACTCTCGGGTCCCAATTTGCCATGTCACTCCTAGACCCTAGGTCTAGGTTATGAAAAACCATCACTATGAGTTTCGTGATGGTACAACGTCTTGCACATGCTGCCAAGCCGTACGATACTTTTCCAGGGAATGGGACGAAAGGGGAGTGGATCCATTCCAAAACTAGGCCATCTCAGTGGCAAGAAAAGAGTACTCTTGGCACAATCCTGTCCTCCTGGCCATCTCAGTGCAACTTAGCATTCTCTTAGCTTTTCTTAAAACTGTCTAAGATCATACGCTTCATGCTTCACTATTAATAAAGCACTTATACTAGTTCTTTTCTTGAGTTTAAAGCTAGATATAAAAATCTATAGATTTTTGTAGTAACTTTAGGGTTCAACTAATTTAACAATTTAAAAGTAGTGTCTCAACTTAAGACCTCAATATAGTAGAAAAGTTCAGTAGTTCCCTGCTTTTCTTCATAAATAACACAAACAAGAAACATTTCTCAAAATAAAGAAATCTTGTTTCCAACTAATAACTTGATACTGGAGGAAAACTAGTAGTATAAGATGGTAAAAAGATTATTTGTAGGCCTTACCTACCTTTGAGACTTAGGTTCTTGATGAAATTTGAGAAAGGGCTTGAAAGCCCTAGCTTTTGCTCTTTGGAATCTACATTCTGAGTTTGTAGAGAGTTTGAATGCTAAGAATATGAAGAATCATGTTTTAGAGGTTTAATTAGGTGAAAACTGTCAAGGTTAGGCTTAAAAGGTTAGAAAAGACAAAAACCTCTCCTTAAAATTCCTGATCGAGTCATCTATGAGACCATCTACGGTCGGTGGAAGTTTCTATAGTCCGTAATGACACTTTCATAAACTTTTAAGAAAATATCAGGGTCTCTGTATCACTTTCACAAGCCCATTCTATGCCCCATAGAAGGTTCTATGACCCATTGATTGGTCTGTAAAGTCCGGGACCAAAAATTAGATTTTCAAGACTTTTTCCAACGAGTTAGAAGCGTACATTAATTTATGTAAAGATGTTTCGTAGAAGAACTTTGAATCTGGCAGTCTCCATTAAAACGACCATAACTTTTGATTCTGAAACTCCAAATAAGGTGAAATCCATTGTGTTGAAAAGCTAATTCAATGATCTTGCATTTTGTAGATCATTAGACATCTAATTCTTGTGTGATAAGAGTTATGATCATTTAAAGTTTACCCTTGCATAAACTAACACTAGAAACTCAATTTATGGAAGGTTTTGAACTCGACTAAGTACTAGAGATCTCCTATGACCTTAATACACTTCCCACATATGTGAGTGAGCTTTAAAACATAGGTACATGAGAATAAAGAGTTATGGGGTGTCATAATATCTCCTCCTTAGGATCATTCGTCCTCAAATGATGGTGAAACTGGGAATATATGCATGTTTTCTACTCATAAACTAGTTTATCAACAAGAAGCTATCTAGATATCTTATTACTCATATTTATGGATGTATATCAACTCAATGATGGAATAAGGAATATTATCTTTGTGCTCTTCATTTGATGGCACAAATAGGTGAGGATATCTACCTTTCATATCTCCCTCAACTTCCCATGTGCCACCCTCGACGAATTGGTTCCCCCACAATACTGTAACAGAATAATTTCCTTGGCCCTCAATTTGCGAACTTGACGATCTAATATCTGAACTAGAATCTCTTCATGTGACAAGCTATCTTGGACCTCAATACTCTTTATAGGCACAACTAGTGTGGGGTCTCCCAAACATTTCTTAAGCATAGAAATGTGGAATACTAGATGAATAGCAGCTAAATCTAGTGGCAAGTCCAATTTGTATGCCACATCACAAATCCTTCTAATAATCTTCTACGGGCCAATATATCTAGGACGGAGCTTCCCTTTCTTACCAAATCTCATAACTCCCTTCATCAGTGATACCTTTAGGTACACCCAGTCACCTACCTCAAATTCCAAATCTCTCCTTCTAACGTCGGTATGAGACTTCTGTCTACTTTGGGTCATAGCCTTATGTACTAAATCGGGTCCTATCAATCCTACCTCACCAACTTCAAACCACCTAATAGGCGATCTACACCTTCTCCCATAAAGGGCCTCATATGGTGCTATTTGTATGCTAGCCTGGAAACTATTGTTACAGTAAAATTCAACCACATGTAAATGATCATCCCAGTTACATTTAAAGTCTATGACACATGCCCTCAACAAATCCTCAATAGTCTGTATGATCCGCTCTGCTTTCCTGTCTATCTCGGGATGGAAGGTTGTACTAAGATTCACCTTCGTACCAATCCTTTTTTGAAAAACGACTTCCAAAATTGTATTGTGAACTGCTCCTCTGTTTGAAATGATGGATACTATCACGGCCCCGGAAGAGTACCCTTGGCGTAGACGGCACTCAGAGGCTATTGCTAGTCCCTAAGCGAATCAATTAGCCTCATCACAACATTCAATCAATAACTCTACTGAACAGCGGAACATGTAAGTAACTAAATGAGCACATCTCATCTAAAGTCTTAAATAAATAGACAATAATAAAGGCTAGTAGAATGAACTAGTTCACAGTTTCAACATCAACGCTCAACCATCGTCTATGAAGCCTCCATTACTAATAATGTGGTGCAAATGACAGGCCCATGGCTATCCAAATCAAAATAAAGGAAACAGTCCAATCAAAATCTAAAGCATGATGAAAATAAAAGCAGAGGATCCTCCAGAGTACGAGAGGTTTACCAAATAAGCTTCGAATCACAGATCCTCAATGGAGCGCCTGTTAATGATCTCTAGTACCTGCCTCTGCATCATAAAACGATGCGGTCCAGAGTAGATACCAGTACTTGGAATGCATTGATATGTAAAATAGCTGAGTGAAACAAAATTAGGTAGAATGTTATGGAAACAACGTTGACTCAAAATAAACATCAAATATTATCAAATAGTAACACATCAACAACTTAAACTCATTAATCATCTCAGACTCATCTCAAAGGAGCTCACTCTTCTCATCTCATCTATTCTCAGAAAAGCTCACCCCTCTCATCTCATCTAGACTCGGAGTACTCAAGGTAGAAAATTTATGGGAGTTTCTCTTATCTGACAACACTCACTTATGAGCTAGTGAATATATAACAATCACTCTTATGTTGCCACAGTGGTTCCAAACTTGCCACGTAGGGAGCGCTCAAAAACAATATTAGCCCACCCAATATGGAGTCAAAATACAATAAGTCCTCTATTATTTCAGGAACTGTTACTCTTGAGGGAAACGTAATATATGTGATGGTTCTATGCCTCACCTACGTTTGGTGAAAACGTTTGATGAGTTCGAGTTGGACTAACTCTCCATCTTTCGATGCTTGATACTCCTCCTATGACTCAATGCTCATAAAACCTCCATCTCAACCAATTTCATAAGGACTCATTCCATGTCAACGACCGATATCTCATAGGGTCTTTAACCCTCTCATCAATCAATCTCATCAATGACTTAGGATTTTCTAGAATCATTAAGAATCAATTGAATAGAAACATTCGTAGACTTCATTTACAGGGACTTATAAAACAATCAAAATTCCATAAACTCATCATCACAATCAACAATCTCAACTCAAGGCTCTAGACTCAATTCTAAAGTGCATTATACATGCTTCTCAAATTAGTCATGTAGGGTTATGCAAGTTCTCGTGAAAAATATTCAATTCAAGAAAACAATTATTATAATGATCATCAACATAGAAAACATGTAATTTCAAATCAATTTTTCAAGAAAAACCCTCAAGTATTAATGCATGTAGACTTTTCAACCATCAGCTCATCTATGACTATTTATGGGGCACATGATAGAACAATCCATTCTTTTAGTATAGGCTTACATACCTATAATGCAACCATCAACCAAGCACGTCAAGAAACTCTTCTCGAATCTCTAAACACAAGCTCATCTCCTCTTTCCTCAAGCCCTAGCCATAGTAAAATATTGGAATAGGACTTAGAATGGGGATTTTAGACCCTTATTAGATCGTGTATACAGTTTAAGAGGGGTGGGGAATTGACCAGAATGCCTATCATAATAATTTAGTTTTTCAACTTAGAAAAGACCCAGTCTGCGTCTTGGTCGCATACTGTGTATTTTAAGAAAACAATTTCTGAACGAGTTTTCACAATCCCGTTGAATATTTTAAAAAGAATACAAGTGTTGGTCCACGATGGGTGCGCGACCCGCTTCCGTCGCGTACTAACACTATTTTGTGTTTCGGATCGAAAAATTATCTTTTGATTGGGTCAATCTAAAAATCGACCGAGACCATTTTCTCACTAAATCTTTCATGCGAACCACAAATCTGACCTCGAATTTTCCATACGAGCATCGGAAGATGCGTTACGCGCATACCCTCTCTATAGGGGTATTTTGATAATTTTATCGAGCGTTACATCAACTCCCTCTTGTGATCATTCATCATCGAATGACGAGTAAAGGTGGATATTATGGTACAAATAGACTCAATAATCATCTCAACACTCAACACCACCAATCAGACTCTCGACTCCTCCTCGACCTCAACCAATACCACTCAGACTTTCTACACGAGCCCTTACATGACTAGTGGTGCAAACTACGAGCCATGAAGGTGCTCATTGAAAGAACCTAGGTAGTAAAGAAGCCCAACGCGCAAAGGCAAGGCTCAAGAAATCCTTCCACGACTCGTATGATCCTTCACGAGTCGTGAAGGTGTCCATGAAGAACAGCACGTTTTGGAAAGTTTCCAAGAAAAGTTAAGCATCAAGGAAGCCCAATCTTAGGCATGAAAAAGACCGTGGGGCGTGGTCCAATCCGTGAAGTATCATGCGACTGGAAATCCAAGTGCAATTAGGATTCCTTTCCTAGTCTAATTAGGATTACTTTTTCCTACTAGTTTTAGGAGAGTTTTAGCATTATATTTTTAGAAGTTAGGTTTTATTTCTAAGACACATCTTTCACCCCACAATTTGGGGTTGGTAGACACATAATTGAATGACAATTTTTCCAGATTTTCTCTTCATAAACAAGGCTGGAGAGTGAGCACAAAGCCAACAACGTTAGTTGTGAGTTTTTTATTATTGTTTTGAGTCTTTAATTCTTGTTTGTTTGGCGTTTTAGCATGTGAATTAAGAATTGATTTATTCTCCATTGTAAGTGATTTTAACATGGATTATATCATGATTCATGCTCTAATCTTTACAAGTTCGATAATACAAACCTACAACTAGGGTTGTGGGAACCATGACATCTCAATGAGATAGACAAATTTGGGTAAATATCAGGATTGGTTACCATATACATTGTAGTTTTCTTCACTTTAAATTCTTCCTTAATGAGTTGACACATTAGGGTAAGCCAGTATCTGTTACATGCTTGGGAGGGACGTAGTGATTAGGATTAGAACTCTACAATAGAAATTCAGGGTTATTAACCTAGTCTGAATACTTGCGATCGGAAGATGAGAGTATTCTGGGGTCCATAACAAGGGTTAAAGAGTACACATTCTGAGACCGGAAGGTGATGAATAAAGTGCCTCTAAGAAGGACCCAAAGGTAAATTAGATGTTACATAACTTGTTTGATCTTTTATACACAATCATGAATGGGTTTACTCAAATAATTTGGCTATCGTGTTGGGCATCATGAGGAAAGCAACCCTAGTTATCATTAAACTATCTAAGCCTTAGTTTATTTTATTTGCATTTGTACTCATAGTTAGGATCTTAGTTCAACCCCCCTCCCCCAATTTAACTTTTTCACATTATTTGTTTTCTGGAAATAGAACCAACGACCGAAGTAAGATAACTAGTAGAGTTGTTTCAACGTATTCCCAGTGGGATCGACTGCGACTCTTTGTTGTGTAACTATATTGCTAACGATTGTCCATACTCTGTAAAAAGGAGTATGTTTGAACATTAACAAAGATCTATAGAGATTTCAGGATAGTGTATTAGTGGAGTGGTATGAAGAGAGATATTGCCAAGTTATAGCCAGTTACCATAATTTTCAACTAGTCAAAGCCAAACGTTAAAGGTTGAGGCCTAGCCTAAGATATAGAGATTCCTACTTGAAAGTGGGAAGAAATCAACATCGATTTTGTGATTAGGTTACCAAAGAATAGGAGGCATTTTGATTCTATTTGGGTTATTGTTGATAGAATGACAAAGTCAGCTCACTTCGTACCGATTAAAGCAACTTCTGGGGCCAAAGATTATGCCAAGTTATATATTCATTAGTTGATTAGATTACATGGGGTCCCATTGGCTATTATCTCAAATCGTAGTGCTCAATTTACTTCTCACTTTTGGAAGTCCTTTCAAAGAGGCCTTGGTGTTAAAGTCAAGTGTAGCATGACATTTCACCCACAAATAGATGGTCAAGCCTAGAGAACCATTCAAACTCTTGAGGATACACTTATAGCTTATGACTTAGAGTTTAAGGGTTGTTAGGATGAACATATTCTACTTATAGAGTTTACTTATATCGATAGCTTTCACTCTAGCATAAGAATGGATCCTTTTGAAGCTCTATATGGTGGAAGTTGTAGATCTCAAGTTATGTGGTTTGAATTGGGGGAGATGACTTTGTTAGGTTTGAATTTCCTTATGAAAGCTTTGGAGAAGGTGAGGGTGATAAGGGAAAGATTGAAGATAGCTCAAAGTTGGCAAAAGTCTTACACCGACACTAGGAGGAGAGAGCTTGAATTTAAAGTTGATGATTTCGTGTATTTGAAGGTTTCACCAAGTTAAACCCTAGATGTGTAGGGTCGTACTGGATCTTAAGGAGTGTTATTAAAGCTTCTTATGAATTAGAGTTTCCCATGGAGATGAGCATGATTCATATGGTCTTCTATGTCTCTATGATGAGGAATTGTGTTGGAGATCCTAATTCTATAGTGCCCTTAGAGGTAGTGGATGAAGAGAATCTAACTTATGAGGAAGTTACGGTGCAAATCTTGGATTAGTAGGTAGCATGGTTGAGAAATAAAGATGTCATAACCATCAACGTATTTTGGAGGAATCAATGTCAAAAGAGCTACTAGGGAAGCCAAAGCCGAAATGAAGAAGTGATACCCCTATCTCTTCCATTTTAATCAAGCTTGAGGTACTATGAACTTTCCTACTTGAGAACCTCCCCATTCTTCCATGTCATTCATGCATGGTTATGTTATTTTGAGGTTGGCTGTAAATATCATTTGAAGAATGGTTTGAAAAATCCTATGATGATATGTTGTATTTTGCATATAATGCATGTACTCTATTCCGTAGAACCTACATTTAGCACATTCAGGGAAAAATGTTCCCAACGGGAAGATATTGTAAGGCCCCACATGTTGGGAGGTGTAAAAGGGCCTAAGAAATGAAATTTGGAAATTTTCCAAGTATTAGTGGATTTTATAAAGGGTCTATGGGCCATAAGTAATCCCATGAGCCATGTCTTGTGCTCGTGGAATGATGGTCAAACTTGGTGAAAATGTTGATTTCTGAAGTTAGGTATAGGAGATATCAAACGGCTCGTAGATTGACTTATGAGTCATAAGTCCTGTCATAGGTTTATTGATTAGAAATAGTTTCTGAGGATTCAAAATGTTACTGATGAAACCCCTTTCCCAGGACCCGTAGACTAGACCAAGGCCCATAATCGGGTTTTCACGGTCCTATCTGGTAGAATTTTAAAGAGGGCAATTTCAACTTTTCCTAATTTTCAAAGCCTAAATTGCATCGTTTAAGCCCCAAAAGAGCCTTTTCAGCTCTATACAACTCTAATCTACCCCATTCCCACTCATTTCAAAAATATTCTAAGTCCCCAAATACTTTCAAGTCCTTCAAACCTTCCAAAAGAAGAGGCCAAGCTAGGGTTTTGGGTTCTTCACTTTCAAAGTCATATTTTCCTCCATTAAATCACCAAGGTATTTGGTTTTTTTTATTATGGAAACCTTTCCTCTCTCTTATCTATTTTCAAGTTATGAATATTTATGGATGTTTTTATGAACTCTTTTATATGATAACATTATGAAGATATTTATGATGTTTTACCTTTGTACAAGTTTATGCATTGAAAAGTCATGTGAAATTTATGGATTCGTATGAGGGTTTGATGACACCCTAGCTAAGTCATATGATTCTTTTGGTGCGCTATTTTGAATAATGCTCAAGTGATTTCATTATAGTCCTTTCATGTCATTTACCCTTGAATTGAATGGTTTTAAACTTATGTACATATATCCACCATGATGTGACTAAAGATGTATGCCAAGCTTCAATGATGTTGAGGGTCTTATGCCAAGTTATGCAAACTATGAATGATATAAATTTTGAAAGGGCTATTATGCATGCTATGAGATACGAGAATATTGTGAAAGTTATGAAAGTTATGAAGCCTCATCTTTGATATTACGAAGCTTTGTTTTTGATGAGCTACTCTATGAAAATATTTTGATACTATTATGCCTTGCATATTATGGCTATAAGTATGGTTTGAATATTCCTTGGGATTGTGACATAGCACTAGAGGACCTTGTTAGATAACCATTGTCCCATAACTATGTTTCCACCATAGGTTTGTGAATTAGCTAATGGATCCATATGGCTTGTGTTGCATGATTGACCAAAAAGGGTGGTGTTCCTAGGCAGCATATGTTAATTAAATTTTAAAAAGAATGGTTTTCCCATATGTTTGTTATCATAGGTTAACCAAAAATTGTGGTGTTCCTGTAAGTTGTGTATGAAGCACTTTCCAAAATGGGGAACTTCCCCTAAGGTGAGTGTTTAGTTTACCTTGGGTAAGTAAACCACTCCTAGTCTGGTGTAGAGTGAACATCGGGATTCCAAGTAGTAGCTCGCTTGGTCTAACATGTCAGTTATGGTCCCATCCCATCTATGTAGGATATGTTATGTGACTTGATGACTCCTCGTGCATATTTTAGCTAAGGCATTGAGCTTACATGACATATTAAACTCATATCCATTGATTATGATTATGCATATTGTTTAATTATGGCTTATGTTCTTTATTGCATGGCACCCCGCATACTTTGTACATTTCAAGTACTAACGCATACTTTTTGCCTACATGATATAACCATTTAGGGATCAGAGCTCCTATTCATCCTCCTCCTCTACGTGGTTAGACGATTCGGTTGAAGATCACTTTTGGTGAGTCCTCCACTTCAGGGACAATAGCCATTTAAATTTCATGCTTTATTTAGACTTGTCTATTTATGGATATTATCTTTTGAGGGTGACCCGAGAGATGTCTTGGCCTTTGTTCTATTCGTATTAGAGGTGTTGTTGGATGTTTGTATATGCATGTGTTGAGCTCAACTTTTATTTTGCTATGTATTATGAAAGACTAACTTAGTCCCTTACTCTCGCGTGTGTGTTAAATGCTTGTTGTATTGATAAGATGAAAGTCCTAAGTCCCAAATTGCCCTGATTGCATGAGTCATACTTACCTGCTCCTTAGACTTAATTGTTATGTGATCCATGCTAATCCTTTTCCCTACAACATCTCAATAGTGAGAGTCCGAAGTCCCTCTTCCCCTAGAATTTATGTGTTATTTGTTTATTTATGCTTTCCCAACCAAGGATGTGCCATGTATGCTTAAGAGGCTAGTTTGGGGTTCCTCCGAGTTCTCCATTTGCTGTGTCGCACCTAGACCCTAGGCTAGGATCATGACACACCCAAAATCCTAAAAAAACTTGAAAAATGTTCCCTATGATAACACGAGTCTACAACCAAAAATTTGGCCCAAAATGGACCCAGAAGACCAAGAAAAGGCCCCAAATGAAGTTAAATACTTTACCGAGAAAACATTCTTTTCAAAGCTTTCTCCGTTGGAATTCTCAAAAGTAGGACAATGTCATCTAACTCTTAACATATCACAGTGTTCCTCTCGGAACATAGAACAATTTAGACTAAAGGTTCACTTAATTACATCAAGAATTGTCTACGATATCGATACGTAAATTTTCAGGAGTTTTGAGAATAAAATCAGTTAAAACAACAAATTTTACCTCGAAATACCTGCCAAATCCCGAATCCAACTTCACCACGACATTTTTTGTGAAACTTTGATTCACGTGGACCTTTGAATCTTTGAAAATAGACTTGAAGTGGGGATTTTAAACTTGGGAATAGGTAAATGAGGATTGGTTCACGAAGTTGATGGCCTATATACAGGCCACTCCCTTCTTCTCCGCGAACGCGAACCATTCCTCCATGCAAGCGAAGGTGTAGAACCCTCAAGCTCTACAAATGTGTACTGGGGCTCATGAATGTGAAGCTCTAGCCATTCTCACCTTTGCGAGCACGATATTGACCTCCGCGAATGCGGAGTGCAACTTTTGCTAGTGTTGCACTAACAATCCCCATTACTTCTCTGGGCCATTCCCTGGGCGTCCTATGTTTATTTTCCACAATGAATAGTGTAACCATGTGGCATTCGGCATTTCGGATCTAAAAGTGCAGTCAAAATTCCCAACGAAGCATCCTAAGGAAAAATGAGGGTCCCACTTCTTTCAGCTAATTTTAACTAAAAGAACTGAAGGGGTCAAAATGCAACCAAATGTCCCCATCAACTTACGAAGGGTCAATTTAGACTGTTTCAATGTTCTGGAGCTGATCGCGCCATCAGTTTTCCTTTTCAAGTGCATGTAATTGGGTTTTATATATCAATTTCATAATTGTATTCCAGGCTGAGCACAACATCCTTATGCACCCATTTCACATGTTAGGGCAATTTTTAGCTTCTGATTGAACTCATTTTACAACTTTCAGCTAAAAATCATATCGTTACCCTCTGTCCTCAAACCAACCACCTTCCTAACACAAATTAATTATTTTTGAACTGATAGAATCGTCAAAATCCTATCTAGAAGCCCTTTATTAGGGTTTTGCCAGAATTCTCTTTTTAGCAACTTTAACTTCTTGCAAACTTTCTCAACCAAAAAGCCCAATAGCCATCTTGACAGCCCCAACAAGTCGTAACAGGTTCAAGGTTGCTATTTAGAAGCTCAAAACAACAGAAATAGTATAGAAACACAAAATCGACCTGCAGAATCACTACAATATCCCCCATTTATAAGATTTTCGTCCATGAAAATAAAGTAAAGGAATACCTAATTGCTCAAATAGGCTGGGGTGTTTCTCACGCATTAGTGCCCCGACCTCCCAGGTAGCTTCCTTGATTGGATGGTGTCGCCACTTCACCTTAACCATTGGTATGACCCTGGAGCACAATTGTCTGGTATCTCTGGTTAAAATGGCCATCGGCTCCTCAACAAATGTCAGACAGTCATCTAATATAACCATATCATACTGCAAGACATATGACTCATCTAGAATGTATAGGCGCAGTATCGACACATGGAACACGGGGTGAATAGCAGAGTAAGCTGGAAGGTAGGGCTAACTCATCAGCAATTGATTGAATCTTTCTCAAGATCTCAAATTGCCTGATATATTAGGGAGTCAACTTACCCTCTCTCCCAAACTGCATAACCTCTTTCAGGGGCGAAAATCTCAGGAATACCTAATCTCTAGCCTCAAACTGCAAGAATCGATGTCTACAGTCAACATAACCCTGATGTCTATCCTCAGTCTATCTTGTATAACTCGAACCCTACTAGCGCATCTTACGGAAAATCTGCATTGTATGGATTCGGCCTTGCAGACTTAAACCACCTAACAAGAGTACGGCATCGCTGACCATACAATGCCTTAAACGTGGCTATTTGAATGTTGGTGTGATAGCTGTCATTATAGGAAAACGTAGCTAATGGCAGAAACTGATCCCCCAAACTCTAGAACATAATATCGAAACGTATCCTCCAAGACTTGTATAGTGCACTCAGACTGGCCATGAGTCTTAGGATTAAATATTGTGCTTAAATCAACTTGGATTCCGAACTCTCATTGATAAGCCCTCCAAAAGTTGGAGGTAAACTGTGACCCTCAATTCGCTATGATAGATATAGGCATCCCGTGTAACTGGACTATCTCTTGAATGTAAATACGGACTAACCTCTCGGCGCTAAAGGTAGAATGGACCGGAAGAAAGTGTGCAAACTTAGTCAACCAATCGACGATCACCCAAATGTTGCAAAAATCCCTGAAAGTATGAGGAAGCCCTACAAGAAAGTCCATAGTCACATGTTCCCACTTCCACTCGGGAATGGGAAACGACTGAAGTGTCCCACCAGGCCACCCATGCTTACCTTTACCTGTTGGAAACTGAGGCAACGTGATACCTATTCTACAATATCTCGCCTCATGCCATACCACTAGTAATGCTGCCTCAGATCTCGGTACATCTTAGTTATATCCAAAATGAATGGAATATCGGGAATCATGTGCCTCTTGTAGGATCAACTGTATCAAATCCTTTAATCTAGAAATGCATAATTAACTGTTAAATCTGAGAACCCCCTCTGAATTAATTATAGTCTGACCTTCACTAGCATGCAACACTCTATCTCAGAGACCCACTAGCGACTCATCCTTGAACTGTCGGGCCCGGATCTAATCAACCAGTTAAGATTGAACCCCAATAAAGGCTAAAACTTAGTTGGAGCCGAAAATATCTAATTGGACCAATCGATTAGGTATGGACTGATTGCCTAAAGCTAATGGTTGCTCCCCAGCTACTAGGTGTGCTAGGCTATCCATACTAACTAAAGGCATTTGCTACCACACTTGTCTTGCCCAGATGGTATGAAACTGAAATATCATAGTCAACCAACAACTCAATCCACCGCTCTAGCGGGAACTTAGGTCTCTCTGAGCCATAATGTACTGTAAGCTCCGAAGGTCTGTATAAATATCACAATGCACACCTTACAGATAATGCCTCTAGATCTTAAGCACATGCAAACACCATCGTCGCTAACTCTAGGTCATGCCTAAGGTAATTACGCTCATAGGCCTATAGCTGACGAGAAGCATAAGAAATAACTTGACCCTACTACATTAATACAAAATCTATCCCGATATGAGAGGCGTCACAATACACCACAAAGCTCTCTCCCTCAACAGGGAGGGTCAGAACAGGGGCGGTAATCAGTAACTCCTTTAGCCTCAGAAAATTGGCCTCACACTCATCAAACCACATAATAGCACACCCGAGCAAGTAAATCGAGTAAGCAGAGTGGCAATGGTGGAAAAACCCTTAACAAACTACCCGAAATACCCTCCCAACCCAATAAAAATCTGACCTGTGACACTGAAGTAGGCCTAGGCCAACCACAAATCTCCTCGACCTTAGTCAGATCCACTCTAGCTAATACCTTTACTAGACACCACGTGACCCAAAAAAGTCACAGACTCAAGCCAGAACACATACTTAGAAAATTTTGCAAACAACTTATGATCTCGGAGTGTCTGTAGCGCAACGCGGAGATGTTAGGCATGTTGCTCCCGACTCAAAGAATATACTAGAATATCATCAATAAAAAACACAAGAAAAGAGTCCAAATATAGTTGAAATACTCAATTCATCAACTCTATAAACGCTGTAGGAACATTAATCATCACAAATGGCATGACCAGAAACTTGTAAAGCCTATAACGGGTCTGGAAGGCAGTCTTTTTCTAATGATCACCAATTTAGAAGCCCTGAATATAGAAACATTGTCCTGAAGAATAACCTGGAATCGGATTTACACGATAACTCACGACTCATAAGTTGGCATATGGCTCGTACATTTAGTTCTTAAACATGGAACTTCAGGAAGGGGTAAAGTTTCCAAGTGTGGGGTAACCAATGGACCAAGTGATGGCCCGTAGATGGTTTCGTGAGTAGGACCCCAAACATGAATGAAATTTGGAGTTTTCATAAAAGTGCTATACAAGTTATCAGACGACCTGTTGAACCTTTTACAACCAATAAAAATAATTAATGGATAAGACCATGAAAGTGAGGGAAAATGTGTAGAAGGACTCTACGAGTCCAACCACGGTCTATAAAATGTTCCACAGCCTATACTGATGCATCGTGGTGTTCAATTTAGCAAAGTCAATTTGCAGGATTTTCAGATGTGACATCAGATGAAAGACTTACGGCCCATAATCGAGGTCTCGTAGGTTAACTTCTGCAGTTTTAATGAGGGGCAATTTTCCCATTTCTGTCCTTTTCTATTCCTACACTACATCATTTGAGGGATAGGAAAGGGACCCTATAATAGTCGTTAAGCCCTAATTTCTACATTCATTCTCCCATTCTTTACTCTTAAAATTTCTAAGGCAAAATGGGGCTCTCAAGAACAAGCTAGCGCAAGGCTAGGTTTCCAAGATTCTTCCTCAATCCTACAAGTTTGTTTCTCTAAAGTTTTTTCAAGGTATGTGAGTTGATTTATGGGTATTCGTTCACCCATAAAGTTCCCTATCTACCTTTTCTTTAAGTTCTTCAAGTTAATATACATGCTTATGATGATTTCGTGATCCTTATGTTATTATATGATACTTATAAAGTTTAGTAAATATTTTGCTAAGTAAATATATGCATATTTGAATATGATGTTGATTACATGATGATTTTCAATATGATCAAGGTTCGACAATTTTGATGTTCCTTTTACAAGGAATTTCCTATGACTTATGTGATTTATGATTGTTCTATGATAAACCAAGCCCACCCAGTTTTTAAGTAAAGTTTTCTATGATTTATTATGATGATTAGGGCATCATTGAAGGGCTTCAAACGTTAAGTTTATCAAAGATATACGTATGATGTTAATGCCCTAATAGTTTTTAAGAAAGGTCCCTAAGATGATAGGACAATTCTCACTTGGTGGTTCCTAAGTTCGAGCTGCTCCTTGATTCCTACTTATGACTCTGAGTTGAACTTTAAAGTTTCCATGGGATGACGTAGCAGTGAACCACACCTTGTGGTGAGGTTTGGTAAGGGAACCTTAAAAGAAACCCTTTGTCACATTAATTATGTGCCACCATAGTAGCCCTTGTAGGCTAGGATAGTGGATCCACATAGGCCATTTATGTTATAATGATGCATGCTAAGGTTGATGGAGCTACACTCTGCAAGTGGTCTCGCCATACCAATGTAGGGGGTTATGTTGGATTTCATGTAGCAGCTCACATGGTCTTATATATCGATTAAGGTTCATTCCCACAAGGCTATGATCTTATGTTATGTCTTCACTTTATGTGCTTTCTTATGCATTTTCTCATATTGATCTTGAGCCATATTCCTTGTGCATGTTTGAAATTGCTTATGTATCCCTTAATTCTATATATATATATCCATATATGTAAGGTTTAATAATAATGGCATTACAATTTCATCCATTCATTGAATCTCACATACATAGTACATTCAAATGTAATTTGCCTGCATTGATTTAACCATGTAGGGACAGGCACTCCTCTACCGGCTCAAGGCTAGTTTTTGGCATCCAAGACTAGTAGCTTTATTTGTGGTGAGCCCTTAGTTTGGGACTCCTTCACCTTTTCATATATCTTATATCTTTGCTTTGTTTAAGACAATGTATTTGTAGCCCTCCTGAGGCTTTCACTTTCTATGTTCCCTTATTATGGATTCTTTTCTACTTGATAGAGATCGACCGATACCAGTCTCATCCGTTTATGATGTAGATAGTATGCATATGGACAAACAAGTTGATTGTAGTATTTCTGATGCTTTTAATGTAGCTTCATTATCAAAAATGACCCTTAGACCCTTTTTCCCTATTTTCTTTCACAAAAGTTTTACTTAATGCCCATGAATCTTTAAGATGCTAAAGATGGCTTAGGTAAGATGCCCTCGGGTATCTCATTCTCCGTGTGACGACTAGACCCCTAGTCTCGGTCGTTACACTTCTGAACATCCTCTGCCTAGATCCTCAACTAGTGGTACCCCTATCTCAGATCAACCATAGAAACTATTGAGGCCCCTACAATTGATCAAATAAATCATCAATACGTGGTAGAGGATAAAAGTTCTTCATCTATACCTTATTTAGTTGTTGATAGTCAATACACATCCGGAGAGTCCCGTCTTTCTTTTTCATAAACAAGATAGGGATCCCCATGGAGAAACACTCGGCTGTCTGAACCGCAAATCTAGCAAACCTTGAAGTTGTGAAATGAGCTTCTTAAGCTCTACAGGAGCCATCCAGTACAGAGGAATAGATATGGGCTTAGTGCCCGACTTTACCTTTATCGCAAAATCAATCTTCTGCGTAGGCAGCAACCTATGCAAATCTGCTGGAAACACATCAGGGAACTCACATACAATCAGCATGGACTCCATAGTAAGAGTCTCAACTATCACATCACACATATGAGCTAAATAAGCTGAACATCCTACAGATATCAACCTCCGAGCCTAAATATATGATATAATACCTATTGGAACCTGACTTACGAACCCCTGCCAAACCACTGGAGGCATCCCTAGCCAAGGTGACATTCTTAGCATAACAATCTAATACAACATGATATGGGGCCAACCAATCTGTAGCGAAGATAAGGTGAAAGTCCAGCATATCAAGTAATATTAAATCAGCCCATGCGTCAAAACCCTGAAGAGTAACCACATAACCTCTGCACACCCGATCAACCAAAATTGAATCCCTCACTAGGGTCGATACCCGAATTCGAGAGGATAGAGGCTGGTGAGTCACACCCAGGCAGGAAACATAAAACACAAACATATAAAAAAAGGTTGAACCTAGATCAAATAAGGCTAAAGCTAGCTGCTAGCATACAGTAATCATACCTGTGATGGCCTCATCACAATATTCAGCCTCAGCCTTTGCTGGCATTGCCCAAAAGTGGCCTAGACGGACTCCCCCTTGAACATTACCACCCGCTTCAGCTTTACCGCCCCTGATGGGAACTCTAGAACCCTGGTGATAACCTTGCTAGTCCCTATCTTGATCATCCCAGCGGCCACGATCCTGATCCCTGCCACTGCCTCCTGGTGTGGGAGCAAACCTGGTGGGCTATGGGGCGGCAAGTGCTTCCCTATGCTCTGGATAATCTCGGAGGCAATGATCTAGTGCCCCGCACTAAAAACAACCTAATATAGCCCTATCTCTGCAATAATTGTTATATTGCCTCGATCCAGGTACCTTAGAAACCTGACTACCTACTGATGCGCCCAAATTTACACTCCAAAAGGAATAGTAAAACGATCGTTGATCAAGTATAGAACTCAACAAGAGTTGAGGTAAATCCCACAAGGGATGTGTGAGAATAAATCTATTAGCACCCTTTTTCATATGTAAGTTTTATTCCCAAGATAAAGATGCATGAAGTAAATGGGGGGTTTATGATGATAAAACTAAATTCCTAATGTAAAGTAGCTAATACGTACGTTGACTATTGGATTTCAAACAGTTAATGAGAAGCTAAGGTTGTGTTTCCCGTTACGTCTAATACGATAACCAAATTGGTACGGTAAACTCATTCATGATTATGCATACAAGATCAATAAAGTTAGATAACACCTAGTTCACCTTCCGGTCCTTCCTAGATATATTTCACTCAGCACCTTTTGGTCTTAAAATGTGTACAATTTTAACCTTTGTTATAGATCTCAGAATACTCTCACCTTCTGGTATCAAGTAGTTAGACTAGGTTGAAAACCCCAAATTTCCGTTTTAGAATTCTTTTCTTAATCACTACATCCCTCCCGGGCATGTAACAAATACAGGCTTATCCTAAAGCATTGACTTATTAGGGAAGAAGTTAAAGCGAAGAATACTACAATGTATACAATGATCAATCCCAAGAGTTCACTCCTAAATTTTGTAATCTTATTGAATTGTCATGCTTCCCATAACCCTAGTTGTGGGTTTAGCCTAGAATATTCAAAACAATTTGCCCATAATAATACAAAGGAATCATGATAAATAACTTAATATTGATAGAATGATGAATCCATGTGTAACAATCTCTAAAGGGATGATCGAAACCCAAGAATTCAATGTAAATTAGCACACAATAGTGTTCTCTCTGTGTTCTCTAACTTTAGTCCTCCAATAATAATAAAAATGGAATAAAACTAATATACATATACAAGGAAAAACCTAATGTAACTTAAAATAGGAAAATAGACGTCTGCATGGGTACGGGTCACTATACAGAATGTGAGGGTCCACACGGACCGTGAAACAATCTATGAGTCTTCATTGTATTATGTTCCCACGTGTATTGACACCGCTCATTGAGGGGTTCACGGACCGTGAAATGGCCCGTGAACCTTTCCTTAGTGAATTCTTAGCAAAACTTTGACCCTCCATCTTCACGGCCCATGTCACGGTCCATACTTGGTCACACGGTCTGTGACGGGCCCCATCTCTCTCCACTTGTACGATTTTTGTTATTTTCGTTGGTGATCCTTCAAATTTACATCAATTTTATGGCATATGACACAGCCCGTGTCAGTTCCCATGGCCAATTAAAGGCCTCATGGGACGTGCCTTAGTCTCCTTCGTTCCAGCTTCTTTGGCATTCTTCCAGCCTTCGTTCATCAAGCCAAGTGTGAATCCACGGCAGGCCTTACGGTCCATTGACTCACACACGGGCCGTGAAGGCACCCGTGGTCCGTCACTTGGTTCAATTCACTGCTTCTTTCTTCTGGGCCAGTCCACGTGCCCTCCCACGGTCCGTGTGAGGCTACACAGTCCGAGAAGGCCTCCATATGCCAACACTTCAGCTCTTTTTCACTCCTTTTCATACACCGGCCGTGAAGGCCTCCATATGCTAACACTTCAGCTCTTTTTCACTCCTTTTCTTGCACTTCACCCATTGTTCCATGCCTTAACCATTTTTCTAAAAAAATAATAAAATACACATATCAAACCAGCAGATTCGCTTGAGAACTTGCAAAAATTCTATGTTCAAAGCGTTATAAGAGTCATATTTCCATGACTCATCAACACCCTCAACATGGAACATTTTCTTGTCCTCAAGCAATAATGACTCAACCAACAATGCATAAATACAAGTGCCTCATTAGACCTATGGGTAACCCTTTGATTTCAACATATATGCTCATAAAACATGCTTAAAATGTGCTTACACCCCCAAACAAATGCACACATATTAATGTAAACATCCTGCATGTTTGGTCAGCCTACATAAGATCAGGAACAAAGATGAACCAGTTGTATTAGTAACCAATCAGTGAAAGGATAGTGCCCTCACTACAAAGAAGTCTCGCACATAACAAATCAATGTAGAATAGAGACTGGAATGCAGACACTCACTCTCGCAAATGATTTTTAGTGAACACACGAGTATCGACCATATGCTTGCCCTTATTTTCACAACCTCAAGTCTCGAATGACCTTTATAGGATCACATCAGGACTTTTGTGCCTTGTATGTAGGCTCGGGTTAGGGTGGAGTACATTTAGGATCAAGTGACTAATCAGCCCCTCCAAGACACTACTTTAATTTGGCCATCAACTCTCGGTATTCAGTTCCTTTTACCCCTACTTTTCACTTTCTCTGCCATTTAAGAGTAATTTATGTAATCTTTTTCTTCTTCTGCTACCTTTTTTTACACAATCACTCTCCCAGCTTTCTTTTCCTCTTATCGTTAGGCACTTTTCCTCACTTATTTTTCTGCTTTTCCTACAATAGCCACCCTCAACTTAGGCTTTTGGCCTAGGCTGAGGTTCACAATGTCTTTTAAAGAACCAGAGTCAGCATAAGCCACCCTCAACTTAAGCCTTTGGCCTAGGCTAAGGTTCACAATGTCCTTGGAGAGACGAGGGCCAATGTAAAAATTCATAGACAGATAAGGGAGGTGATTTGGGTTATGAAAGAAAAGGGCCTATTCAGGCTCAACATTTTGGTTCAAAAAGAGCAACTTCATTTGGTTGGTAATTTTTTAGGCTAAGTGACTAATCAACAAAATGGGCCTAAGATCACATCCTAATTCAGTCATTCCATTGTTTTGGTGGGACTAACCAGGCAAGTTGCGCCACCTGAAATTAAGCAAATATGCTCACACACATGCAGTACTATCTCCTACACTAATTAGCACTAATCAACATAGTCATGCTTCATTCATCAATATACCAACCATACAACACATACCACGCTTTCCAAAAATCATAACAGTTAGTCAGGATGGGATGCATGAACATACAAGCTTTTGGCAACATTTTTAACTTTAACTTGAAGCATTTTACACAGCTCAAAACATGGGTTGCCCCAGACTACTATAAGCACATATATTTACACAAACATTACAACTTAAACATGCCAATTCTACTAAATAATACACCTAAGAGAAAAGAAATCTGGCAAGAAAAACTCTCTAGTGGCAGGATGCCCCACCCCTCCCCTCCAAAAAGACGTTGCAATGCCCTCATTGCACCATAGCTAGAAATGAAGCACAAAACAGGAATAGAACATACCTGGGACGCCCTAGGCGTCAGTCCTGCCATCGGGATCAAACCCACTGGTGAGGTCCCTATCATCAAAAGTCGCTCCCGATCCAAAGGTGCTCCTAGAGGCTTCTATCCTTGTTGCCTCTCGTGCTAGCCGCTTTCTTTCTTCTTTATCTGCGGCTACTCGACATTGGGCTTTGATACCCTTACGCAACTTCTTCTCCTCTACGTGTTGCGGATCTTGCGGAGGGCTGCATCATTGGTTGCGTCTCTTGCCTTTATCCTTTCTTCTTGATTCTTCAGTGGTGGCACCAGTGCAACAGCTGGAGCGGGTAGAATGCCCCATATGTTGTCTAAAATTGAAGCCACCGGGGCATCGAAAATTGACATCTAAGACTTTGGAGGTGGGGCCGGCGCAGTGGGGTTGTACTGAGTCGTCAGCTGGCAAATTTGCTCCTTCATGTCACTCATTGTCTGCACAAGTTTGGTCATCTCATCTCCAGACATACTCCTAAACATATCATGGAAGTACCCCTCCAAAGTGTTGACATGATTCTGCAAATTGCTTATTTGACCCAGTAGTTTAGCTCGGAGATGATCCTCTGCCTGTTAGACGTGAGACTAAATCACCTGAGGCATCTGTGTGACTATTTGATCAACAATCGCGCGTGTTTGTCATTCGTCGGTCATTACTCTGGCCAGGAACTCATATGGGACATACGCATACCCTTGTTGCACCAAAGGTGCTACACTACAGCCCTCGGGCTGTTAGAAGCCTTACCTGACTGTGGGGCAATGGTGTAATCCTCAAATGACAAGGATTGTTGTTGAGCCTCTTGAGGAAATATCGTCGGACCCCCCAACCTGCGTGATCTAGTGCGCATTCGAGGGTTGTGAACATACTTAATCAGGGCAATTTAATCACACCTCTGGGAGCTATCTTCTAGTCCAGAAAGTGTGTGGTAGGGACACGGGCCCATTTGTGAAGTGCCCGAATCAAGCATAGGAAGGACATACCAGCTCTGTTGGATGAGGCTTAGTCCCGTAATTCAATGGAAATGATTTGACCCACATTAATCCCGTACTTAGAAATCAAGCACGCCATCAACGAGGCATGGGAAGGTTGAAGCGTGTTGTCATTAGCTGTGGGTCTTAGCCTGGCCCGCACCACTGACCACCAAACTTTTGCAGCAAATGTGAGAGATGCCTTAGCAATAGGAATTCTAGGGTTTGTAACCCAGTCTGCATCAGCCCCTTGTATAGTGATTCGGCCAGCATGCATTTTAGTAGTGTGGCCCGTGAAGTTGGATCGGATATTCGGCCCTCATCGGTGATCTTGACATGTCTATTAATAAATAATCCATCCGGAGGGGCCCAGTAGTCTGGACCAAGTAGAAACTTGTTGATGGTGGTCTCAAAAATTTCCACCCATTTCTCACGCACCATGACATGCTCCCGCGGGGACAATTTATAGGCTAGCTACTTCTTCACTCTCTTGGACTGGCTTCCCTAGATGGAATCAAATAGGCTATCAGCATAGCTGGAATAAAATTTAGCAATCAGCTCGAGCCCGTAATAGCGGGGTGGTTGCACCATCCACCCAAACTGATATGATTGAAACATATCCCTGATATTCGGGACCCCATCTAGTTGATCTGTGATGACTCGAACCTCAGAGACGATGGCTCGCCGCTGGTATCCCCCGGAGCCTTCAGTTAGCCCCTGCATATAAATCTCCTTCGCACTGGGGACTGTCCATCGGCCATGGAAAAACACAATAAGCCACCTAGCAGTTTCAAGTTCTGATGTCCGAGAAACCACATAATGTGTGGCTTCATCATCACTATCTTAGAGGGTAATGTCATCATCTGTAGCCTTCATGTGGTGCTGGTCCATCTCCCCGGTGCGTGCATGTTCCTCCTATTCCAGGACATCATCCTCCCCCCCCCCAATGCCCGCCTCAGGAACCCCCTCCTTAGACTAGAGGGGATGTAGTTTGGCCCGCTGCACGAGCTCCTATAGTGAGAGGGGAGTGAGGGAAGACATTGCGGGTAAAGCGGACCTCGGACCCACCTGAGGAGTCATTGCCTGAAACACTCCCCTGGTGGTGACTAGATGATACAATAGGATAATAATGGAGATGTGACCCAAGCTCGTCCCTAGGTTGGCGTGTCCTTTTGCGTGGACCTATGGTACCTACAAATGCCACAAAGAATAAAAAGGTTAGACATGATGGAATAAGCAGGCGACGCACCAACAGATACTCAGACTTCCCCTGTGCTATTAAAGTGATAAAAACCCTTAGGAGTGGAGTCACCCAGTCTATCATAGGGAAATTGCACTGAAAGACATGTGGAACCTAGACTAAAATTCATCAATGAAACAAAAACATCAAGAAGTACAAAGGTGACATAGACGGAGGGCCTTACATGGGCTGTGTAGCGTGACATGGTCCGTGGCAGGGCCCGTGAGATGTACTCAGTAGCTGGTAGACTAAGTGACTCGACACGAGCCACTACACCGGTCGTGTAGCGTGACACGGTCGGTGGCAGGGCCCATGAGAGGTACTCGTATCTGGGTGACTAAGTGACTCAGCATGCTCCACTACACGGTCCATGTAGCGTGACACAGTCCATGGCAGGGCCCGTGAGAGGTACTCAGTGTCTGGGTGACTAAATGACTCGGCACGGTCCACTACACGATCTAAGTAGGGGTGCATGGGTCGTGCAATGCATCGTGAAGAGCCCCGTCACCGCTATTCAGCCCAAAGCATAGAACACCATCACTTATTCATGCAGATCGACACTACTACGTGTAGATCTACCAACATACTCGCTTAAAGACCACAAGAACATCACTATTTCACGTATAGAACCCCTAAAATCAAAATATTTTCCATGTTCAAGTTTACAAGATTCAGCAATGGTGGTTAGTATAGCCCAACACAATATCCACATAAATTTGATACCGTAGAGTCTTCTAAACAATGAAAAGAACCATATTTAGGCATGGATTCGTACATGTATATAAAAATCTACACTAAAAGAAGAGGAATGGGGGACTTACTTGAAGAGCAACAATGAAAATGATGCTTGCCTTTTGAACAATAGAAACCCATACAAGGATAATGCTATGAATCGTGAGAGCTACTCACAAATCATGACAAAAGAGATCAACAAAGTTCTTTGGTTTATGAGAGAAAAAGGTGTTGGAGGTGAAAGTAAAAACAAAGTGAGAGTGGGGTATAGAGGGTATAAATACCTTTACTCAACGGTTCACCTCCATAGTTTACCACACACCCCGTGTCACATGGCACGGTCCGTTAGGACGAACCGTCTGCCTAGACTTGGAGAATTTGGAAATCGTAACTGGCATAAACACCCCTATGTATGGCTACACAGTCCGTGACTCGTTTCACGGTCCGTTCGGACCGTCTATTTTCCTAGCCTTAGAATTTTAGATTAAAGCTTACTTGGGCCACATGTCACACAGTCATTGACATGGCCCATCTGGAGTTACACGGTTCGTGTAGACACACGTGTGGCTCTCCTTTGCCAGTTTTGGCCACTTCATTTTCGTGTCACACCTCCAACCACACGTGCACTCACATCCCTAACCACAGTGCTTATACCTCCCTAGAAACACAAATAGAAAACAAGAAAATGCATGACATAAAATACATGGTTTTTTTCAATGGGTTGCCTCCCATGATGCGCTTTGTTTAACGTCATGGCTCCACGCAGCTATGTTGACTACTCAGACTTCATCAAGGTGTAAGACCTCAAACACTGAGGTTTTATTAGCAGCACCCAAATACTTTTTCACTTGCTGGACACTGACTTTGAAACGAACCCCTTTGTCAGTTTCTAACTCGACTGCACCATGTGGAAATACTTGGGAAATTTTGTATGGGCCCGACTACCTAGACTTGAGCTTACTTGGAAACAGCCTCAACCTAGAGTTGTACAGCAAAACTTTGTCACTAGCACTGAAACTTCTTGGTGCAATATGCTTGTCGTGATGGGACTTCATTCCGTCTTTGTAGAGTGTTGCACTCTCATAAGCCTAGAAGCAAAATTCATCCAACTTATTGAGCTGATCAAGCCTCACATTGGCAGCCTCATCCCGCTTCATACTTAGGGTTTTTAGATCCCGTAGCGCCTTGTGCTCTAATTCCATAGGTAGATGGCAGGCCTTATTGAACTCCAATTGATATGGAGACATTCCAATGGGGGTCTTGTAAGCCGTCTGTAAGCCCACAGTGCATTTTCTAGTTTCCGACCCCAATCAATTCTTGTGGCATTCACAGACTTGGTCAAGATCTCCTTGATCTCCCTGTTTGACACTTCAACCTGCCCAGTCGTCTGTGGATGATAAGGTATTGCGGCCTTGTGTTGTCGTACACCATACTTAGCTAGCACAGCACAGAAGATTTTGTTACAGAAATGAGAACCCCGATCACTAATGATTGTTTTAGGTGTCCAAACCTGGAGAAGATGTTCCAACTCAGAAACTGGACCACACACTTGTTTTTGTTGTTTAGCAATGCAATCGCTTCCGCCCATTTGGAGACATAGTACACAATGATGCACTTCATGCCATAGGAACTCACAAACGGGCCCATGAAGTTAATGCCTTATACGTCGAACAACTCTATTTCAGGGATAGGGGTCATGCGCAGCTCTTGGCGCCTAGAGATGTTGCCTTCTCGCTAACACGAATCAGCGGTAGAAGCTTGCATGCCCAAGAAAACTCTGGACCCCTTTCACTGATATGGGAGGTGGCAAATTCTCAATAACCTCAATCTTCGCCTTATCAACCTCTATGACCTTATCAGAAATCTTGTGGCCAAGGACTATCCCCTCCTTGACCATGAAGTGGCATTTCTCCCAGTTCAACACCAAGTTTACTTCCTCGCAGCATTGTAATGCCCTACTAAGATTCAACAGATAGTCATCAAAGGAATCACCCACTATAGAGAAGTCATCCATAAATACCTCAAGGGTGTCATTGACCATGTCAGAAAAGTTCGACATCATACATCGCTAGAAAGTGGCTGGGGCATTACAGAGCCCAAATGGCATCCGCCTGAAAGCAAACGTCCCATAAGGGCAAGTGAAGGTAGTCTTCCCCTGATCCTATAGGGTGATGGATATTTGATTGTAGCCCAAATACCCGTCCAAGAATCAATACCATCCTCAACCTGTTAATCTGCCAAGCATTTGGTCCATTAAGGGCATGGAGAAGTAATCCTTCAAAGTCCATCTATTCAGCTTTCGGTCGTCCATGCACACTCGCCACCCTATGACAGGTCATAAAGGGACAAGTTCATTTTTCTCATTAGCCACCACTATCATGCCCCCCCTTTTTTGGAACACATTGCACTGGATTCACTCATCTGCTGTTAGAGATGGGGTATACCACCCCAGCATCCAGCCACTTGATATCTCTTTTATACCACCTCTTGCATGGGTGGATTAATCCTTCACTGGTGCTCGATACTGGGCACACAGTTATCCTTCAATTTGATTTTGTGCGTGCATATCCTTGGAGGAATCCCTATAATGTCTGCAATGCTCCAACCAATAGCTCTCTTGAACTTTTGCAGAACCCCCGACAATGCGTTCACCTGGTCTTTTTAAAGATCTGCAGCCACAATCACAGGAAGAGTGTTATTAGTGCCCAAAAATACATACCTTAAGTGTTAGGGTAGCTCCTTGAGCTCCACAGTAGGAGGCTCCTCAATAAACAGTTTGGTTGGTGGCGTCGGCCTATTTTGTAGGTCCAAGTCTAGCTTCCTGGGGACAAATGGTCTAGTTCTCCTGCCCTGTAAAGCATACACGGTGTCATTGTACCCATTGACACCATCTTTTGGGAAATTCATTAACACTGCCGCCAGCGTGTCCATGATCATCTTTTCCTCGAGTAGAATCTCAAAAAAACAATCATCCACTACATCCATGACAGACATCACGGCTACCTCTTTGGGTCTCTTCATTGTAGCACACACATTGAATTTTACCTCCTCATTGTTCAACCGAAAGCTAAGTTCTCCATGCTCCATATCAACTAGTTCCCTGCCAGTTGCCAGAAATGATCTCCTGAGGATGATGGGGACCTTGAAATCCACTTTACAGTCCAAATTACAAAGTCTGCAGGGAAAATGAACAAGTCAACATGGACCAGCACGTCACACAAAATCCCCACGGGCCTCTTCACTGATCTGTCTGCCATAAGTAGTCGCATAGTAGTAGGTGTGGGGGCTCCTAAACCCAACTATTGGTACACTGCTAGCAGCATAAAGTTGATGCTAGCACCCAGGTCACAGAAGGCCCGTGCAAAACCATAAGCTCCAATAGTGCACGGGATAGTGAAAGCTCCCGGATCACCCTTCTTCTCGACGAGAGATCTTGTAGCAATGGCACGACAGTGATAAAGATGGTTTGTCGACTCGATCGCGACTATCCTCTTCTTAGTGACTAAGTCTTTCATAAACTTGGAATAGCCTGGCATCTACTCAAGTGCTTCCACTATAGGGATGTTTACGGATAGCTTCTTCAGCATGGACAAGAATTTCTGAAACTTTCCATCTTCAGCCTTCTTTCTCAACCTTTATGGGAATAGCGATGGTGGTTTTGGGATGGTTGGCAGGCATAGAGTAGTGGGTTGGTCCAACTCTTTTGCCTTTTTAGCAACTTTAGGTTTCGTTAGTGCTGTATCAATCTCATCACCCCCTTCATCATCGAGCACCTCCACAGGGTGAGGTACCTTACCATCTATTTTATCCAGACTTGCATCACAGGCAACAACAGGGTCAAAAAGTACCTTACCGCTTCTTTTAGTGACCTCCATGCAATGGCCGTCATTTTTTGGGTTCTGCATAGTATCACTAGGAAGTGACCCAACCTTCCTCTAATTCAATGAAGTTGACAGTTGCCTTAATTGTTGCTCCAGTTGCTTGATTGAGGTTGAATGCTAGTTGACTGTTGTCGAACATTGGACATTTCTGCTTTCACATCTCGCACCCCTACCTCGCTAGACTCCACTTTGTCAAGAACCTTTGCCATCATCTCCTCTACACTCGAGTTTCCTCCACCCTCATTTTGGCGTTCACAATTTCTTTAGTTGTTTCTATTTTGCCAGTTCCCTTGGTAGTTATCATGACCATCGTTCTGACCCTAGTTACTGGAGTTGAATGCCCGGTAACCCCCTCTGACTGCCCAAGAAGTGAGCTTCTTCAACATAATTGTAACCTTGATCATCATACCTAGGCAGTATGTCCATAACTTTTACTTTTTCTAGGCCTCCACCAAGTAGCCTCTTCTACAGCAAGTCGATCTGGGTTTGCATATGGGCCATGTCTCGATTTCGCTCTTCCTCCTTTTTTCGTTCCTCTACAGGCATCTCGAAGACCATCCCAGAGTAGTCTCCATCTCTTGTGTACCATACCCTGTTGTTCTTAGTTACTTGATCCAACATCACCACGATGTCTGGGAATGTTCTAGACATGTACGACCCCCCACATGTTGCATCAATGATAGGTTTAGTCATAAATTGCAGGAGCTGTAGAAGACTGCTTTCAAGTGTTGATCTGTGAGATGATGGTTGGGGCATTACTTGAGTTTCTGCCTAAATCTCTCCTAAGATTGATATAATACTTCATTTGGCAGTTGTTTGTAAGATCCAATCTCGTCTTTAATCTTCAGTTGCCTTAACGCAGGGAAGAACCTCTCTAAGAAAGCTTTTTTTAACTTTCTCCAAGTACGGATAGAATCATGGGGAAGCTATTCAGCCACTTTATTGCCTCACCTGAAAGAGACAATAGGAATAACCTCAACCTTTGCGCTTGTTGACTGATTCCCAGAATTTCTAACGATTGGCATGTCGCCAAGAAATTCATAACTTGCTAATTTGCGTCCTCAATTACAACTCTGTTGAACAGCCCTATCAACTGCAACATTTGTAGTATAGTTCTAGTGATAGTAAATTTGACACTTGTAGGCAGAGGTGGCAGCACTATTGCCTTAGTGGTCCCAGCACCCTCATCATCGTGATTCACTTCTTCGGGATACTGGGGCCCTTGAGGCCTCAAAACAGGTTGATATTGCGGTAGTGGCACACGTGGCACCTGTCAAAGTGGTGCCATTGGTTGCATCCTATTACCGGCGAGGTCATCTTCACCCAAAACATCATTTCCCCTGTGTGAAGGATTCACTACTAACTCTCTCAGCCTTTGTAATGCCCGGTAAAATTACCAAAATACCCCTAGAGGAGAGGTGTGCACAAAATGCATCTTCTGACGCTCAAATTGAAAATTCGAGAACGCATTCGTGATCATTACGAAAAATTAAATGGGAGGAGGGTCTCGGTCGATTTTTAGAGTGACCGAGTCAAAAGATAATTTTTCATTCTAAAACGAAAAATAATGTGAGCCCATGACAGAGCCGCATCCCGGACCTATCGCAGAAACACACTTATTTTTTCTTGAAATTTTTCGACGAAGTAGAATTTATCCAAAATGTGTTGTCTATGATAGGTCAGCGTCGCGGACTGTGTTATTTCAAGTCAGGAAATTTTCTTTAAAATTTTAAGGGGCATTCTAGTCCATTCCTAATACCTTCTAAACTTCCTATATGACAAATATGTCATTTTCTCATAGATTGGGTTCCAAAAACCCATTCAAAACCCTCTTCCTAGCAAAATCACTAAGTTAGGGCTTGAGGATAGTTGAAGTTTAAGAATTCAAGAGGAGATTGTTCAAAGAATTTTTGTTAGCAATCATCCCAAGTATGTAAGGCTAACTTAAAGAATGGGATTGTTCTCCCATGTGCCCTTTTGCATAAATTGAGTCATTTATTGAATATAATGAGTTTGATGTGAAGATTGTTGAGGATTATACTGAGTTTTACTTAAATCATATATTTTACACGAATTGATGATCATCATAAACTTGATTTATTGCATAATTTATTTTCATGAGTGTTTTTCACAAAACCCTATGATTATTTTATTAAAGAGTGCAATAATGAACTAAGGGATGAGTCTAGAGCCTTAATGAGGATGATATTTGTGATCTTGTGATTGTGTTTCACATTTGATGAGAGTCTTGATGATGATATTGATGAGAATGATGTTTCATGATTTCTTAAAACTTGAAACTAAACTCTAAAAGAGTATTTCGAGTCCATGATGTTGATGTTGATGTTGATGAGATGAGTTGATATTGATGTTGATATTGAGGTACTATGTCCCTATGGGACTGACAATGAGGTATTATGTCCCTATGGGACTGATGATAATGTATTATGTCCCTATAGGACTGATGATGATGATGTTTTATGAGCATGTCGAGTTCTGGGAGGAGTATTGAGCACTGAAATGGGTGAGAGTGAGTCCCACTTGAACCTATTAACTGTGTGGATCACGTAGGTAGAGAGGATTAAGCCACAATGCGGATGGCTCCTTTCTTGTCCCAATAGAGGACTGAGGTGTTTTTCTTGTGGATCCACTGATGTTGATGTCCTTTACCCCCGGCAGTGTACTGGATGGATGTGGCAACAGCATCACTTGGTTGTATCATCACTGGCTCATAGGTGATGGTTGTCGGTTAGAGAAACTCCCAATAAGGTCTTACTTCGGTAGTACTCTTATGTTGATGTTGATGTGATATTTTGAGTTGAGTTGAGTCAAGTTTCCTTGAGTCGAGTTTCTTTGAGTTTAGTTGAGTCGAGTTTCCTTGAGTTGAGTTGAGTCGAGGTTCCTTGAGGTGAGTCTGATGTATTGATGATGTGGAGATGAGATGTTGATGAGCCATTTGTCTACTCTAACTTCTTGCCTTAGGTAGACATTTGATATTTTGATGGAGTATGATGTTGAGTTGATGTTATCCCTATATTGGTGTACTTGTACTGTGATATTCAGTGATTTTACATACCAGTATATTCCACGTACTGACGCCACTCGGCGCTGCATCGTTTCACTATGCAGATATAGAAGTTAAAGGACTTCAGCATACACATCGTTGAGGTCAGAGATTCTGAGTTCAGTTATTTGTGAGCCTCCTTGCTATCCAGAGGAGACCCTTTTATTGATGTTTCCTTCATTTATTAAGTTGGGTAGCCATAGCCTGTTATGGTACTATCTTAGACAATTAAGTCAGGTTAGAGGCTTCATAGACATGAGTTGAGGTTTGATGTTGAGGTTTATCCCGTATGAGTTAAGTTAACATTTGCATTTGCTTATCCTGATGTTGAGACTGATGTTGGCCATTTGCCCTTCTTATTGAGGTAGCTCACTACATTACATCTATTATTCCGCTATACTGACGTTGAGGGACTGTCCTAAGAACGAGTGGTTCTCTTGGGGACTAGCAATAGTCTCTGGGTGCCGGCCATACCTAGGGTACCCTCCCGGGGCATGACAAACTTGGTATCAGAGCACAGAGTTCAAGAGTCCTAGAAAGTCAATGTAGTCGTGTCTAGTAGAGTCCTTTTTATGTGTGTGTTATGCACCACACTTCATAAATAGGAGGCTATAGGACATTAGGAATGGTTACACTTCTTTGATGTTCTGAGTTCGTGCGATAGAGTTTGACTCTATGAAACCCTCTTCTAATTCGTGTATTGTGTGTTTGCAGATCATGCCTCCAAAACGCACTGCTGCCCAAAGAGATGCCTAAGTCCCTAACGCTGAGAATCCCCCACCAAAGGCCCCTACCCAGATTGAGACAAGGAGACCGGGTCAACCTACCAGAGCTACTGAGGCTCCACCGGCACCTCCTGTTCAGTCAGCCTCCACTTCAGAAGCAGACTTCAGGGGATCCATTGCTATGCTCACTCAGCTAATGGTGTCTCAGAGTAATGGTCGCGGTCCCTAGGCTCCTAGCTCCAGGTTCTAAGAGCCTACAGCTGCAACCAGGCTCAAAGATTTCCTGAGGATGAACCCGCCATTCTATACGGGGTCTAAGGTTGAGGAAGACCCGCAAAACTTTATTGATGAGATGTGCAAGATCCTGAGGGCTATGCATGCGAATGGGGTTGAGGGAGTTGAGCTGGTCTCGTATCAGCTTAAGGATGTTGCCAATGTCTGGTATAACCAGTGGGAAGATGGTAGAGGTGAGGATGTTGAGCCTACAGAGTGGGAGGAGTTTGAGAGTGCTTTCCTCGATCACTTCTTTCCCCAAGAGTTGAGGGAGGCGAAGGTTGAGGAGTTTGTCAAACCTGAAGCAAGAAGGGTTGATTGTCAAAGATTGCAACCTGAAGTTCATCTAGCTGTCCCGATATACTCCCAAGATGGTCCTTGATATGAGGGCGAGGATGAGGAAGTTCGTGTCTAGATTGGGCAGGCATGTGAAGAGGAAGTGTAAGGCAGCATTGTTGATTCCAGGTATGGACATCTCTAGACTTATGGTCTATGCCTAGCAGATTGAGGAGGAAAAGAAGAAGGATAGGGAAGAGCAGCAGAGTAAGAAGGCCAAATCGGCAGGGCATGAGCCTAGCCAACAAAAGCAGAATAAGGGTGATAGAACTTTCTTTCAAAAGAAGTCTTCTAGCTATGCACCCTCTGTGGCGAGTGCCCCTGTTCAGCAAAACAGGTATGATCAGAAATCCTATGATCACCAAAATTTCAGAGCTTAGGGACCTCAGTCCCAAGCTAGCGTTACCCAAGGTCCGAGAGGAAAGCCACCTTGTGGCAGATGTGGTAGGCTGCACCTTGGTGCGTGCTTTGAGGGTAAACCACTTGTTTTTCCTGCAGACGGCCAGGCCATTTTCAGGGTGAGTGTCCTTCGAGGAGATGGGGTGATAGGGGTAACAGAGCTCAGTCTTCTACAGCGCCCCCTGCTAGCAGTCATCAGAAGGCTACCACTACGAATGCAGGAGGCAGGACGAACCGTCTGTATGCGATGGGTAATCGACAGGACCAAGAGGTTGCACCGGATGTTGTTACTGGTATGCTCCGAATCTTTTCTATAATTGTTATGCATTGCTTGACCCAGGTGCCACTTTATCCTTTGTGATGCCCTATGTGGCCAATAAGTTTGAGATTCTTCCGGAGTGTTTGCTTGAGCCTTATACTATTTCTACTCCTACTGGTGAGTCTATCCTAGCAAAAAGGATCTATAGAGACTGTGTAGTATCCATCTATCATAGGGATACTTTGGCCAACTTGGTAGAGTTAGAGATGGTTGATTTTGATGTAATTCCTCGTATGGATTGACTCCATGCCTGCCATGCCTCCAAAGATTGTAGGACCCGAGTTGTTAAAATCCAATTTCCCAATGAACCGGTCCTAGAGTGGAAGGGAAAATTTGTTCCACCCAAGGGTAAATTTATTTCCAACCTGAGGGCTAGAAAGTTAAAATCTAATGGTTGTGTTTTTCATCTTGTACGAGTTAAATTTGGTGATATTAAGTCCCCTACTCTTGAGTTGGTCCCGATTGTAAATGAGTTCCCTGAGGTGTTCCCTGAGGATTTACCCGAAGTCCCTCCTGATAGGCAAATCGACTTTGGTATTGATGTACTTCCCGACATACAGCCTATTTCGATCCCACTGTATTGGATGGCCCTCGCTGAGTTGAAAGAGTTGAAGGAGAAATTGAAGGATTTGTTAGAGAAGGGCTTTATTAGGCCAAGTGTTTCTCCTTGGGGTGCTCCTGTTTTGTATGTACGAAAGAAGGATGGGTCTATCAGAATGTGCATAGACTATAGGCAATTGAACAAGGTCACAATAAATAATAAATATCCTCTTCCCAGGATAGATGACCTATTTGACCAACTTCAGGGTGCCTCATGCTTTTCAAAGATAGACCTCGGATCGGGTTACCACCAATTGAAAGTGAGAGAATGTGATGTTCCAAAGACAGCCTTCAGGACAAGATATGGCCACTATGTGTTCTTGGTTATGTCCTTTGGATTGACAAATGCACCGGCAACTTTCATGGATTTGATGAATAGGGTGTTCAGGCCCTACCTTGACATGTTTGTAATCGTGTTCATTAGTGATATTTTGGTGTATTCGAGGAATGAAGAGGAGCATGCCAAACACCTTAGAGTTGTCCTTCAGACTCTTAAGGACCATGAATTGTATGCGAAGTTCTCCAAGTTTGGGTTTTGGCTTAAGTTAGTGGCTTTCCTAGGCCATGTTGTTTCGGGGGTTGGAATTCGAGTAGATGGACAGAAGATTGAAGCGGTTATGAGTTGGCCAAGACTGACCTCTCCAACTGACATAAGAAGTTTCTTGGGGTTGGCAGGCTACTTCCACAAATTTGTTGAGGGATTTTCTTCCCTATCCGCACCATTGACCAAACTGACTCAGAAAAAGGTCAAGTTTCAGTGGTCTGAGGAATGTGAGAAGAGTTTCCAAGAGTTGAAGACTAGATTGACCACCGCACCTGTCTTGACTTTGCCCGACGGGACGGAAGATTTTTGTAATATACTGTGATGCATCAAGAGTTGAGTTGGGATGTGTATTGATGCAGAGAGGGAAGGTGATAGCCCATGCTTCCAGGCAGCTTAAAGTTCAAGAGAGGAACTATCCGACCCATGATCTTGAGTTTGTGGCAGTAGTGTTTGCACTTAAAATCTAGTGCCACTACTTGTATGGAGTGCATGTGGACGTGTTCACTGAGCACAAGATCTTATAGTATGTCTTCAGTCAGAGAGATCTCAACCTGCGATAGAGGAGATGTTGGAATTGGTCAAAGATTATGACATGAGCATCATGTACCACCTAGGTAAAGCTAATGTTGTTACTGATGCTCTTAGCAGGTTGTCTATGGGTAGCACAGCCCATGTGGAGGAAGAGAAGAAAGAGCTAGTGAAGGAAGTGCATAGGTTGGCTCGACTGGGAGTCTAACTTGAGGAGAATGATGAGGGAGGAATCAATATTCAGAGTGGGTCTTCATCATTCCTAGTGACTGAGGTAAATAAGAAGCAGGATCGAGATCCTATTTTACTCCAATTGGAGGAGGTTGTCCACAAATAAAAAGTGATGGTCTTCTCCAAAGGAGGAGATGGGGTATTGAGATACCAGAGTAGGCTATGTGTTCCAAATATTGATGGTGTTCGAGAGATGATTATGGCTAAAGCCCACAACACTCGATACTCCATTCATTCGTGCTCCACCAAGATGTATCATGACTTGAGAGAAGACTATTGGTGGAGTGAAATGAAGAGGGACATTGTTGAGTTCATTTCAAAGTGCCCAAATTGCCAGCAAGTGAAGGTTGAGCATCAAGGGCCAAGTGGCTTAGCTCAAAACTTTGAGATTCCAGAATGGAAGTGGGAGATGGTTAACGTGGATTTCATCGCTGGCCTACCGAGATCTCGGAGACAGCATGATTCCATATGGGTGATTGTAGACAAGATGACTAAGCCAGCGCACTTCTTAGTAGTCAAGACGACTAACATTGCGGAGGAGTATGCAAAGATGTATATCCAAGAGATTGTGAGGATGCATGGAGTTCCCTTCTCCATCATCTCGGACAGAGGTGCCCAATTTACCCCTCACTTCGGGAAGTCTTTCTAGAAAGGATTATTTACTAAAGTGAACTTGAGCACGGCCTTTCATCCACAGACGGATGGTCAGGCAAAGCGCACTATTCAAATGATAGAAGATTTGTTGAGAGCCTGCGTCCTTGACTTTGAAGGAAATTGGGATAAGCATTTACCATTGATTGAATTTGCGTATAACAATAGTTATCATGCAAGCATTCAAATGTCCCCCTACGAGGCCTTGTATGGGAGGAGGTGTAGATCACCCATTGTGTGGTTTGAAGTTGGAGAAACTGAGTTAATCGGGTCTGACCATGTGCACCAGTCCATGGAGAAGGTGAAGATTATTAGAGAAAGATTGAAGACTGCCCAAAGCCATCAGAAATCTTACACAGATGTAAGGAGAAGAGACCTAGAGTTCGAGGTGAGCGATTGGGTATACCTGAAGGTATCAACCATGAAGGGTGTCATGAGGTTTGGGAAAAAGAGGAAATTAAGTCCTCTTTATATTGGCCTTTATCAGATTGTGAGAATAATTGGGAAGGTTGCTTATGAGCTAGAGTCACCTTCTGAGTTAGACGGAATCCATCTGGTGTTCCACATTTCGATGTTGAAGAAGTGCTTGGGGGAGCTAGAGTCACCTTCTAAGTTAGACGGAATCCATCTGGTGTTCGACATTTTGATGTTGAAGAAGTGCTTGGGGGATCCTGGCTTGTTAATCCCTGTGGAGAGCACAGGAGTTAGAGATAATCTGTCCTATGAGAAAATTCCAATCCAAATCCTTGATCGACAGGTTCGTAGACTGAGAAATAAAGAGATAGCCTTTGTCAAAGTTTTGTGGAGGAACCAATTTGTTGATGAAGCCACATGTGAAGCTGAGGAAGAGATGAGAACTAAATACCCGCACCTATTCGTGCCTGATGTTGATAAGAGTATCGGAGGTAATATTTCCATTTTTTTATTTAAACTAATGTTCCTACCATGAGTTGATGTGTATATTCCTGATGTTTGAATAAATGTTATTAGGGTCGATGAAGAGTTGAGGAGTTGAGTTGGTAAGTGAGTATCGAGGTGAGTCTTGAGTCTATTCGTGCCATAATACCGTTCCTACTAATCATTCGAGGAAGAATGATCCCAAGGGGGAGAAGATGTAACGCCCGATAAAATTATCAAAATACCCCTAGAGGAGAGTTGTGCGCAAAACGTGTCTTCTGATGCTCAGATTGAAAATCCGAGAATGGATTCGTGATCAACACGAAAAATCGAGTGGGAGGAGGGTCTCGGTCGATTTTTAGAGCGCCCGAGTCAAAAGATAATTTTTTGTTCTAAACACGAAAAATAGTGTGAATCCACGACTGAGCCGCGTCGTGGACCTATCGCAGAGACACATTTATGTTTTCCTGTAATTTTTCGACGGAGTAGAATTGTTCCGAAATGCGTTGTCCGCGACAGGTCCGTGTCGCAGACTGTGTCATTTCAAGTCAAAAAAATTTCTTTAAAATTTCGAGGGGCATTCTAGTGCATTCCTAATACCTTCTAAACTTCCTATACGACGAATATATGTCGTTTTCTCAGAGAAAGCGTTCCAAAAACCCATTCAAAACCCTCTTCCTAGCAAAATCACTAAGTTAAGGCTTGAGGAGAGTTGAAGTTGAAGAATTCAAGAGGAGATTGTTCAAATAATTGTTGTTAGCAATCATCCCAGGTATGTAAGGCTTATTTAAAGCATGGGATTGTTCTCCCATGTGCTCTTTTGAGTAAATTGAGTCATTTATTGAATATAATGATTTTGATATGAAGATTGTTGAGCATTATACTGAGTTTTACTTAAGTCGTATATTTACATGAATTGATGATCATCATAAACTTGATTTACTGCATAATTCATTTTCATGAGTGTTTTTCAGAAAACCCTATGATTATTTTATTACAGAGTGCAAGAATGAACTAGGGAATGAGTCTAGAGCCTTAATGAGGATGATATTTGTGATGTTGTGATTGTGTTTCACATTTGATAAGAGTCTTGATAATGATATTGATGAGAATGATGTTTCATGATGTCTTAAAACCTGAAAATAAAATCTAAAAAAGTATTTCGAGTCCATGATATTTATGTTGATGTTGATGAGACGAGTTGATGTTGATGTTGAGGTACTATGTCCCTATGGGACTGACGTTGAGGTACTATATCCCTATGGGACTGATGATGATGTATTATGTCCCTATGGGACTGATGATGATGATGTTTTATGAGCACGTCGAGTTCTGGGAAGAGTATTGAGCACTGAAATGGGTGAGAGTTAGTCCTAATTGAACCCATTAACTACGTGGCCTGCGTAAGAAGAGAGGATTGAACCGCAATACGGATGGCTCCTTTCTTGTCCCAATAGAGGACTGAGGTTTTTTTCTTGTGGATCCACTGAGGTTGATGTCCTTTACCCCGGGCAGAGTACTAGATGGATGTG
The DNA here is from genome assembly GCA_029948455.1 of Solanum rostratum. NCBI lineage: Eukaryota > Viridiplantae > Streptophyta > Magnoliopsida > Solanales > Solanaceae > Solanum > Solanum rostratum. The sequence goes on from CM057045.1 coordinate 29,025,451, forward strand.
ACAACGGCATCGTTTCGTTGTATTATCACTGGCTCATAGGTGATGGTTGTCAGTTAGAGAAACTCCCAGTGAGGTCTTACTTCGATAGTACTCTGATGTTGATGTTGATGTGATGTTTTGAGTCAAGTTCATTGAGTTGAGTTGAGTCGAGTTTCCTTGAGTTGAGTTGAGTTGAGTTGAGTGAGTCGAGTTTTCTTGAGTTGAGTTGAGTCGAGTTTCCTTGAGTTGAGTTGAGTCGAGGTTCCTTGAGGTGAGTCCAATGTATTGATGATGTGGAGATGAGATGTTGATGAGCCATTTGCCTACTCTAATTTCTTGCCTTAGGTAGACATTTTGTATTTTGATGGAGTATGATGTTGAGTTGATATTATCCCTATACTGTTGTACTTGTACTATGATATTCAACTATTTTACATACCTGTACATTCGAAGTACTGGCGCTACATCGTTTCATGATACAGATATAGGAGTTAGAGGACTTCAGCAGACGCATCGTTGATGTCAGAGATTCCGAGTTCAGTCATTAGTGAGCCTCCTTGCTATCCGGAGGAGACCCTTTTATTGATATTTCCTTCATTTATTGAGTTGGGTAGCCATGGCCTGTCATGGTACTATCTTAGACAGTTGAGTCAGGTTAGAGGCTTCATAGACATGAGTCGAGGTTTGATGTTGAGGTTTTTCCCTTATGAGTTGAGTTAACATTTGCATTTGCTTATCTTGATGTTGAGACTTATGTTGGCCATTAGCCCTTCTTATTGAAGTAGCTCACTACATTACATCTATTATTCTGCTATACTGATGTTGAGGGACTGTCCTGAGAACGAGTGATTCGCCTGGGGACTAGCAATAGTCTCTGGGTGCCGGCCACGCCTAGGGTACCTTCCTGGGGTGTGACAGTCTTGCTGCTTCGCAATCCTGGGCGTTCATTTTGTGAATCGACTTCGTGAATTTAGGGTTGTAGGGAATAAGTGCTTCACCCTTACTTCGAGTGTTTGGCATGCAACGCTGGTTCCCTACAATGAGCAAAAACAAGAAATAAAAGTAAAATTTGGGACTAGAATTACACACTGAAAGTAGCAACTAATAGACTATGTACTTCGCTGTAGTCCTTGGCAACGGCACCAAAATTTAATGCGCCCAAATTTTCACTCCAAAAGGAATAGTAAAGCGGTCGTTGATCAAATATAGAACTCAACAAGAGTTAAAGTCGATCCCACCGGAATGGATGAGAATAAATCTATTAGCAACCTTTTTCAAATGTAAGTTCTATTCCCAAGATAAAGATGCATGAAGTGAATGGGGTGTTTATGATGTTTCAACTAAATTCCTAATGTAAAGTAGCTAATGCGTACGTTGACTACTGGATTCCAAACAGTTAATGAGAAGCTAGGGTTTTGTTTCCCATGACGTCTAATACGATAACCATAATTGGTGTGGCAAACCCATTCACGATTGTGTATACATGATCAAAGAAATTATATAACACCTAGTTCACCTCCCGGTTATTCCTAGATGTATTTCACTCATCACCTTCCAGTCTCAGAATGTATACAATTTTAACCCTTGTTCTAGATCTCACAATACTCTCTCCTTTCGGTCTCAAGTACTTAGACTAGGTTAAAAACACCAAATTTTTGTTGTAGAATTATTTTCCTAGTCACTACATCCCTCCCGGGCATGTAACGAATACAGGCTTACCCTAACGCATCGACTCATTAAGGAAGAAGTTAAAGAGAAGAATACTACAATATATACGATGATCAATCCCAAGGGTTCACCCCCAAATTTTGTTCTCTTATTGAATTGTCATGGTTCCCACAACCCTAGTTGTGGGTTTAGCCTAGCATATTCAAAAAAATATTTTCTCACAACAATCAAAGGAATCATGATAAATAACTTACTATTGATAGAATGATGAATCCATGTGTTACAATCTCTAAAGAGATGATCGAAACCCAAGAATTCAATGTAAATTAGCACACAATAGTGTTCTCTCTGTGTTCTCTAACTCCAGTCGTCCAATAAAAATAAAAAAATGAAATAAACTGATATATATATATATATATATATACACACACACAAAAGGAAAAACCTAATCCAACATAAAATAGGAAAATAGACGTCGGCATAGGTATGTGTCACTATACGGACCGTGAGGGTCCACACGACCGCGAAATGGTCCGTGAGTCTTCACTGCATTGCATTCCCACGTGTATCGGCACGGTCCGTGTAGGGGTTCACGGACTGTGAAATGGCTCGTGAACCTTTCCTTGGAAAATTCCTAGCAACACTTTGATCCTCCATCTTCACGACCCTTGTCACGGTCCGTAGTTGGTCACATGGTCCGTGACGGGCCTCGTCTCTCTCCACTTGTATGATTTTTGTTATTTTCGACAGTGATCCTCCAAATTTATATCAACTTTGCAGCACGTGACACTGCCCATGTCAGTTCCCACGGCCCGTGAAAAGCCTCGTGGGATGTGCCTTAGTCTCCTTCGTTCCAGCTTCTTTGGCACACTTCCAGCCTTCGTTCGTCAAGCCAAGTGAGAAGCCATGGCGGGCTCATGGTTTGTTGAGTCTCACATGGGCTTTGAAGGCACTCGTGCTCTGTCACTTGGTTCAATTCACTACTTCCTTCGTCTGGGCCAGTCCATGTGCCCTCCCACAGTCCATGTGAGGCTACACGGGTCGTGAAGGCCTCCATATGCCAACACTTCAGCTTTGTTTCACTTCTTTTCTCGCACTTCATCCATTGTTCCATGCCTTAACCATTTTCCTGCAAAATAATAAAATAGACACATCAAACCAACAGATTTGCTTGAGAACTTACAAAAATTCTATGTTCAAAGTGTTACAAGAGTCGTATTTCCACGACTCATCACCTCCGAATGATTACCCAACTAGCCCTAAAGAGGCAGATCCACTCTCCCTCTGTCTACACTCAGCATAATATGAAGAACCACCCGTGTTGGAAGTACCCAGGCCTTGATGGCCATCCTCAAAAGCCTGCAATAATGCCTAGTATGGCCGACTAGTGTAACCCTACTGGCCTCTTCTCTGAAGCTTGTCCCTCGGCACTAAAAACCCTATTTGGGAGCCATTGAATTCTCCCTCTCGTCTAGCTATCCCGCTTGTCATTGCCCCTTGGACCTCATGACTAATCCGCTCCAAGGAGAAAGCATGATCAACGATGTCCAGAAATGATCGTCCTGAAGTCACTGATGCATGGGTGTCTATCCTCAACTAAGGCCTCAATCCTCGCACAAAATAATGAATCCGCTCCTCCTCAGAGGGAAAAATAGTTGTAGCATATCAAGAGAGCTCCTAGAACCTGACCTCATATTAGGATAGAATCATCTGTCCTTACTCAAGTCGCACAAATTGATCCCGATGATGATCCCTGAAACTCCTGGGCACAAATCATGTAATAAAGGCCTCTCTGTAATCGGGCCAAGTCAATGGTGTGACATCTACTGGTCTAGTATCTCGGCAAGTCCCACCACTGCCTGGTGGTTCTATCTAGCTGATAAGAAGTAAATTCAATCCCTCGGACTCCAGCAATCGCAAGGCCTGTAACCACTCCATGCAGGTTGTCAGAAACTCTGATGCATTCTCCTCAGCAACTCCCAAAAACCTCAGCGAAGCCAGTCTCAAAAAGTTCCAAGTAATCGCTAGTCCTGAAACTGCATGGCTCCCTCTGGTTGAGCTGGGTCCTCTGGAACAACAGGCTCTGTTGGTGCCTAGACTGTAGGAGCTAGAGCTGGCACCGCACCCTGCTATAGGGTTGTAAGCACTGCCAGGATCTGTCTAAGAACCATCTGCACCTCCAAGGTAACTACAAAAGCGGCTGGGGGAGTTGTGCCTCCAGCTGCGGTGGAACTAGGGCCTCTGGTCTCTGCTCCTTGGGCTCGAGTAACTACTTCCTATCAGGGACTAACGGCACAACCCTACCCCAGCCACGGCCCCAACCCCGACCCCAGTCCTGATAATGCACCCTAGGTGCCATACCTGCAAAACATGGATGAAATCAGATTCTCAAAACTTGAAGAACGATTGACAAAACACACAGCAAGAATAAATTCCCGTAGCCTCCCAGAGATAAGCCACAGACGTCTCCCCCATCCACAGGTCTCTACTAGACGGTAGCTCTGTATAGCTGACACTAGAGAACCTCAAGCTTTGATACCAACTTGTCACGACTCGGTCCTAGTCATGATGGTGCATGTCAAATTTTCCCTACAGGCAAGCCAATTATCAAACCCCCAGGGCACCTGTCCTAACTCTCTAATCAAGCCAAATTGATATAACAACAACATAAATAACTGAAACCTATCCAAAACGTGGAAGTCAACTATACAAAACTAAAATAGATGGAAGGTACATACGGATATACATATAACCAAAAACATAATACAATATACATCCCAAGAGTTCTCTTACAAGTACATGGTACTACTGTACAAGGCTAAAGTCTGAAAGAAAAAGATGGCCATCAAAAGAAGGAGACTGTGATGAAGCTAGAGTTGCCGATGCTCACCCGAAAAAAGTCTTTTGCGCTCCTAGATCCCCCGAACTCAGTGCCCCCGAGTAGAACCTGGACCTAAACTATGTGTAGATGCAAAAGTAGGGGTGAGAAACAAAATAAGGTACCTACTAGGCATCATCGACCGACTGAGTGAAATAATATACAAAATGAAGCTCAAATGCATATAAAAATAGTTATCCTACAAATCAACTAATAATCTCAAATTGAACTGAAACCTTGAGTTATATGCGGTGCAAGGCCCTAATATCAATGCTTCTACGCCACCAGATCCCCCATGAGACTGGAGGTACACCCACGCACAATATAACCAACAGATTATCCCTAAACCTCACATAACCATCATAGACCCTAACTCTCCACATCATCAGATCAAGGGTCAACTATACGTGGGTATACCTCCCTCGTATCTATGCCTGAACGTCCCTGAGACCCCATAAACCCACAGGGTACACCCACACACAATCAAAGTGTGAATAGGTGAGTGGATCCTCAGCTAATTAGTCACGAGCCTCGCCCCGCCCCAACAATCATATGTCGATCGGGTCTTCGATCCTATGCCAGCACATGGCACCCGATCCAAAATATACATATATAATGGTGGGACGTATCCCTCGTGGGAGAAAGAATCCCCCTCGCATAAACAAATGTATCTCATCTTTGAATGTCACTCATGGGGCCTCACCCCTAAAATGAAATCAGTGGGGTCCTTGACCAAAATCTCAGTCGACGCTCGATCCTCAAAATTTGTATCTGCCACCTGGCATCATAATCGCAACCATCGAGACACGAACCATGGGGAGCATCACCTAGGACTCGGACTCTTAGACATGACCACCAGTGCTCAAATTGCGACGAGGAGCGTCATCAGGGACTCGAGATATCAAACAGTCACTCACTCAACCAGTATATCCGGATTTGAAACTCAAAAATCATATTGTGCCCAGAGTTTATATAGGCAATGACACTCACAATATAGGTATCCCTAAATATCATCCCTCTAATAATATCAGCTAAACCCCTGTCTAACATACACCAACTAATAATAGTACATAGGAGCATATGTCTTGATAATCAGTATAAACTTAGGACTAACATGCAGCGATCCAATCAACCATAGGCAACGAAAGTGTAGCACGATATCACCAACTATATCATAAGTTTCCACAAAACTCGGGCCAAACAGGGGCATATCTAAATCAAAAACAAGTCACAGTATGACACATATTCAACAAGTAGCCTCACACTCATCATATCTCAGTAACATCCATATCGTGCTCTCCTAGACAATAGTATAAGTAAGAATACATACTTGTCTTCATGGTATCAGCCCATATACTGCCCTTACCATGCTTCCCTGTAATCAATAGTACCAAAACATATCAAATCTACAACATTCATAGCCAATAACTCAAATTACAATCCCACAGCAACACATACTATGCATACAGGGCACAACTAGAATTTCATATACATCTAAGTTTAGCATGCGTATAGTCTCACTCAGTCTAAGGTTAGGGAAAAGCCTAGCCTACCTTGCAACCAACACCTCGAACTCTGAATCAGTCCAGTCGAGCTTTTTCTTTTCAGATAGCCTCCCAATGTTGCTCAACTATTAAAATATAACCTATAATATTAACACCGTCAGTTTGGCTATATTAGCTTGAGAAATGGGTGAAATTAGGCCAAAAGAGCATAAAATGGGGAAAATGGTCCTACGCCCAAATCTTGAAAAAAACTCCAAAAAATATTCCCCACGATAACTTGAGTCTACTGCCGAAAATGTGGCCCAAAACGGACCTCAGAAGACCGCGAAAAGGCCCCAAAATGTAATTAACAACTTTACCAGAAAAACATTTTTTTCAAAGCTTTCTTGGTCGGAATTCTCAAAAATCAGAGTTTTTCAGCTAACGCCCAGTATATTACAGTGTTTCCCTCGGAATGTAGAACAATTTAGACTCAAGTTTCACTAAATTTCGTCAAAAATCGGTTATGATATCGACACGTAAAGTTTTCACAAGTTCCAAGATAAAATCAGTTAAAACAACAAATGTACCTCAAAATATGCGCCGAATCTCGAATTCAACTTCACCACGATGTTCGTTGCAAAATTCGAGTCTTGTGAACCTTTGAATTGTCAAAAATGGACTTGAAATGGGGATTTTATGAGCTTGGAAATAGGGAAATGAGGGCTGGTTCGCGAAGTTGATGGCCTATATATAGGCCATTCCCTTCTTCTCCGCGAACACGAACAAGGCCTTCGCAAACGCGCACCACGCCTCCACGAACGCGGAAAGCAACTTTTGCTGGTGTTGCAGCAGCAATCCCCAATACTTCTCTGGGTTATTTCGGGGCGTCCGATGTCCATTTTTCACAAACGAATAGTGTGATCACACGGATTTTGATGTTTTTGATTCAATGATGCAGTCAAAATTTTCAATGGAGCATCCTACGAAAAAATGAGGGTTCCACTTCTTTCCGACTAATTTTAGCTAAAAGAATTGAGGGGGTCAAAATGTAATCGGATGTCCCCGTCAACTGACGAAGGATCATTTCAGACTATTTTTTATGTTTCGGAGCTGACCGTGCCATTAGTTTTCCATTTCGAGCGTGTTTAATTAGGTTTTCACATAAATGCATTTTGTAGCTTCCAATTGAACTCATTTTACAACTTTTATCTCAAAATAGTACCGGGATCGTCCATCCTCAGACCAACCACCCTCCTAACATAAATCGGTTGTTCCAAAACTGATAGAACCGTCTGAATCTCATTTCGAGCTAACTTGAAAAATTGCACAATTCTCAACTAAAAAGTTCAATAACCATCCTGACAGCCGCAACAGGTCATATTAGGCCTGAGGTTATTATACAGAAGCTCATATTAGCAGAATTAGTATAAAAACATAGAATTGACCTGAAGGTCATTACAATGAAGTAGAAAACTAACTATGCCATTATATTTTCTTGGAGTTAAGGATCACATTCACTAAAATTAAGTGAAGATGAGAATCAATTTAGACATCAAATGATTCAAAAATTAAACTTGAGGATCACATTCATTAAAATTAAGTGAAGATGAAAATCAATTTAGACATCAAATGATTCAAAAATTAAACTTTTAATAAATTAGAAATCAAGAAATTTGAGCTTCAAACTAAGAATAAAATGTGAAAATGAAGCTAGAATTAGTATTAGAAAGTAAGGATGAGAGGAATTACTTTAAAATCAATGGGAATGGGGAAGAAACAAGAAAAATCACTCAAGGTCGAACTTATTTCAATGGTACCCAGTTAAAACTACCAGCGGTCACCACACCGACGGCCCAGGGGTTACCAGTGTACTGCCGCCAAAGCAAACAAAGCTTGAAGGAGTGGATGTCTACAAAGACCACATGCTCCGAAGGTGCACGCTGAGTCTTGCAGGTACTAGATTATTGATGCAAACAAAGCTCCGTAGGAGTAGAGCCTGTCGACTTCATCAGCTCTGCAGGTATGGAGTCATTGTTGCACCAGTGACTGTAGCATTAGCAAAATTGTGATTAAATTCCAAGTATTTAATAGACCCTCATAATTCACTCAGGGTCCAATGAATGCAAATGGAATATGCTATTCGATCAAACTCCGCATTGTTTTCTTAACAAAATCAATAAAAAAAATTAATGAAGACATTTTGACGAAATATTCATTAAAGTCAACACTCACCTCAAGACAAGCATCTTACCAAACACTTCAAAATTTGATTCATAACTAGGGTTAAGAACCAAAGGTCATTTTGGACCAAACTCAATGTTCTGGAGCTACTGACGCTAACAAGAATCTCATCCGAGTTCATGTTTTAAGAATATTGATCAAAGTCGATCATTCCCATGTAAAAATTCCAAAAAGAATAAAAACTCACCGAAAGCTCTTGAGAAGCATGTCATCCACTCCAACGCATCAAATCATCATAGAAGCTACAAAAAGGAGAAAACGGTAATAAAACATAAAAGCATGCAAATGATCATGAGAGTCATCTCACCTTATGTGAGAATTAACAAAAAAGATGATGAAATTAAGGTATAGGACTTAATTTTTCGAAAAAGCAATAGCAGTCAAAATGGGATGGGACTTGATTTTTCGAATTAAGGAAATTACTCTTAAATAATGATTTTTTGTATTTAAAAATTAATTGAAAAATGCAATCATAATAGTGTGAAGGTGCAAAACAAAGAAATAACTTTGGTGTTAAAATATAATGACAAAAGAGATTGGGGAAGTGAAGAAGTAGATGAGTTAATAATTTTTATTCATTTTTACTTGTCCGCTTTAAACTTTGTATGTATCTTAAAAAAAAATATTAATATAAGCATTTTACTGTAATATCATACTAACTGGTGTTTAGTGTTAGATATCGAAAAATAATTTGTAATATAAGTAATTAATGTTAAAGATAAAACATCAAAATGATAATATGTTTATTTATTTTTATGCTTAAAATAACAAGTAAAAGTGAAATATATTTTCAATATACTGGAGAAATATATATGAACGAAGAGCAAACAAGTTAAGATGTTCAATGGCAGAAAAGGTAATAGTATTACACTTGTTACCTGTTATAAATAGTTACTTGATTGCAATAGTACAACATACAACTAATATTACAAGGCTATATTTTTTCATTTAATTTTAACAAAAAAATCAAGTAATGATATTTTTAGTTATTTCAGTAAATTATATTTTTAATATTAAATACTACTTGTTTTGGTAAAGAAAGAAAAATCAAATTTTATTGCAAATGTAGTGTGTAAGAATAAAGATTTCACATTATTTTTAAAGTTGATACAATATTTTCAAGAGGAGGAGTAGAAAAATATTTAATTGCAGAGAAAATACATGTAAAGATAAAAGAAACAAATGTGAAAACCACAAGGTTGAAACTCTTTTACGACGAGAACAAATAACCCAATATAGTTATTATTGGGAATGGAATAAATGATCATATTGCATGTAAGAAATTATTAATTAAAAATTAATAAATAAATAAAATACATCATATATATTTAATTAAATTTTGATTGTCCATATCTGTTTAGGTTCATAAATTCTGAAAATACCCAATCATATGATAAGATTAATAATGTTATCATAGGAAACTTCTTAATACATAACTGGGCATGGACACATGCCAGGAAGTTAAACTAGTCTTTCAAAACAAGGAAAGAATTAGTAAGGTCCTAGTTTGTATAAAAATCTCAAATATTAGAAAAATAATTAAAGTACCAATTGTATCCATTGTAAATGTAAATTCTATTTTTTAAAAGGTAAAAGAGCCGGGTCAATATTATGCCAGAGGATTTCATGTTCTTATAATAGTGTTTATACTCGGTGTACTTTGCACGTGATCAAAATGTATACCTCTTATTTAATAATAAATATTATATAAAAATATTAAATTTAATTATAAACTTATAAAAAAAATTCACTAATTTTGATAAATTATATTTTTATAAATATCCTATATATAGAGATTCTATCACTACTCAGAACCGTAAATTAGAATTTTTCTTGGCGACGATAGCGCATTTTTTTTATTCAAATAAGAAAGAAGTAGAAGTCTATTAAATAAGGAAGATTTAAGAGTCTTCCGGTGGCTAGAAGTCCTTATTTCATCACTTCTTTTCATATATTTTAAAAGTCAATATTATGAATATAACTAAATAATGATTTAAAGATAATTTTATCTAAAAAAGATCTTTAACGAAGAATAAAAAATTTAAACAACATTTCTAAGTGTCTTCACACTTTTAATATTATATGTAGATATATACTCACACAATTAGTTAACTTACACTTGCATGATCATAAATAACTTGTTTTGTCTTATGGCTGCACATTTTGTGGTTTGAACTTATTATTTTTAAATTTAGTTAATATGAAAAAATAACAACAATTAAGAAAAATCTCACAAGTGAATGATGCAAATCTTATTATTATCTTATAGAGATAAAGACGATGAATATACATATACATATATATAATGATAGGACATTCAAACGAAAAAAATTAAAATTAACTGTTTTAAAAAAACGTACGTTCGAAAAGATTTCAGGAAAATAAATCCAATAAGCATCACATTATAGTCCTTTTTAATCAAAAGAAAAGTTGACAAAAACATATGGAAATTTAAATACCTTTAACTTCAAATCAACCTATAATTAAATTTGAGGGTGCATCAAATATTTTTTAGATGGAAGAAAAGTAAATATTCGTCGTCACATAACCGCATATCTTATTTAGCGAAGAAATCATTATAGACTTGAATTAATTATAGTAAGCCAATATTGACTGATTGATTATAAGGAAAAAGAATAAAGATTTTGGTGATTTCTCTTTCTCCCTAAATATTTTATTTCTTTTTTTTACTTTTTCTCGAAGTAATGTTCTCACTAGTGGCAAAGAATGGAAAGAAGTAAAGCGTTGGTGTGTATATAAACAATGGAGGATTGGTGTCTTCTTTCACATAACCCTACTTGGGATTAGGAATCCTTCACCTAAGTACGTCGCTTTCTTACTTTTGAGTGCTCTCACTTTTTAATTAATTCTTCCATATACATACGTTGTTGAAAAATCATATTGTTTTGCTTATTGGTCTGGAATTTAGGAATTAATTAATTACGTCAACTTGCAAGAATGTCATCACTGAAAAAAAGCAAAACTATTTGCGGGGAGTTGGACAAATTGCCTGAGTGGGGGTGATGATGCTTATAATGTACCTTCTCTATTTATGTTATTTATACCTGCTTTATTTGTGGAGCTAAATCAATCTATGTCTACTTAGTATATTTCTAAGTACTTATACTAAATTCTGCACCCTATAGATCATAGTATAAATTCTCGCGGTTTATTGTGTTAGGATTAACTATGTATTTACATATATTATTATTTATTGAACAATTGTTTATTTATTTATTCAATTCAATAAAGTGTTACTTTAAATAGACAATTTATCATATATGTGTCCTCAACTTATATAGCAGATGATTTGGTGTATAGAGTTTGAGCTTATACACAGAAGATCAAATTGTCGGTTCTTATAAGATGAAATTATAGTTCACAATCTAGATGGAAATTTGGACAAACCATCGGGTAGATTGTAGCACGAGATTATATGTAATTTATCTTGATTACGAGAATGGTGTAATTCTAACTTCTCGTGTTAGTACATTTTATATGTATTGAACGGGACCAAGTAGAGATAGATGTTTTGGACTGACTAATAAAAACATGTTCTCTAAACTTATTAAATGTACTTATATTCTTAATCTTGATATAACGATTATGAGTTGTATATATTACTTATCATTTTGATTTACTAAAAGGTGAGATTCTGAGATGGGTCAATATGCCTGGTAAGTTGGATGATAATAATATATATTGGTGAAATAACTAGTTAGTTGATGGAATCCATGTCTCAATATAGAGATTGATGATACACCTTTTTATGAGAAGCTTATAAGTTTTCATGTGCAAACCCGGCTGGTAGATTTATAAATCTGGCGCATGAAATAAGTTAAGTATTGCTCTAAAGGAAATTAATCATTAAATTAAATACGTCAGTAATTTAATTTATTGATTAGTATCGATAGTCTTAACATGGGGAATTACGTAAGTGTTTAATGGGGAATTTTGAAATATAAATGGAGGAGTGCAATTACGAATTTTTAGTGGAATAATTTGTAATTTATTATGGTAAGAATAATTCAGATTAAAAAGAATTATTTCCATAATAGGAAGCCTCAGTAATAAATTCTATGGTCCCTACAGTACCCATATTTAATTAGAACTCAGAGTCCTAATTCTAATAAGAGAAAGTTTCTTGTATTTCAAGAAAAGGAGGTTTCCTTGTTCTTTTTGGATTTGGAAAAGTCCTCTATAAATAGGTTTTCTCCTAATCTAGAAAAAATATACAAGAGAGAAAAAAAAAAGGATTAGGATTCTTTACAATATTTGCCCACCCATGAGAGAGTTCGATTGTTAATTTGGGATCATTGTAGAAGACCGTGGATCTCGAGTTTGGTTTGCTTTAATACATCTGCACACGCTTCAAGAGGTATTTCTTTAATTAATTTTTGTATACTTTGTGTGATACGTATTTGTGATTGTTATCTATTATTCATATAAGCGATAAAATCTTGGGAATGCTTTCGCTGTGTAATATTTTCCAACAATTGGCATCAAGAGCCACACTTATTATCTTTATAGATAATACAGAAAAATACGTATGTAAAATTATTTATATGATTTTCGGTGTTTGACTGAATGAAAATCATAATTGATGATCCTCAATTTTCTTGATTAAACGAATCAAGAGATAAAGTTGAAAAAAAAAAACACTCGGTGGCAGTGTAAAAAAAAAATTCAAGAACTTTACATGGATATAATTTTTTTAAAAAAAATAATAATAAAGAAGAACGGCAGTTTCATAATGGATTTCATATAAGCATGATGTTTCCATTGTTATTTAATGAAATCCAATTTCTGTTCCATAGTGGATTTCATATATGCATTGATTGCATTATTATTTGATGAAATCTATTTTATTTTATTTTTAAAAAAAAAAGGTCTTGTCAATTAAAGAGAGAGAGAATTTTTTTTACAGTGGGTGTATTACCCAATTGTGAAAATTATTTTCTTAAGAAAGGGACAGTAATTGTTTGAATAATTTTTTAAAAGAATTGCTTTGAAAATTAGCACAAAGTTAATTAGCACAAGAAATCAATTGGTCCGTGTTTCTTGGATTTAATTAGCACAAAGTGCTGTTGTAGCCTGCTTTCACGTGTGCACCTCATTCTCTTGGAAAATTAATCCTAAAAATTTGTTATTGTTCTTATTTCACACATATATGATAAGAATTAATTGATAACATAAATAGAGAAAATTATATGGTGATAAGGGATATTTCTCTATAATTACCAAAAATTAAATAGTAATGAAGTATTAAATTTATGTGTTGGCTTAGACCTTCCTCCCTAACGGATGAATTTAATACAAGTCATTACGTATTTAATTTCTAGTTTGATAATCTGTATTAACTCTCTTAAACTGAGTAATATATGATTGGATCAATGTAACTAGGGTTTGTGATTTTATTTCCTTCTCTATAATTACCAAAAATTAAATAGTAATGAAGTATTAAATTTATGTGCTGGCTTAGACCTTCCTCCCTAACGGATGAATTTAATACAAGTCATTACGTATTTAATTTCTAATTTGATAATCTGTATTAACTCTCCTAAACTGATAAATATATGATTGGATCAATGTAACTAGGGTTTATGATTTTCACTTGACTTAAACTAATAGTAAACTCTCCAACTGAGTTAGGTCTATACAAGTTTATGGAGTGAATAATCAGTCATTACATATGTGTATTGTATGAGTAGTTTTCCAATCCCAACGATTGGCTATTCAAGATGCATGAATATATATATATATATATATGTGATGAGTTTGAATTTAATTATTCAATGTTTATATGACTGCATATTGATCTATTGTAACTTTTTCAATCTCAGATCCAAAATGTCTCCTTTTAACCCCATTGCCACTATTTTGAGTCAAAATAAACTTGAGGGTCCTAATTATGTTGACTGAAGAAGAAATCTTGACATTGTGTTAACTGCTGAAGGGTACAAATTTGTACTCCATGAAGAGTGTCCAGTAAAACCTGATGAACAGTCTAGTGATGAGGAAAAACTCGCCTATCAAAAATGGCAAAAGGCTGATGAGATGGCGCGGTGTTACATTCTGGCTTCAATGTCAAATGTCCTGCAACATCAGAATCAAGCTACAGCCTCTGCTTTTGAGATCCTGGAGAATCTCAAACAAATGTTTGAGGACCAGAATCGCGCAGCTAAGCAGAATGCCATGAGAGACCTCATGAACACTAAGATGGCTGAAAGTACTCCTGTTAGGGATCATGTTCTGAAGATGATAAGTCTTCTGAATGAACTAGGGGTCCTAGGGGCTGAAATTGATAATGAATCTCAAGTTGAGATGATATTGCAATCTCTGCCAGATAGTTTTCAACAATTTCGCCTGAACTATAATATGAGCAAGATGAGTTTGTCTTTGGCGCAATTGTTGAATGAGCTACAAGCGGCAGAGACGATTATCAGAAAACAATTACCATCTATGGAACTACATGTTGAGAAAGGTTCTACTTCTAAATCGAAAGGTGGACAGAAGAAGAAAAACGCTCAAAAAGGTAAGGCAGTTGCATCTTCAACTGGAGGCGTGAAAAAGCCTAAGGGCAAGTGTTTTCATTGCAAGATGCCAGGTCATTGGAAGACGCAGTGTCCAGTTCTCTTAGCCAAGAAAAACTCAGGTAACTCACTTTCACTTGTCGTTGAAACATGTTTAGCGGCTGTTTCTATCACTTCATGGTGTATAGATTCAAGAGCCACTGACCATATCTGCACTACTTTGCAGGGGTTTCAAGAAACGCGCAAGCTAATTAGAGGTGAAGTTAGTGTTTTTCAAGCAGATGGCTCAACGGCTCTAGCATTAGCATTAGGAAATCTTAGCATTTCGTTTGGTAGTGGTAGAGTTTTAATTTTAAAAGACGTTTTATATGCACCTGCTGTTAGAAGAAATTTGATTTCAGTTTCTAAAGCTTTGAGAGATGGTTATGATGTTAATTTTTCTGATAATGGTTGTGTTATTAGTTATAATAAACGTTTTATCTCTGCGGGTTCATTAATTGATGGTCTTTATATTATTAATGTCTCTCCAGAACTACAACAAACTAAAGAACTGAATAATGTGAACATTTCATGTAAAAGAAAACGTTCTTCTGAATTTAATGAGACTTATTTATGGCACTTGCGTCTATGTCATATAAATCTAGATAGGATTTCAAGGTTGGTTCAGGATGGACCTTTAGGTTCATTAAAAGTGGAGGCACTACCAACATGTGAATCTTATTTAGAAGGAAAAATGACTAAGAGACCTTTCCCCTCAAAAGGAAATAGAGCCAATAATAAATTAGAGTTAATTCATTCTGATTTGTATGGCCCAATGAGCATACAAGCGAGAGGTGGATATGAGTATTTCGTGACTTTCATTGATGACTACTCAAAATATGGATATATTTATTTGTTGCGTCGTAAGTCTGAATGCTTTGAGAAATTCAAAGAATTTAAGGCAAAAACGGAGAAGCGACATGGAAAATATATCAAGTCACTGCGATCTGATCGTGGTGGCGAATATCTCTCCCATGAGTTCATTAGTTACTTATTAGAACAAGGAATTACATCTCAAATGTCTGCACCAAGAACGCCACAACAAAATGGTGTAGCAGAAAGAAGAAACAGAACTCTTTTAGAAATGATCAGATCTATGATGAGTTACTCTGATTTGCCTTTTTCATTTTGGGGATATGCATTAGAAACTGCAAATTATATTGTGAACTTAGTTCCTTCTAAGTCTGTACCCTATGACACCCATTGAATTGTGGTCCGGGCGCAAACCTAGTTTGAAACACATTCGTATTTGGGGATGTCCAGCACATGTGCTGAAAGGGAAGACAGATAAATTGAAGCCTAGAACAGAAGTATGTGTTTTTATTGGGTACCCCATAGGAACAAAAGGTGGTTTGTTTTATAATCCTAAGGAAAAGAAAGTCATTGTAAGTACCAATGCTAAGTTTCTTGAAAGGGATTTTTTAACAGACCATGTTCCCAGAAGTAAACTAGTTTTACGGGAATTAAGCAAAGAGATAACAAATCAATCTACTGAATATAATGAAAGCCAAATTAAAACCCCAGATGTTAGACTTAACATACCATTACATTCTAGTAGTGGGAGTGATGTTAATAGACACACAATTCCACAAGTACAGATTCCTGAAAATCCATTACATCAAGGCAGTGGGAGTAGCACTGAGCAGATTGCATTAAAGGAGGAAGTTGTTAATATCTCCACACCGCAAGGTGATGAAGATAACATAGAGACTCAAGATCCTACAAATGATGTGGTTCAACCACAAGATCATAATAATGCAACTCTCTTTGCATCTGCCCCTGCACCTGTAGTGACTAGTCGTAGTGGGAGAGTGATAAGAAAACCACTTTGGTATGCACTCTTGGGAGAGTCTTTTGACAGAATCCCTGAAGAGTTGAATACCGAACCCTTGAATTACGACGAAGCACTACAAGATAAAGATGCAGAAAAATGGATCATTGCTATGAAATAAAAGATGGAGTCCATGTACTCTAATAAAGTCTGGGATCTTGTAGAACCACCTGTAGATGGAGTCAAACCCATTGGATGCAAGTGGATCTATAAGAAAAAGAGAGGAGTAGACGAAAAAGTACAAACTTATAAAGCTAGACTTGTTGCAAAAGGGTTTACTCAGAAAGAAGGGATCGATTATGAGGAAACCTTTTCGCAGTAGTCATGCTTAAGTCTATTAGAATTCTCTTATCCATTGCTGCTCATTATGATTATGAGATTTGGCAGATGGACGTCAAGACAGCTTTCCTTAATGAAAGTCTTGATGAGAGCATCTTTATGCGACAACCAGATAGTTTCATAGAAAAAGGAAAAGAACACATGTTGTGCAAGCTTAAAAGGTCCATTTATGGATTAAAGCAAGCTTCTAGGGCATGGAATACTAGTTTTGACAATGCGATCAA
Source organism: Solanum rostratum (assembly GCA_029948455.1). Taxonomy (NCBI): domain Eukaryota; kingdom Viridiplantae; phylum Streptophyta; class Magnoliopsida; order Solanales; family Solanaceae; genus Solanum; species Solanum rostratum. The sequence continues at coordinate 29,042,670 of CM057045.1, forward strand.
GACTTTTGGTTTTGAGCAATGTCTTGACAAGTCTTGCGTGTACAAAAAGTGGAATGGGGACAAAGTGGTATTCTTGGTATTATATGTAGATGATATCTTGCTCATAGGAAACAATGTGGGCATGATGAATTCAGTTAAGGAATGGTTGTCCATTAATTTTGATATGAAAGATTTGGGAGAAGCTGCTCATATTCTTGGGATCAAGGTCCTACGTGATCGCAATAAAAGGATGTTAGGCTTATCTCAAGCTCTTTACATTGATACAATTCTCACCAGGTTCAGCATGCACGAGTCCAAGAAAGGATTTCTCCCTTTCAGACATAGAATTTCTTTATCTAAGGATCAGTGTCCTAAGACAGATGAGGAAATAGAAAGCATGAAGACAGTTCCTTATGCATCAGCTGTAGGAAGCCTCATGTATGCAATGTTGTGTACTAGACCTGACATCTGCTTTGCTGTGGGCATGGTTAGCAGATTTCAGTCTAATCCTGGATGAGAACACTGGACAACACTTAAGCATATAATCAAGTACCTGAAAAAGACTAGGGATTATATGTTGGTCTATCATTCGAATGAGTTGGTTCCCATAGGGTACACAGACTCAGATTTCCAATCTGATAAGGACTCCAGAAAGTCGACCTCGGGAAATGTGTTTACTTTGGGAGGTGGAGCTGTTATTTGGAGGAGCATTAAGCAAACCTGTGTTGCTGATTCCACCATGGAAGCCGAATATGTAGCAACCTCTAAGGAAGCTAAGGAGGAAGTATGGCTCAGAAACTTTCTAAAAGACTTAGGTTAGTTCCTGCGATGAAAGTTCCACTCACAATATTTTGTGATAATAGTGGTGCAGTTGCAAATTCAAAAGAACCACGAAGTCATAAGAAAGCAAAACACATTGAGCGTAAATATCATTTGATTCGAGACATAGTGCAAAGAGGAGATGTAGTGGTTGCGAAGATTGCATCAGAAAACAACCTGGCAGACCCTTTCGCAAAAGCTTTACCACAAAAGTCTTTTGATAGACATGTCGAAGTAATGGGTGTTAGAGTTGTGGGTGCATGGTTATGAGTCTAAGTGGGAGATTGTTAGGATATACTATTAACCATGCGTTTAGATATATTATTATTTATTGAACAATTGTTTATTTATTTATTCAATTCAATAAAGTGTTACTTTAAATAGATCAATTTGTCATATATGTGTCCTCAACTTATATAGTAAATGATTTGGTGTATAGAGTTTGAGCTTATACACAGAAGATCAAATTGTCGGTTCTTATAAGATGAAATTATAGTTCACAATCTAGATGAAAATTTGGACAAACCATCGGGTAGATTGTAGCACGAGATTATATGTAATTTATCTTGATTACGAGAATGGTGTAATTCTAACTTCTCGTGTTAGTACATTTTATATGTATTGAATGAGACCAAGTAGAGATAGATGTTTTGGACTGACTAATAAAAACATGTTCTCTAAACTTATTAAATGTACTTATATTCTTAATCTTGATACAACGATTATGAGCTGTATATATTACTTATCATTTTGATTTACTAAAAGGTGAGATTCTGAGATGGGTCAATATGCCTGGTAAGTTGGATGATAATAATATATATTGGTGAAATAATTAGTTAGTTGATGGAATCCATGTCTCAATATAGAGATTGAGGATACACCTTTTTATGAGAAACTTATAAGTTTTCATGTGCAAACCCCGCCGATAGATTTATAAATCTGGCGCATGAAATAAGTTAAGTATTGCTCTAAAGGAAATTAATCATTAAATTAAATACGTCAGTAATTTAATTTATTGATTAGTATCGGTAGTCTTAACATGGGGAATTACACAAGTGTTTAATGGGGAATTTTGAAATATAAATGGAGGAGTGCAATTACGAATTTTTAGTGGAATAATTTGTAATTTATTATGGTAAGAATAATTCAGATTAAAAAGAATTATTTCCATAATAGGAAGCCTCAGTAATAAATTCTGTGGTCCCTACAGTGCCCATATTTAATTAGAACTCAGCGTCCTAATTCTAATAAGAGAAAGTTTCTTGTATTTCAAGAAAAGGAGGTTTCCTTGTTCTTTTTGTATTTGGAAAAGTTCTCTATAAATAGGTTTTCTCCTAACCTAGAAAAAATAAACAAGAGAGAAAAAAAAGGATTAGGATTCTTTACAATATTTGCCCACCCAAATATTGAGAGAGTTCGATTATTAATTTGGGATCACTGTAGAAGACCGTGGATCTCGAGTTTGGTTTGCTTCAAGACATCTGCACACGCTTCAAGAGGTATTTCTTGAATTAATTTTTGTATACTTTGTGTGTGATACGTATTTGTGATTGTTATCTATTATTCATATAAGCGATAAAATCTTGGGAATGCTTCCACTGTGTAATATTTTCCAACATATTGAACTGTGTGCAAAGCTATTTTTAAATTTCGTAAATTAGAGTGAGCTCCTGGCGTACGGAGTTACTGATTGGCATATATTTTGACTAATCTAGTCTTTATATTGTATTTAGAGATAGCCTGTACTAATATTTCATTTGTAAAAGCCTTATGCTCCTATTTTTAATTAGATGCTCAATTACAGATTGATTCCAGGTCTTGGGAATAATTTCTTATGTATTATATTTATCTTTCTTCTCATCATTGTTAGCTTTTTTGCTTCTTGTATCTTACATATAATAGCCCCTTTGCGTATGATTTATGATTTGGGATTAGGCTTATCTGTTGGTGGATTATAGTAGATGCCATCATGACCTAATAAATTGGGTCATGACAAAAATAAAATTTAGAATTTTCCATCAAAAGAGTTCATTTTAAAAAGAATGGGGATCTAACAACGCAAGAGACTTATAATTTGACATTTGACCATTTACGCTGCAATATCATTCTTTTTTTTCCTGAACAAAATTGTTTTATTACTCTTAAAATCAGTTATTAATGTTATTTCCTAAATAAACTATTACACTTATAAATAAAATATCTGTTCACCCCAAAAAAGAGACAATGAATTGACGAAATGAGCATGAGGCGCAGTATTACAAAATGTACATGGTTCTCTAGTCATTATATTATGGAATCTAAGCAAATATGTTCTCATGACTTATAGTGGAAAAAAGATGGTCACTTATTGTATGAAAGAATTCAATAATCATTTTTTGGGCAATTCTTTTTACCATAAAAGAAATTCAAACTGTTATAATTTCGGGACAATCTAATCTAAACTCCAACGTGGGACCAAAAGACTCTTAATTTGTAGTTTGACCATTTACCCTGCATAACATTCATTTCTTTTCACTTAATAAAATTATTTTGCTACACTTAAAATCAAATATTATTGACTAAATAAACTACTATATTTATAAATAAGTATTTAAATAAATAAAGTTTCTTTACCCCAAAATTATAATTGAATTACTTAATCCAAAAAAATGGGGCCCAATACATAAACATACAACAAATAACAACATAAAATCACCCTAATGATTCACTTTACAAAGTGATCCTCCAGCCAAAAATATTTGCTAACATGTTGCTCATTTCATCCGTTTCTGGAGATTTCAATCCTCTAAAGCTTTGATATCATCATCGTATTTTTGATACAAGCTTTCATTAATAAACATTCAGTATGTACCTTTTGTTTTCTCCTTAAAAATAACATAGATATACTTGCCAATGAGATTAAATAAATAAACGAAAGATAGAGAGGAAGAGACAATATTCAAATGTTAAAAACGAAGAAGAAGATCGACAAAAAGATTGAAAAATTGGAGTGGATATATATAAATGGAGAGAAGACATTTGAATGCAAAATTGAATGGTGAAAATTGTTGAAATCTAATAGTAATTTAGGACTTTTTTAATAATTTAACTTCAGACACCATTTTGAGTACGACAAATAAATTTATCAATTTATTTTTTTCAAACCCTTCTAATTACCAAAATAATTAGGGGTGTACAAAAATCGAATTGATCGATAAATTGAACCAATAAAAATGTTATTGGTTTATTGTTGTTGGGTTACTAGGTTATCAGGTTTTTAATGATTTAAAAAAAGAAAATTATTGGGTTATTGGTTCGATATCAATTTTTACTATTGGTTATTGGGTAAATAGATAACCTAATAAGATTATAATAATTTACTATATCACCCCTTCGTAAATGTTAAATATTAGTAATTTAATAGTAATAAGACACTATAACAATACTTTACATATTTTAATCTTTACCGTACTTAAGTGATTAGTTATCCACTTTAGTATTTTAGATTGTAATTAACTAGTTATAGCCTTTGTAAGTTTGTAAACATAGTGTCCGTACTCTATCTATTTTTTATTAATATAATTTTATTATCATTTTTATCGGGTAAATCAAACCGTTAAGGACTTACAACCAAAAATCGATAAAAATTATTTTATCAATTTTTTTATTAATTTAACACATTAAAAAATAAAAAATCAATAAACCAAATCAAATCGAACCGAATCCACCCAAAAAATAACCCATAAAGTGAAATGAAAATACAAATAAATCCCTTTAAATTGAGAAGCTTCCATCTTGGAAGAGACAAATGCAAGGAGAGATTTTTCTAGTTAAGAGGCTGAAAAATTTGACCCACAAATTTGTGTCTTGGAGTTATGCTGCTGAATTCTTACAAAACTACTTGCTAACACTCATCCTCTTTCATTTCCCTGCTTTTCTTTCTTCTCACTTGCCCCACAAATTACGCAAACATTACTGCTAATCTCTCTTCAATTTTATTATTTATTATTTTAATAAACAATATATAAAAAATAATTATTTCAATCTTTTATATTTAACATTAATAACTTTTATCAAAACTTAGCATTCAACATTAACTAATAAAATATTCATAATTTTTAATGAATGTACTAAATTCAAATATGACAACTAAACGAGAACTAAGGAAATAATAAATAAATTAATAATTTTATTCTAAAAGTAAATTTTATATTTTTTAAAAAAACATTAAAGAATGACTATAATTAATAAATTATTTTTTAAATTTTTTAAACTGAAGAAGTAAGTCTAACAAAACCGAAAAAAAGGTACTATTAGGAGAGCAGTATAATGCACAAATAATTGAAATATATGCACTTAATTGTTTTATACAATATTCTCTTAGATACTAATTTATTGCATTAAAATAAAGATGAAGATTAATTTACTGCCAAATTGCTTATTTTTTAGTTTAGGTGTTTTAATGTTGTGAAATTAATTGCAGTATAATTAAGTTACCTCATACTGATATTTACTTTAACCAAACATACTGTAAATAAAATGCAATAAAAAATACTAGGAAACTTTATAGCAGAGTTATTTCCCTGAGAGCAGTAGGGTTAAGGAATTTTCAAGCACATAAATATTCTAAAAGTGTATATGCATTTTATTATGTTATATCATTTTCTTCTTACATCATCCATATATGATATTTTTTTGTGCTTCCCTATATCACGCCTTAAAAACACAGTGGACTATAGGTGTTTAAAGCATAATCATGACACTATTTTATCTTTAAAAAAACAAGTTTAATAATAAGACTATGAAAGTGAACAGCATTAGCATTATTATGTTATCAAAACAGGATGTCGTATATCTTTTTTTACTTCATTAATATCCATAAAATCTATTCTTCAGAGTTCGTTATCTTGTAAAGGATAATCTTCTAATTTTCTCCACTATAACTCATGAAAAAACTAGTGATTAAACCACCACCAATTAAAATAACTTTTTAAACTAATTCAATATTGAAAAGAGTTAATTAACCAAGTGTAATACATGAATATTTGGTACTACATATGTGTCATTTTCTGATCCATATATTTATCAAATTAAAACTCAACCCATATCACTCGTTCTAAAACAAAGAGCTGCATGGAATTAATTAATATTATAATTAAGGAAAAACTATTTGTTTTTTACAAACACGTGAACATTGAAGAAAAAAAAAAGATGCAGGCAGAAGGTAATGTATAGATTTTTTTTCTAAATAGGACAACTTGTTAAAATGTTGGCCATAACTTTTGTGTATGTGGCCATAACATTTTATGGATGTGATTTGTAACTTTCGTAATCTCCATGATGTAGTCTATAACTTCCATGGAAGTTGCAACTATAACTGCATCCACTACCCATGAAAGTTACAACTTACAACTATATTCACTCTTCTTCGACTACCCCACCACTCCACTACTCCCACTAACGTACCACTACTGTTCTTGATGGTAGAACAGTTATAAATAGAACATATCAAAGGCAATGTATGAGTAGTTTCCGGCTTGTGGTCCATTTCACGATTCATAGACCAGGCTCGTGGATTGGGGTGCAGGGTTGAAAATTTTACTCATGGTAAGTAGGGTTTACGAGTGGAGTTTACGATCCGTAAAAGAAATTACAGGCCGTATTATGTGTTTGTGGTTCAAGGGTGCCAATTTTAGTGACCTAAGTTTGGGGAACTTCAATGCAGGAAGGGTGTTTATGAGGCGTAAAGAAAATTACGGTCTGTAAATTGAGGTCGTTGAGTGATGGCCAAAGTTGATGAAAAAACCGATTTCTGAAGTTCGAAGTACAACCAACAGGATAATTCGTAGACTCGTTTACGAGTCGTGAGGGGGATCTTGGATAGAGTTTAGAGATGATTTATGAAGGTTCCAAATTTCAACAGGATGAGACCCATTTATACAGCCCGTGATCTGGAATATGACTCGTAATCGGGGGTTCATGATTTGTTCTGTCAGATTTTTATAAGGGGTATTTTCGATCTTTTTTAGTCTTTTATGCCTATGCTACGTCGCTTAGGCCCTAAAAAGGTAGTCTATTACTCCCCAAACTCATTTCATTTCCCTCATTCTCCAATTTACCTAAGTATAGATCCTTCAAAAATCTCTCCAAGTGGCACATGAAGGAAGGAAGCTAGGATTTCGGATTTCTTATGACATTTTCAAATTTTCCTCACTAATTTGGAAGCCAAGGTATGTGGGTTTGATTTATGCAGTCCTTCCCTCCATTAAGCTCATGTTTCCTCTCTACTTTTGTTGGTTACAAGATTTATAAATGTTATTGTAACGCTCCGACCTAGGGCCTAATCGTCACACAGTGAATGAGATATTCGAAGGCACTTTACTCAAGCCATCTTAAGCACTCACAGACATAAACATAAAGAAATGCAAAATAAAATGGGGAAAGGGTCGATGGGCCTTTCAAGACAATGAAGCAACATTAAAAAGCATAAAAGACTAATATCTTTTGTCCATAAAGCATACCAATTAACATATTGACAGACGAAATCGGTGACAGACAATTTTCATCAAATAGAAAAGGCTCCATAATAGAACAACATAGAATGTAAAAGCCTCAAAGGGCCAACATATACATCATCTCAAAATAAAATACAAGCTAGAAAGGAAAATGATAGAGTTTTGAACTAAAGGCTCACCACAAATAAAAGTGCTAGTCTTGAATGCCAAATACAAGCCACGAACTGGTGGAGGAATACCTATCCCTACATGGTTAAATCATGCAGGAAAAATATGCATTAGTATATTGGACTTTACTAAGTATGTGAGATGCAATGCATGCATGAAATTGTAATGACATCATTCATAAGTAAAACATGTACATACATAAGGTAGTAAGATTTCTCAATATAAGTTTAAACATGAACAAGGTACATAGCTCAATATGAATGAAAGTGAATGCATGCGAAATAATAAGTAATGGGATCATATCATAGATGAGACACTCCATAATTCTATCCTCACATGTACCTATATTTTAAGCCCCACTCTTGTATATGGGAAACATATTAGGGTCATAAGAGACCTCTAGTACATAATCGAGTTCAAAACTTTCTTATAAGTTGAGTTTCTAGTCCTAAATTATGTAAGAATCAACTTTAAATGATCATAAATATTAACACACAAAGAATTAGATGCCCCAAGACATACCAAATGAAATCCCTTTAAATTAGCTTTCCAAAGCAATTGCTTTCACCTTATTTGGAGTTCGAAGTCAAACGTTATAGCCATTTTAGTGAAGATTGCCTGAGTAGAGTGCATTCTACGAAACCACTTTACGAGTCGTAAATCAAAGTACGACCCATCTACTAAATCGTGGCAAAAGTCCTGAAACTTCACATTTTAGTCCCAGACTTTATGGACCAATCTACTAGTCGTAGAACACTCTATGGGTCGTAGATTGAGGCTCGTAAAGTTATCCATAGACCCCAAGAATTTGCCCAAAAAATTATGAAAGGTTTCCTACGGGTCGTAGAAGGTCTCATAGACAACCCAACCTGCAATTGTAAAGATGGGTGTTTTCATCTTTTCTCACCCTTTTAAGCCTAAACTTGTTAGTTTTCACCTAATTAAACCCCTAAAACATACTTATTAATATCATTAACTTCAAACCACTCCAAGAACTCAGAACGTAGTTTTAAAGGGGAAAAAAGTAGGGCTTTCGAGAACCTTCTTCAATTCATTCAAGAAACTCATTCCCCAAATATGTAAGGCCTTCCAAAAGTTATCCTATTTATGTTTTAGCATCTTTAACTACTAGTCTCTACTTAAGATCAAGCTTATGAGTTGAGATAAGTTTTTCTCCATTACCAATTCATTTCATCAAAATACTTGTTCATGCATTTTTCTTGATAAAAATCATGGCCTTTACTGATTTTAGTACTAAATTAAGCTATTGAGACAAGATTTACAGTTATTGTTGTAATTATGAAAACCCTATATAAATTTTATGAAAAGCTACTATATTCACAATTTTGAGTTAAGTTTAAGGAGTACTTATAGCTACTATATTTACAAGATAGCTGAGTAATAAAGTTATGATTTGAGATACCTTGCATTGATACAACTTTTAGACAAAGAAAAGAGACAAGTTAAGAAAAGCTAAAGTTGGGCTAAGTCCCAAAAGACTAAATAGACATTTTAAGAACTTTTGCTCTTAAAGATATAAGCATTATATATATTATTTTGGGAGTAGTATTGAGCACCGATATGAGTGAGAGTAATAATAACTCGAACTCATAAACTACGTAGCCGGCATAGGATAGGAGTGTACCAACGGTACAACTCCTCAAGTGCCACTAAGATGGCCCAGTTTTATGATGGATTCACTTCCCTAGTTTTCATCCCTTACCTTGGTAAAGTATTGGATGGCTCTGGCAGCATGGGCAAGACGTTGTATCATCACAAAGCTCTTAATGATAGTTTTCGGTTAGAGAAACTTCCCAAGCTAAAGTAAACTAGTTTCCATATACAGAGTTTTAGCATATATTTTTACTTTCAGAATGAACTTTACTTACTACTCATGTTATCTTATTTTGAGACATGTTTTAGTTACTTTGAGTACAATGCCTTATCTTAAGCTCCCGATTTTGGCTATTATATATACCGTACATTCCACGTACTGGCATCCTTTGAACCTGCATCGTTTGATGATGCAGATATAGGTGACAGAGTTCCTCAACAGACGCTTTGTTAAGGATCAGCTATTCATTCAGATCTTGGTGAGACCTCTTACCAGTTAGAAGCTTTAGGGTCTTCATTTATATTTTAGTTTTTATTTTCAGTTGTAGTTACCGCAGGCCTGTCGCGGTAGTTGTTTTAGACTATTCCAGTTAGAGGTTCCATAGATTGTATATCAGGAGGTTCAGATCTTATTTTCAGTTATTGTTGAGACATTTCCACTATTCAGATATTTGCAGTATCTTTAGCTTGTTATATTTATGCCTTTCATTATCATTTAAGTCTTTCGCTGAGTAAAGTAGTCAGGCCAAGTGGTTCAATTGGGACCATAAATGGTACTGGGTGCTGGCCACATCCAGGGTGTGAATTGGGGCGTGACATATAAGACCATGTGAGATACTACATGGAGTCCAACATAACCCTTTATATTGGCACGAGGAAACCACTTGTTGGGTGGAACATTGTCAACTTTGCATGCATCAAAATAATATAAACGGCCTACATGGATCTACTAGTCTAGCTTACAAGGGCTCCTACGGTGCCACATAATTAATGGGACAAAGATTTTCTTCTAAAGTTCCCTTACCTAACCCCACTACAATGTCACATTTGGTGCTATGTCATCTCATGAAATCTTTTAAACATAACTTGGAATCATAAGTAGCAATCAAAGGAGTAGCTCAAACTTTAGGAACCACCAATTGAGAATTTTTCTTTCATCTTGGGGACCTATCTTAAACATATTTTAGGATAATTATTATCATATTCATATCTTTGATAAACTTAACTTTGAATCTCTTCATTAATGCCCTAATCATAATCATAACTTTGAATCTCTTCATTAATGCCCTAATCATAATCGTAAATCATAGATTTCTTTACTTGAAAACTAGGTAGGCTTAGTTTTTATCATTGAACAACCATAAATCACATAAGTCATAAGAAATTTTCTCTTTTAAAGGGCCATCGAAAACGCCCAACCTTTACCAACATCAACACCCATCATGGAGTCATCATCAATAGTTCAAACATGCACATATACTTAGTAAAATAATCATGAGATATCATAAGTATCATTTAATAACTTGAAACATCATTAAATCAACAAAACATGCATAATACCTAAATAGAACTTGAAGAAAAGGTAAAGCACTTGAAAGGGGACTTTATGGGTGGAAGGATACCTATAAATAAACTCACATATCTTGGAATAACTAGAGAGAAACAAACTTGTAGGATTGAGGCTGAAATCTTGGAAACCCTACCTTTTTTCTTAAGAGCTTTTGCCTTGGAAATTGGAATTGAAAGAATGAGAGAATGAGGTGTGATTCTAGGGCTTTAAGGCTGGTTTAGGACCCTTTTACATCCCCCAAACAACGTAGCTTAGGAATAAATAGGATGAAAATGAAAAATCTATCTCTTATTAAAAATGTTGGATTCAACCTATGAAACCCCGATTACAGGCCGTAAATTGATTCGCAGGTCGTAAGTCCCGTTCGTCTAATAACACATCTGAAATTTCCTGAAAACCAACTTTGCTTGACCCAAAGCTACAAAGCCTTGTTACGGACCATATATGCTTTTACGGGCTGTGGTTGGACTTTTAGAGTCCTTCCACAATAATTCATTTTTCATCTTATCCTTGGTCTTATTCCACGAAGAAGCCTATGGGTCGTATCCTAGTTCACGGGCCGTCTAATAACTTGTAAGTCACCCTTCAGCAAACTCCAAATTTCCTTCATGTCTAATAATCTCACTCACGACCCTTCCTAAGGTCGTATGATTTTCTATGGGCTATCACTGGATCCGTAAGTTACTCCACACTTGGAAACATTTCCCCTTCCTAAAGTCCTATGTTTAGGAACGGAACCTACGGGCCATATGTCCACTTACGGATTGAAATTCACCCCTGTAAACTAGACTATAGGTCATTTTAGGCCAACTTTTCTGTACTCAAGGCTCCTAAACTAAGGGTTGTTACAATATATCCTCCTTGGGAACATTCGTCCCAGAATGTAAACTAGCAGCTAACAACCTAGCATGCACGCAAAGATACAAGTCATCATTTGACGGATGCAACTTCCTTATTCCTTAGCTTTTTCATTTACCAATCTAGAATTTCAACCAGTACCTCTTCATCACTTAATTCATCTTCAATGTTTACGTCATGCGAATGAACTATGGAACTTGAGTCACCTGTGAATTTTCTCATCATCGACACATGAAAGACCGAATGTATCAAATGCAACTCGTTGGGTAACTCATATGCCACTTTCCCTACTCTTCTCCCACCTTATGGGGTTTCACATATCTAGGACTCAGTTTCCCTTTCTTATCAAATCAGAGCACATCTTTCATTAGAGACACCTTCAAGTAGACTCAATCACTAATTTGGGACTCAAGTTCTGTTCTTCTCACATCGGAGTAGGACTTTTGTTGGCTTTGGCTATTTGTAATTTATTTCTTATGCTTTTAATTTTCTCCATAGCATTCATTCAAAGGTGCAGTCCTATTAATGCCACCTCACCTACTTTAAACCACCGGATGGGTGATCTATACCATCTACCATATAAGGCCTTAAATGGTGCCATACCAATACTTGCATAAAAGCTATTGTTATAGGAAAACTTGATAAATGGCTGATGTTCGTCCCAACTCCCCTTAAATCCAATACACAAGCTCTCAACATATCGTCCAACGCCTGAATAGTCCTTTTGGCTTGCCCGTCGATTTGGGGATGAAAGGTCGCACTCAACTTCACCCTAGTACCAAGACCTCTTTGAAAATATTTCCAAAAGTGAGAAGTGAGTTGGACTCCACTATCTGACATAATGGACAATGGGATCCCATGCAACCTCAACAACTCTCGGATGTACAAGCGGGCATAGTCTTTGGCACTGTAAGTAGTATTGGCCAATAAGAAATGAGTCTACTTTGTCAATGCAGTCAACTATCACCCATATGGAGTCAAAATGCTCTTTGATCTTTGGCACCCAACTACGAAGTCCATGTTGATATTTTCCCACTTCTAAGTGGGAATATCAATGCCTTATGCTAGGGCACCCGATGATTGGTGTTCAACCTTAATGTGGCAATTGGGCACACTCAAACATAAATGCAATTTCTTTCTTCATTCCATTCCTCCAAAAAAATTTCCCTCAAGTCTCTATATATATTGGTAGTGCCGAGGTGGATGGAATCTGAAGAGTTATGGGCTTCTTGCATGATCAACTTCTTCAATTCACTATCATTGGGCACATACAACCTCCCTTGATATCAGAGTGCACCATCTCCCCTTTGTGAGAAGACTTCTACCTTTCCACCTTTTACAAAGGTTTTCAACTCAACCAAGGCGGGATCAAGATCTTAATTGGCCTTAACCTCATTAATCAAAGAAGATGCGGACCCATGAAGAACTATTGCACCACCACTTCCGGATTCACTTAATTTCACTCCCAGTCTGGCCAACCTATGAACATCTTTAGCTAACTCCCTTTTTTATCATCTTTAATATGAGACACACTACCCATGGAAATCCTATTAAGGGCGTCAGTTACCATATTAACCTTTTTGGGGTGGTACTTCACATTCATATCATAGTCCTTGAGTAGTTTTAACCACAGATGTTACCTCAAGTTGAGATCCTTTTGGGTGCACACATGTTAAAGACTCTTGTGGTCAGTGAAAACATCCACATAAACTCCATATAAGTAATATCACCAAATCTTTAAGGCAAACACCACTACCGCAAGCTCAAGATCATGAGTCCAGTAGTTCTTCTCATGCACTTTCAACCGCCTTGAAGCATAGACAATCACTTTACCATTTTACATTAATACACAACCCAACCTAATTCTGAATGCATCATAATACACGGCGAACCCATCATTCCCTTTTGCCAATGTCAAAATAGAGGGGTTGAAGTCAATCGATCCTTCAAAGTTTGGAAACTAATCTCACATTTGTCTGTCCACACAAATTTAGCCTTCTTTTAAGTTAGCTTAGTAAGTAGAGACGAAATAGTAGAGAAGTCATGCACAAGCCTCCAATAGTAGCCGGCTAGACACAAGAAAATCCTTATGTCGATAGGAGTCAATGGTCTTGGTCAGTTTCTCACCGCTTCAGTCTTTTGAGGATCAACGTTGACACCCTCTCTAGAAACCACATTCCTAAGAAAGGAAACCCCATCTAGGCAAAACTCGCATTTATCAAACTTTGCATAGAGCTTCTACTCCCTCAAGAATTGCAGTACTACCCTCAAGTATCCCATATGCTCTTGCTCACCTCGGGAATAGATAAGGATATCATCAATAAATACCACAACGAACATGTCGAGGTAAGGCTTGAACACCCTATTCATGAGGTCCATAAATATCACTGATGCATTAGTGAGGCCAAACGACATCACCACGAACTCATAATGATCATACTAGTTAGGAATGTCATCTTTGGGATGTCGCTTTCCCTCACCCTTAATTGGTGATAACCAGATCTCAAATCAATTTTGGAGAAATGAGTGGAACCTTGCAATTGTTCGAACAAATCATCTATTCTTGGAAAGGGATACTTATTCTTGATGTTAACCTTAATGAGTTGCTAGTAGTCAATGCACATATGAAGTAACCCGTCATTCTTCCTTACAAATAAAATAGGGGTATCCCATGGAGACCGACTAGGTCTAATGAAACCCTTTTCTAACAAATCCTTCAGTTGTTCCTTCAACTCTGGGGGAGCTATTCTATAAAGGGGGATTGGGATAGCCTGAGTATCGAGTAAAAGGTCTGTATCAAATTCTATCTTCCTTTAGAGAGGAACACCTGGTAACTCATCTGGGAAGACATCAAGAAACTCACTTACAATGGGGACTAACTCAAAAGAAGGAACTTTGGAAGAGACATCTTTGACTCTAACTAAGTGGTATATGCATCCCTTGGAAATCATTTTATGGGCCTTTACGAATGAAATGAACTGACCCATACATGAAGAATTGCTACCCTCCTATTCAAGAACTGGCTCATTAGGGAATTGGAATTTAACCCTACGGGTTCTATAGTCAATGGAAGCATAAGAAGTATACAACCAATCCATCCCAAGAATCACATCGAAGTATATCATGGAAAGCTGGACTAAGTCACATGGAATCACTTTATGAAAGATAGAAATAGGACAACTTTTATAGACTCTTCGGGCTATGATGGACTCACCTACGGGGTTACTCACCTCATATGTCTCATGGATGACTTCGGGATATGCATGAAACTTATATGCAAGGAATGGGGTTACAACAGAAAATTTTGCTCCCAAATCTAAAAGTGCATATGCATCATAATAAAGAACTCTCAACATACTGGTAACCATATCCAAAACTTCTTCGACCTCTTGGCAACCATAAAGAGCATAGTACCAGTTGGTCCTTTGGGCACCTTAGACTTGACCCCTTTGTCCTTGGGGCCTTGTGCCTTCGCTCCTGCAATCCTTAGCATAGTTGTCGAGCTTTCCACAAGTGAAGCAAGCATTTGATCCGGCTAGGCATTCTCCTTTGTGAGGCCTCCTGCACTTTGGGTAATTTGGAGTTTGAGGATTAGGAGCCAACCCTTTGTCCTTCCTGGGAGGGAGAGTGTTGGTGGATCCTTTCCCACCTTGATTTTGGCCATCTTGAAACTTATGATCACCGCCCTTTTTGTGAGAGTAACTCCCACCTTCAACTCGATCCCTCTTGGACTCCTTTGCACTCTCATGAAGCTTCTTCTCTTCAATTTGACGCCCGTACGTGGGAAATGTCCATCTCTTTGACCAACATGACCATTTTGCATTCCTTGGAGACCAACTTGGAGGCATTTGAAATGAACTTGCTCATGTGAGCCCTCGGATTCGCGATCATAAATGCAACATACTTTGATAATTTGGTGAATTTGAGGACATACTCCCTCATGCTCATGGTCCCTTTCTTCAAGTTAATGAATTTTTAGACCTTTGCCTCCCTAATCTCGATAGGAAAGAATCGGTCCAAAAACATGAATTCCTCCCAACCAATAGGACCTGCTCCTTGGCCTCTCTCGTCGGCCCATTGCTCGTAATAAATCTTGGTGACACCTTTCAGCTGATAAGCCACCAACTTAATTTTTTCTTTCAAAAGAATACCCATCACCACAACAACCTGGTAGGCCTCATCTATAAAGTCAATAGGGTCCTCATCCATCTTTGAACGATGGAACTCCGGTAGATTCATCCACATAAGATCTCATACGCTGGCCGATGGAGTGGGCACTTGAGGAGGTACCACTATCTCCCGGTTGACCTGATTGACCAGTGCTAAGGCCAATAGGGTGAATGTGGCTCTAAAGTCTACATGTGACACTCCATTATCCTGTTGGAGTGGAGAGACTTGTTGTTCCAGAGTGCCTCGTTGATGGGAAGCTCTTTGTGGTGGTATGATCTAGAAACAAGTAAAAGTCTATTGTTAGTTAGCGGAAAACCTAATTCAACTCTAAGGCATGACTCAAGATAGTGGCGAACTTCATAACCATGAATGAGATTCTACGCTACGAGGTATGCATGGACATTTGAGAAATATTTTAAAACCTCATGTTTTAATATCAAGTTTGTAATGATCCGACCTAGGGGCCTAATTGTCACACGACGAATGAGATACCTGAAGTCACCTCACCCTAGCCATCTCAAGCATCTTAAGAATTCATAGGTATTTAATGGAAATAATTTAAAGAAAACTAAGGGAAAAGGGACTAAAGTCCATTTAAGCAATGAAACAACATTAAAAAATAGTGGAAATAACTAACATTCATTTTGTTTGTCCATAAGTATACCAACTACATCATAAGCAGATGAGACCGGTATCAATCGATCTCCACCAAATAAAATGGAGGCTAAAACAGTGCAACATAGAAAGTAAACACCTTAGAAGGGCTACAAATACATTGTCTTAAATCAAAGCAAGGATACAAGATAGAATAAAAAGGTAGAGGAGTCCCAAATTAAAGGATCATAATAAAGCTTGTCTTGAACGTTGTGAACTATCCACGAGCCGGTGGAGGAGTGCCTGTCCCTACATGTTTAAATCATGCAGGTAAAATATGCGTTAATACATTTGAATGTACTACGTATATGAGATGCAATGCATGGATGAAATTGTAATGCCATCATTTTTAAACATAGCACATAAGTATACATATGATAAAAGGTACATAAGTAAGCATAAGCATGTATAAGAAATATAGACCAAGATCAACATGAGATAATGCATGAGAAAGCACATATAATGAAAACATAACATAAGATCATAAGGCTTGTAGGAATAGACCTTAACCGACATATAATACCATGTGAGCTATTACATAGAATCTAAAATGACCCCCTACATTGGCATAGGGAAACCACTTGCGTGGTAGAGCTCCATCAACTTTGCATGCATCATAATAACATAAATGGCTGATGTAGATCTACTAGCCTAGCCTACAAGGGCTCCTATGGTGGCACATAGTTAATGTGACAAATAGTTGCTTCTAAGGTACCCTTACCGAATCCCACTATAATGTCACATTCGGTGCTAAGTCATCCCACACAATCTTTCAAACATAACTTGGAATCATAAGTAGCAATCATGAGAGTATCTCACACTTTAGGAACCACCAAGTGAGAATTATCCTTTCATTTTGGGGAGCTATCTGTAATATATTTTAGGAAATTATCATCATATTCATATCTTTGATAAACTTAACTTTGAATCTCTTCATTAATTCCGTAATCATAATCATAAATCATAGAAAACTATACTTGAAAACTAGGTGGGCTTAGGTTTTATCAGGGAACAATCATAAATTACATAAGTCATAAGAAAATTTCTCTTTTCAAGGACCATAAAAAATGTCCAACCTTTACCAACATCAACACCCATCATGGGGTGATATCAATAGTTTAAACTTGCATATATACTTAGTAAAATATCATGAGATATTATAAGTATCATTTAGTAACTTGAAATATCATTAAATCAATAAAATATGCATAATACCTCAATAGAACTTGAGAAAAGGTAAAGCACTTGAAAGGGGACTTTATGGGTGGAAAAATTCCTATAAATGAATTCACATACCTAGGAAGAACTAGAGAGAAACAAGCTTGTAGAATTCAGGAAGAAATCTTGGAAACATTAGCCTTGTTCTTAAGAGCCCTTTGCCTTAGAAATTTGGAATTGAAAGAATGCGAGAATAAGGGGTGATTTTAGGGCTTCAAGGCTGGTTTAGAACCCCTTTTCCGTCCAAAAAATGACGTAGTTTAGGAATAAATAGGAAGAAAATGACAAAATTACCTCTCATTAAAATTGTCAGATTTGACCTATGAAACCCCGATTACGAACTGTAAGTTGATCCATGGGCCGTAAGTCCCTCTCGTCTGATAACACATCTGAAATTTCCTAAAAACTAACTTTGCTGGAACCAGAGCTACAAAGCCTTGTTGCGGGCCGTATATGCTCTTACGGGTCATAGTTAGACTCGTAGTCCTTCCACACTTGGCCATTTTCATCTTATCCCCAGCCTTATTCTACAAAGAATACTATGGGTTGTATCCTAGTTCACGGGCTGTCTAATAACTTGTAAGTCACCCTTCAGCAAACCTCTAAATTTCCTTCACGTCTAATAATCTCACTCACGACCCTTCCTATAGGTTGTATGACTTTCTACGATCCGTCACTTGGTCAGTGGGTTACCTGCACATGGAAATCCCCCCCCCCCTTGAAGTCCTATGTATAGAATGGAATCTACGAGCCGTACATTGACTTACGGGCCATAAGTCATCCTTGTAAACTAGATTTTAGGTCATTTTCAAGCCAACGATTTTGTACTCAAGGCTCCTAAACTAGGGGTCATTACATAAAAAATAAAGAAATGCAAAATAAATTAGGGAAATTGTGTAGCACCCCCTAATTCCTTCTACTCAATTTGGAGCAGATGCACAGAGGATGTTGATAAAAGACTGAGAAAAACTACAGAAGAAGGTTCACGAGGACCATTTACGACTCGTAGAGAGGTCTATGACTCGTAAAATGGGTCTTATAAAATCCTAGATGATTTGGTGATATTTTCTAAGTTTGATGCCTATATACGAGATGGTATACAACTCATGAAGTGTTCCACGACTCGTTGAGGGGGGTTTCATGAAAAATTTCAATAACTTAAGTTTTAGGACCCTTTATTTACAAGAGGTGGTTTACAACCCATAAAATGTTTTATGGCTCATAGAAGAGGTCTTGTGTAAATTTCTAATAACTCAAATTTTCAGACCCCTTATTCACGAGAGGTTGTCTACGACCCGTAGAATGCTCTACGACTCGTAGACGGGGTCTCGTACAGCTAGGCTATAGTTTTTAAGAAGGGTAATTTTGTCTATTCCTAACCTTTTTAATTTAACCCTTGGACGTTTTAGAATTAATTTAAGTCCTGAATGAGACCCTAAATGTATTTTTCACCATTCATCACTTAGGGCTTTCTTGAGAACATTATAAGGAGGAGAAGAGCAAAAAGTCTTGATTCTAGCACGAGGATTCATTGAAATCTGATTGTTTCTTCCATTCTCAGGTATGTAAGGCTTACCAAAAGTGTGGAACCATGTTCGTTCATATGCCCTATTCACTTATTGAATCAAAATTAAAGACAAGAATTGAGTTTTGACAATTGTATCATCCAATATCTAAATCCTTGCATTTATCATGAGGTCTTATTATGTTACATGAGAAAATTGTTGTATTGTATGATCATTGATATGAGATTACATATGTATTTTATACTTGGTAGCATGAACCCTAAATTGCATAATCTACAAAATTTTATGCATGGATTGAGTTGAGGTCTGAGTTTGATGTTAAGTTGATGAGTCGAGAAATTTGAGCATCACAAAGCATGAAAAACATATTGAACAAAATCACTTATACTACCATGAAACTTACTTGTATTGTATGATGTATAAATTTGACTGAGTCTAAATGATCGTCCGAGTCTGAGCCGAGTTTGATTTTCTGTATTGATTGACTTAGTTGACGAGTAACTGAGACAAGTTGAGATAAGGTAACCCAATGAGGTTGAGATTATGGTGTGATTGATTGAGCATTTGAGGATTGGGTTTATTGATTGAGTTGAACATGTTTTAGTCTTGGGAGGAGTATTGAGCACCGAGCTAGGAGCGAGTAAATATCTAGTTTAACCCACAGAACTACGTTGCCAGCATAGGATAGCCGTGCAGCTCGGTTTTGCAGCTCTCGTCCCAAAAGTGGACATTTACTATGGATCCAAGAGAGAGCTTAATCTTCCTTTATCGTGGCAAGTTTATGATGGGCGTGGCAATGTCGTCGCCTTCATTGTGCATCACCAAACTAAAGGTGATTGGATTGGATGTCGGTTAAGTGAAACTCCCAAGCAACATTGATTGAGCATGATATTTTAAACTGAGTCTGTTCCTACAAAGTTTACTTTAAAGACTTGATTTACTCTAAAACTTGCATGTACTTAGTTGAGCATGAGTTGTTGAGCCGAGATGAGTGAGTGAGCCTTATTTTCTTGAGCTATTTTACATACTAGTATATACCAAGTATTGACGTCCATTTGTACTTGCATCATTTCATGATGCAGATACAAGTGATAGAGGACTTCAGCTCGTGCATCGTTGAGGTTCGGATCAGTGCATTTCCCTAGAGTTGGTGAGCCCTTCTTGCTTTTTCGGAGGAGCCCTTTTATCTTCTTACTTTCATTGAGTATTTTATCTTCTTTGATTTGAGGTGTCCATGGCCTGCCATGGCACTATCTAAATTTTTTAGTAGAGGTTTCATAGACATTGAATAGAGGATTTGTTGAGTATTTTGTACTCTAAACTTATTCATTAGAAAACTATGAGTTAGTTGAGGTATATCTTATTCATATGATGCCTTTCTATTTGAGTTATTCTTCTGTTGTTGAGTTGATGTGACGATGAGGCCAGGTGGTTCTCTTGGGGAATCAACAATGATTCTTCAAGTGTCAATCACGCCAAGGGTACCCTCCCGGGGCATGACAAAGAGTTTATGGGCCTTTTAAGACAATGAAGCAAAATTAAAAAGCTTGGAAGACTAATATCTTTTGTCCATAAATCATGCCAACTAACATATTAACAGATGAAATTGATAACGGCCAATTTTCATCAAATAGAAAAGACTCCATAATTGAACAACATAGAATGTAAAAGCCTCAAAGGAACAACATACATCATCTCAAAATAAAATACTAGCTAGAAAGGAAAATGGTAGAGTCTGAACTAAGAGCTCACCACAAATAAAAGTACTAGTCTTGAACACCAAATACTAGCCACGAACCAGTTGAGGAGTGTTGCTTCCCTATCACACGCAAGTGTACGTGGTCAACCCAAGTAATATAGTGGTTCTTTTCAGAAGCCGGATGTCGAACCCAAAGGACTTGTCAATTAATTATTTACTAAATTATATTAATTCTAATTATTTATTCAAGCGGTGAACAATTAACCAAAAGAGATATTTTTACACCATCAATGAATGAATCGATCTAAGATTGTGGTTTAGCTAATAATCATGTTTAGCCTCAATTTCATCAAACTATTTGATTATCTAGTTGCTGATTCACAGAGTTCAAATTACCTAAACAGGGTTGCACGCCTCTGCCAGCCTACCTTTATTGACTGCCTAACTACATCGTTGAGCGGGGATAGACACATCAATAAAAATGCTTTAACGTTATCTTCCTGTATTTTGAACCAAGCGAGGTGTAAGGGTAGTTATCACGGGTCTCCCTTACACGAATCAATCTAGTTTCCCAGTTGAACAAGCTCCCTATTCTACTGTGTTCTATTCATTCCAACATCTTTCGAATCCAGAATGAACAACTAATTTACCCCCTAGTTGATCAAGCTATGAAGTATAGATAAAAGCATTATAAGAATAACTAATATGATAAACAAATATTTTGAATTAATAATGACTAACCAATCATCTTATTAGCTACCATAACCTTAGAACGGGAATTAGCTCCACATAGACATGAAGAAATTACCACAAATTATTCAAAGATAAAATATAAAAATAAATATTATTGGAGAAGAAAAGATGAAACCAAAATTCTCCGGCCTCCACGGCGGCTCCTATTTCTCTCTAGGTCAAAAGTTATGTAAAACTTAATTTTATGGAATATTTATAAATATAAAAAAATATCCTAAAATAAAATAATTGAGTCCAAAACAAATTGAGAAACCCAAAATCAAAAGAAATTGGGCCTTCACGCGAACGGCTCCTGAATGCCGCCTCAACAATTGGTTGCTGCCACTTATTAGTTGCCACGTGGCAGCTTCCATCAAATTCCAATTCAAATTGCAATTGAATTGCAATATAGCAGGTACAAAACATATATAATAATATATATTATTATATTCAATTAAATCCATTAAGCTGCCTGCTTGAGTTTCCTTCTATAACCTTTCCTTTTTAATTCATTTGAGCTCCAAATCTCTTCATTTTCGCGTCAATTTAATCCTACAAATAAAATACGTAATTTAGCACAATTCATGAAATTTATGCTCAAAATGGATAAATAAAAGTATTAAATACGAGGTAAATCATGACTAAAATATGTATTTTTGGCCTCACATCAAGGAGTACTTTTCCCTACATGGTTAAATTATGCAAGCAAAATATGTGTTAGTATGTTTGGATGTACTAAATATGTGAGATGCAATACATGCATGAAATTTTAATGCCATCATTTATAAGTAAAACAGGTACATACATAAGGTAGTAAGATTTCTCAATATAAGCTTAAACATGAACAAGGTACATAGCTCAATATGAATGAGAGTAAATGCATGTGAAACCATAAGTAATGAAATAATATCATAAAGTCATGAACTTGTGCAAGAAGACCTTAACCGACATATAAGACCATGTGAACTATTACATAGAATCCAACATAATCCCCTATGTTGGCACAGGGAGACCACTTGTTGGGTGGAATCCCGTCACTTCGCATGCATCTTTAATAACATATATAGCCTATGTGGATCCACTAGCCTAGCCTACAAGGGCTCCTATGGAGGCATATAGTTAATGCGACAAAAGGTTGCTACTAAGGTTCCCTTACCGTACCCCACCTCAATGTCACATTCGGTGCTAAGTCATCCCTCATAAATCTTTAAAATATAGCTTAGTCAAAATATGACACTTGAAATCATAAGTAACAATCATGGGAGTAACTCGAACTTAGGAACCACCAAGTGAGAGTTGTCCTTTTATCTGGGGAACCTTCTCAAACACCTTTTAGGGCAATTGTCAATAATGCTTATATCTTTGACAAATCATAACCTTAAAACTCATTCTTAATGCCCTAATCATCATCATGAATCATATAAAACTTTACTTGAAAACTAGGTGCGCTGGGCTTTTAAATGGGACAATCATAAATCATAAAAATATGCTCTTTTAAAGACAAGTAAAATCGTCCACACTTCATCAGTATCAAAACTCATCGTTCGATCATCATCAATAAATTAAATACATGCATATACTTAATAAAATATCATAAGACATTATTGAGATCATTTAATAACATAGAATAACATGAAATCATAAGCATGCATATTTTCAGATGAAACTTAAAAAAAAAAAAAAGGTAAAATACCATATAAAGGACTTTTGGGTGGAAGGATACCCATAAATCAAACTCACATACCTTAGAAACTTTAGAGAAGGTGAATATTGAAGCCTTGGGAGGATCCTTGAAGCCCTATCCTTGCCTTCCCCTTCTCTAGAGAGAATAATACCTTACGAAAATTGAGACTAGAAGAAAGAGGGATTAACTTAGGGAACTAGGGATTTAAGGGCTGGTTTAGGGCTCTTTTGATCCCAAAAATGACATAATTTAGAAATAGAAATGATGAAAATGACAAAATTGTCCCTCATTAAAAATGTCGCATTAATCCTATGAAAACCCATTTATGGGCCGTAGATCAAACCACGGGCTGTAGGTCCTGTCTTAACTTTTTTAAAATTCTTGAAATTGGTTTGCTGACCCAAACTACGAAGCCATCTTCTACGGTACATATAATTACTTACAAGTCATGGTTGGACTCGTAGAGTCCTTCCGCACTTAGTTATTTTTATCATTTTCTTGGACCTCATCTACGAAGGGGTTCTACGGGTCGTGCATTTTTCTACGAGACATGCTGTTAACTCATAGGTCGCTTTCCAGCAAACTCCAAATTTTCTTCATGTTAAGGCCCTCTTCCACGAACCCATCTACGGTCTATAAACCTTTCTACGGGTCGTCAAGGGGTGTGTGGGTTATATTTGAAAACTTTTTCTCTTTCTTGAAGTTCATGTTTAAGGACTAAGACTACGGACCATAACTCTACCTATTTTCATAGCTTTGGTGACCTCCACCTTTAGGGGAATTATCCACGAAATTCACATATTCATAATTGGCATCACAATAGTCCGATATATTTGCATTGCTACCAAAAACTTTACACCATATAGATTGTTGTTGGATCATATTCACGGGAGCTGGTTGCTACCCCAATACAAGGTTATTGAAATGAGTATTCAGCATGTTTCGCGTTGCTGATACCTGAGCTGACAAAGCTATCATTTCATCCACTTTTAGCACCCCTGTCTGTTCTTTGCACCACTGGTCTAGTCTACCCTCCATTTCACTCGAGATTATGTACATTTGATTATAACAATTAAACTTAAACTTTCTAAATTATTCTTAATAACATAATTCATTAAACATAAACTTTTTAATAACTTATTCATTTTTTTCCTATTATGCGAATCAAACACGTCTACATAGAGATATAACTATCTCCTTTAGTTATTGAGACTTTTTTTATTGTTTTAAATAAGTACCTTTTTTTAAAGTTGAAGAGAATTATTGTAACCTTTTTCTATATTTACTGTTTTCTTTTAAAAAAAAAAAAGATTCTTAATTATTTTATATTTATTTAGAATAATAGTTTAAAAATAATAATAAAAAAAGTACTCTTTCTGTTCATTTTTATTTGTCTATTATACTATTTTAGGATGTCTAACAATACTTGTCCATATTATAAAATCAAGAGATGATTTTACACTTATTTTTAATTTATCATTATTATGAATTATAGTCATTTCCTTATTATATTTTTCAAGATATTGTATTTATTATATTCAAAAAATGATCAGGTAAAATTACCCCTATCATTTACTGTTTTTTCATCACTATGCCAAGTCAATAATGAAGAACTATTATTAGATGAAGAAGGGGAGGGGAGTAATAATGATCTTAACTATTTTTCTCATACCCCATTATTTCGCTAAATTTAAAATAGGAGTAAGTAATAAATTACTCCTTCCGTCCCACATTGATTGTTATGCTACGTTTTTTAATATAAATTTGATAAATTTTTAAAATTAAATTAATATTTTAAAATAAATATATAGGTATTAAAATTATAAAAAAAATATTGCTAATTGTAACTCTTTTTATATTAATATAATAAAAAAAATATCTTAAATAATAATAATAATTTGAGTTTAAAAGTACAAATTATGATGAAATTTGGAAAGGAACATTTTATTGAAACTAATGAACTTGTTTTCCAAGGCAAATGGAATTGAAAAAAGGCATTGGAAAGAGTGGGAAAAAGGAGAAGTAGCTTGTGTCTCAAGAGAGAATGTGGTCGGCATGAATGTTGCCAGATTCAACTTTTCTCATGGATCTCATGAGTATCATCAGGAGACCATTGATAATCTCCGACAGGCTATGGAGAATACCGGTATTCTACGTGCCTTTATGCTTGATACCAAGGTCGCTATCATTCTTTTTATTACTCTAATATCAAACCCTCTCCTTCTTTAATTGGTGTAACAGATCGGTTATTGGAGTAAGATATTGCTTTTATATAGTTCTCCATCGTTTGATCTTCTGTATGATACTTGCAGATCCTCTTGTTGGTTTGCCTGTCTGTATTGGTTTTGTCTCCCTTTTGGTATTGTGCGACTTTTTATTCTATTGGGTTGGAATAAGTCCAAAGGGAGCGGGATGGATATTTAGTATTCATATAGTTGATTCTAACTAGTTTGGAATTTGGGTCTCGTTGTTAATTAGAAACATGCAGAGGATGGGCTGTTGATAATTGGTGTATTTATGATGTTACTCTGCAGACTAGTTGGAGCAATTGGACCCTCGAGGTTAATTTTGGAGTGTTGGATTGCTTCCAGAATTGTGTGTTACACGGTAGGTGAAATGTCTTTTTACTTGGCAAATTAATTATGTGTTGACTACCGGTTCAATTGATTGATCTACAATTTTTTTTATTGGTTTTGTTGATCTACAATTTGAAGTTAAATAGTGCTTTTGGGGTGAATAGTTCGAGTCCCATCCACGGATGGCCAATTATGTTCTAAATTATGGGTTTTTTATTGGGTTTGGCACTGCTTTATAATGAAAGATTAGACCTCATGCCTAACCCATCCATTTCATCAGTCAACCTACTCGTTCAGCTTGTATATGACCATTTTGGTTGTATTTTCTGATAGAGAACACATTAGTATTCCCCTGTACAGTAAGCAACGGATAGAAACTTACTTTGATGCTCTTTTGCTTCCACAGAAGGCATTCCTACTACCATTGTTGTTCGTAACCTTGGAAACTTATGTTTGTGATAGGCTTATATGCTACAAGTCTGTCACATATGCTGAGTAGTTAGTTGTAGTAAAATAAGCTTGATATGACCTAATGCTGGTTGAGTTGTTCTTGGGCTCCATCTCTCTTTGATATTTTAGAATATTTTGAATGTTTCCTCATGTAGGTGTGATAACATGTGTTGTGTTCTTCATTCATTGCCTAATGTGGGTTGCCAGTATTACTTAAAAATTCTGGTATACTCTATGGTGGTTTGGATGGATCCTTGTGGAAGTATACATGGATGTCAAATGAGGTTGCAAAGTTAAATAGCAATGTAGTAGTGGCGGAGAAAGTATAAAAGCTCGTTAGAAACTTAGAATATCGTATTGGTTAGAATGTACGCTTGCTAAGTAAATAAATCTTTAAATGGTGGATATTATAATGTTGTAATAATTTTTTGTTATTCTAGATTCTCTTTTTTCGTTCTAATTTTGTCCAAGCTGGACCATAATGAATTGCTACACAAACTTAAGTCATCAAACTTGATAAAAGATATCATTTGGCACTTCAATGTCGACCAGAACATTGTGTCATTTTTATCCTGGTATATTTTGGAGAATTTCAGTTCCTTTATAAATAGAATAAAATTCTTAGATTTTAGTTGAAGTTCTACTCTTTGTCAATTAAGAGCGGTGGTCTCTAACCCATTCTTTTATAGTTTCTTGTACATAATTTTTTGTTCATATTTTGCTTTGGGTTGTATTCAAGATTAACATGTTCCATACTATGTTACTGAGAATTGTTAGTGATGTTTAGTGGCAATGTGAGATGTCACTCTGAACTCTATACTTGCTAAGAAGCATGATATCTATATGATTGCCCAGCCCTGTCTAGCCTTCACCCTTTTATGTTAAAGTTCTGACTCTTCATCTTCATCTTCATCTTGTAGGGTCCTGAAATTCGAACAGGGTTTTTAAAAGATGGTAAGCCTGTTCAACTTAAACAGGGTCAGGAGATCACAATCTCAACTGATTACAGCATTAAAGGTGATGAGAATATGATATGCATGAGCTACAAAAAGTTAGCAGAGGATGTAAAGCCCCAAAGTGTAATCCTCTGTGCAGATGGCACAATCACCTTTGCTGTTTTGTCTTGTGACAAAGAGAAAGGTTTGGTACGATGCCGCTGTGAGAACACTGTTGTTCTTGGTGAAAGAAAGAATGTCAATCTCCCTGGAGTAATTGTGGATCTGCCGACATTAACAGATAAAGATAAGGATGACATCTTAAACTGGGGAGTTCCAAATCATATTGATATGATTGCTTTATCTTTTGTTCGTAAGGGTTCAGATCTTGTGGAGGTTCGGAAGCTGCTAGGTGAACATGCAAAGAACATTCTTCTAATGTCTAAGGTTTGCTTCTGACTGGATAATTATGTAGTCAGATCTTTTCTCCATGAAGTTGCACATTTCTTTATTGCATTGTTGTTGTGTATTTTTAGATGGTCTTGTGGTAGTTGAGCGTCATACATAACACACTAATTTGCAGTTACACAATACATGACTGATTTAATCTGGCTCCTTAACCCCTGAATTGAAGGATTAGTATTATGAGTCAACTGAACTGTAGTAATCTATCCTTTTCTATTCTGTCTTATCTGCACTAAGCATTACCAAAATATATCAATTGTCAGTGACCTTACCCTTGTCAGTTGTATTTTTAAATAAGACATTATGTGATATTGACTCTGAGTTGATTGATGCAGCAACTTAATTCCTTTTTCCCCCCCTCGAGATTACTGAATTAGACTCATAAACTTGTCGAAACAATCTAAATACTCCTGATTTTGTGTTTTTCTTCTTAGGTTGAAAACCAGGAAGGTGTAGCGAATTTTGATGATATTCTTGCAAATTCAAATGCATTTATGGTAGCAAGAGGTGACCTGGGTATGGAAATTCCAATTGAAAAGATATTTTTGGCTCAAAAGGTAATGATTTACAAGTGCAACATACAAGGGAAACCTGTTGTCACAGCATCACAGATGTTGGAGTCTATGATTAAATCTCCAAGACCAACTCGTGCAGAAGCAACAGATGTTGCCAATGTTGTTCTTGATGGCACAGACTGTGTCATGCTTAGTGGTGAAACCGCTGCTGGAGCTTATCCTGATCTTGCAGTGGGAACCATGGCCAAAATTTGTATTGAAGCAGAGAGCACAATTGATTATCCTGATGCTTTCAAAAGAATTATGTCGAATGCACCAGTTCCCATGAGTCCCTTGGAGAGCCTTGCATCTTCTGTTGTTCGGACTGCTAACTCTGCAAAATCTGCTCTTATCCTTGTGTTAACCAGGGGAGGAAGTACTGCAAAATTGGTGGCCAAGTACAGGCCTGGAATGCCTATACTCTCAGTAGTTGTCCCTGAAATCAAGACTGATTCTTTTGATTGGACTTGCAGTGATGAGTCTCCAGCAAGGCATAGCCTTATTTTCAGGGGATTGGCTCCAGTTCTCCATGCAGGGTCAGCTAGGGCTTCCCATGAAGAGTCTACCGAAGAAGCACTGTATTTTGCTCTTCAACATGCCAAAACAAAAGGGTTATGCAAGGAAGGAAATCCTGTTGTAGCCCTACACCGTGTGGGAACTGCTTCTGTGATCAAGATTGTTACCGTCAAGTAATGACTATTGACACCTGCTATTTTTGGGTTTTGTTGCTAAAGGGTGGTCGACTGGTAAATATATTTGCTATCATTTTGTGCCTTCTAGAGAAGGAATTTATGACTATACTTTTACCTTCTTAAATTTTGTCTTTATAAGCCTCGCCCCTTTACTGCTTTCCAGCACAATTTTCCAACCTGACTGGCTGGAGTTTCACTACCCTTATATCTTCTTTAAATATGTTTATCTGAGCCCACAGACACAGTGATTTGATGCCAAATAAATTCCTTATATATCTGCCCTGAATTTTCTGTCAAGAGTAGAGTCATGTGCAAATTGTAATACTGCATATTTCTTTACATTAATGTATAATTCGTCATCCAAGTGCTTATCAACTGCCAAGTTAGGCCAACTATAGGCGAGTAGTGAATGCTCTAGTGTTAGGTGGGTGTTTAAGTTCATACAACTAAGTTATAAAATATTCTATCAATAATTCACCAATAGAACGCCAGTACAAGTGTTGTTAACAAATTCATTCTAAAAACTTTCCAACATAACCTTCTAAATTGTCAGTGGCAATAACAAGTATTGCTATTGATAAGTGGCCTATAGTGTTATTAGACATGCTTTGAGATTTTAACATATTCTTATACGAAAGACATACATGATGTCCGGCGGTTAAACAACTAATACTTGGGACTTCAAGTCTGCAAATAATCAAGAGGACTAATCTCCCTCCTTTTTGTTCCTTGGTTATAAGATAAGTAGAGATAAGATATCCCATCATCTCTAATATAAGAACCATATATTAGAGGGCATTTTGATATCAATTCATATAGAAGTGCTCAAAATTTGGTGTCATATCTATTAGACGAGCACACCCAACGCTCCAACGGATCCGGATCTCTCCTCCAGCCTGACTTCCCCCCCGAGAAGGGATAGTAGTACATGGCGAATGTGTAGGATATCCTAAAGTATGTTAGTGGCATGGTATACCATACAAGCTTACAATGTGTGTTACCTACTTTAGTATTAGAAGCACATAAACCTGCTGATGAGAAATTCTAAGGTATATTAAAACATACGATTTTTAGGCCTGAGTTTTAACTCAACTTTAAATGGTAACTCACAAGAGGATGATTGTTTAGTCTAATGTGGGACCTTCACACTCACCATAATGGCGTGGGACCCAAAGAGGATAGACTTAACTTTGATATCAATTGTCTTTATTATGTCTATGTCTAACTTAACATCAAAATCTAGCTCATTATCCAATTCCATATAAAGAGATAAATAATCCATTCCTCAACCAATATAGTACTCCTCCCACCCTAGCACATGCCAAAAATATAATTATAATAAATGTTGCACTTAGATAGATGGATCTAGAATTTTCACTAAGAAGGTTCGAAAAATAATAATATAGTGTTTAGGATTTGAGCTTAAAATCTCAAGGTGAATGTTGAACCTCCTAAACCACCTTTTAATCCTGTGGGGATTCAAAATTTAGCAATAGATTTGCATTAGAAATAATAAAAATATATACTCTGATGCCTCATTTTTGGTCAAAATGTCTCCTTCTAAATGATTGAATGCAATTTTTTTTTTTTGAGGCATGAGCAAGAAATGATAACTTCATCATTTTTTTAATTAAAAATAGAGGCCAGTGAGGCAAGTCTTGAACATAAAATAAGTTAAAAATACTCTTGACTCATTACATATAAGCACGTTTTTGGAATATAAAATCCTAGTCCAAAACGTATGAGATACTTTTCCTCTAACCATACACTTTTTTGGCGTACAACTCCTTTCTTCTAGGTGATTAGTTATCTTTGGCCAAAATGTATAGGATTTTTTGGCTTCTCCAAGATTACTTATTCTTTCCAAGTTTATTACATAAACAGGAATTGCAATGGCCACATATATATTTAATTAGCCAGGCTTCCAATTGTGATATTAATTTATAAAATAAATAAATTAGTCTTATTATAATAAATTACAGACTATTTCATTAGTCATAAGCTTAAAGACTTTATTTCTTTTCATTTACTTTCATGAGCATCAACTAGAAAGTTCTTATCAATCATAATGTACTTCATCATAGAACTTAACTTAGTGGACTCATGCAAATGAACTTAAAAATATGCAACTCAAGAGTATATAACATGATGAAATTCATCTATTCAAAACTATTCTTAAAAGTCCACTTTATACATCCAAAACCTTAGATAGAATCATTATGAAACTCATCTTGAAAACCATCACAAATCATAATATGTCATGCCATTGTATCAATATACCTCATATAATTAAAAATATATCAAAAATTCAATGTTTAAAGAGAACTCGTGAAACTTATAAAATTTCATAACTTAAAGAAAAGGTAAAATAGAAAATTGTTGGGCGTTGTGGATGAAAGGGATCCACAAATTAAACCCACATGCCTGATGGAGAAGCCTAAGAAAGGATTGAAGCTTGAAGGAGGAGACTTGGAAACCCTAGCTCTCTTCTTGCCTTGGAGAAGATTCTTTGCCTTGGAAAATTTGAGAGAATTGGAATAGGAGGGAATGAGAGTGTATGGGGTGAGCTAGAGCTGATATGGGTAAGGAATAGGCTCAAAATGATGTAGTATTGAGTTTAGGATCTGGAAAATTGATGAAAATACCCTTCATTAAAACTGTCAGGACCCTAATTACGACCTCCATCTTGTCGATTGGTCCATGAGTCGTAAACAGGGGGTCTTGTCCTGGTTATATTTTTGGACCTTTGAAATAGCCGATGAGGCTCCATTTAAGACCCACTTTACGACTCGTAGAATGTTCTACAGGTTGTAGAACCCACTTGTAAAATCCATCCATACTTAGAAAATTTTCTCAACTCAAGACCCCAAACTACGAGTGCTTTTTACGACTCGTAAAAGCAACTACAACTCGTCCGATTTGTTCATAGATCATGATTCAGAAATCCAACTTTGACCATCTCAGACCCCTTTCTACGAACACCCATTTATGATATGTAGTTCCATTTACGAACCGTAAATATCCCTCATAGTTTGCCCCCACCCTGCCTGCCCAATCCACGAGCCTTGTCTAGGACCCGCGGTTCGCACCCTGCCTGCCTAATCCACGAGCCTTGTCTAGGACTCGTGGTTCGAACCACGAGCCATAAATGAAGCTCATACATTGGCCTGAAATTTTCAGTTTCAACACTTTTTTGCATTCTCGCACTTTTTATTTATAGGGCCTTGCAATATTGCAGATTAATAGTATAAGCTTAAAATATGTAACCAAAAAACATTAAAATACATATATGATGCAAGTTGAAATGAATTTAAATTGCTAATATATTTTAGTAGGTTATAACAATAGTACAAATTTTAAAAATTGTAATAAAAATATTAAAATATGTTTGTGAGCTAATGCTTGCCGAAAGGAATTTCTACTTCCAATATATTTTAGTATGCTCCAACAAGGCAACAAGTAAGTTGTTTTACATCTGCTGCCAAAATCACATTTGAAAAGTTTGCACAATCCACATTACACCAAGATAGTCACATTGTTTTTAGTCAACAACCATATAGCCAACATTTTCTTTGGCAACAATGTTTATACACTTACAAATTACACAAAATATTTTTATTTTATGTGAAAGTGTATAACAATGTAGTTTATTAAATGTCGCTAGTCACACAATCAAACTTCTTCTAAAATATTTTTCAACTATCATTTTTATATAAAAAAAGAAGGTGAAAATTTGTGCCAAATGAATTTAAATTTTGTAGAAAACCTACTTAAGACTAATTTCGAGAAATCTAAACAAACATTCACTTTAAATTTCTCACAAAAATCATATTCAAAATTTAAATCTATCTATTTGATGTGTTCAACAATGATGGATATTATCTTTCTAATTTAATCTTCATCATGCTTTCAAAAAGAAGTATTCTAATTTTCTTAGGAGAATTTCATAATATTGTCGTACATTTATCTTTTATGTACATTTATTTCTGTTTTGTTATTTTTAAAAAATAAATAAAGGCATAGGTGAAAGAGAGGATAATAAAACGAAATAAATACTTTTATTTCAGCCATTCTAGATATGCAAAAACTAAATGAAATATTATTTTTAAATAAATATTCAAAGTGCTTTGACAGTAAAAAGAAGAGAAGACATAAGCCTAAAAAATACTATGTTTACACGAAACTCCATGTTGCAAAAGTTTATCAACTTGACTCTTTTGATCGATATTTCTTCTTCTTGTTTCATCTCATAATATGAAATTCTAAACCTTCAAAGAAACCCTTCCGATTTCTGTTGTTATTTCCACATGACTGCTGTTTAAGTGAAGGAAGTCTTATTGATAAAATTATATAGCATAGTGTTTATTTTGGGAAAGGTCAACATAGTAACATGCATAGTGTTGATGATTCTTGAAAATAAGAAATGACATTAGATTGATAAGGTCTTGATTCCACAATCTCATTCATCTTTGTATCCGGACTTCTTTTCAGCTAATAAATATTGCTCAAGATTTGATTATGTGTGAAAAAGTGAGATAGTAAATGCATATTATGTTTATATTTATAAATAGTGGTGTTCATAATTTAATTTAATCATGAAGAATCCTTTCAAATACTACAAGTAAGCTATGCATGCATGTATAAAGTTATAGCCGCAAATTCAATCCAAAAGGTCATTATGTATTTACTTTTTTATAACCGAAATGTTATGTGAGTAATTTAAAGAATGAGGAAATTAAATAGAAGAAAAATAATATAAGGAAAAGAAAAGGATGAAAATTTAAATAAAAACAAATGAGAAGGCGATTAATTCACCCTATCTAAACTAAGAAAAAGCAAGGAGAAAATAATCTCAAAACTTGTAATAAGATTCTACATTAATGTAAAATGAATTAATAAAATAAAGAAGAGATAATGGAAAGGCCATTAGTCTAACATTCAACTCTCATAAATAGAGTACTTAAACGTGGGATCATAGTCATAATATTAGTGAAATAGTGTATCAATTTTGACTTTACATCTTTTCACTTTTTAGTATTTTGATATAATAATATGATATAATTATTACTAATATTTAATATATTAAATATTTTTATTTTGTATAGGAGTAAAATTGTAATTCAACTTTACACTTTGAAACTTTCCATTTTATTATTAATATATATGAGATATGATGTACAAGGTCTTTAGTTATAGAGTAAGGCTTGCATATGATTGACGATTTAATGAAAAAATTTCTACATGTAGCACTCCAATTATATAAGATAATAATTAAGTTGCTAAATTTTGTCTCCTGCTATTTCAAGACAATAAAAATTTCATCATCCAAATCCCTAACAAGAATCAAAGGCAAATGCATTTTCTTAACTTATTAAAGCTAATTTGATTTTCAAGGTTTAAGGTCTTCCCGTTCAATCACAGTTCCATCTTTAGATGAATAATAGATAATTCCAAGACAACAAAGAAACTTACAAAGTTTTGGCAAGTTTATCTTTATAGTTTTATTTGGATAATTTGATGATCAATTGGTTTGGTTATGCGAACAGGTGCAACTCGTTTTCTTTTCCTTTTTTTTGGGTAAATAGGGCTTTTTAGTAAAAAAACAATCACAGAGTTTTACACATAGATAGGGCTAGTCCAATAAACGCGGACCCGGCCAAATTACATATCTGATTCCCTACGCCTAGACTCTTCGCTTTCCTAATTGAAGCTTCTCGAATCAGCTGCTTCATGTAGCTCAGCTTCAAACACGGTTTTGGTCTATTCATCCTTGAGACGATCAACTCTTGAGAATGCTTCATGAAGACAACACCAGGCGCCACTTCAGATCTTCCTTCACTGGCTTGTGCGACCCTTATCTGAACGATGGATCGACCTAGGCTATGCGACGAGGGTGTTCGGATCCACAACCTGGTGAGTTTATTCTCTTCTCTTTCTTTGTTTCGAGGAACTAGTACGTCCTTATTCTCCATCTTTCTGCAGAGAGAGTAGCTAGAGATGTGCTTGCCAAGGCCATATCATTTTCCTTGCTGATACTTCCATGGGTGTGTTGTGCTTCCGGTGCGACCAGTCGTCCAACTTTCCAAATCGACATAGACTAATATGTAAACTGTTATGTTGTCATCGTAGTAGTAGATGTAGACTGAGATACTCTGATTGTACATATAAACTCCTGCTAGCAGTTTGTTCCACATAATGTAATCTCCCAAGATCTTATTGGCCTTGTGCTAATCCTTATGTTATAGATTTGGGTTTTGTCTGCATTTAGGATCCTTCTGCATGATGTGGGTAAATTCCCTGAAGTGATGACATTGTAAATCCCCTTCTTGTTCAAATGTATGGTTAGCTAGTTTGTCTGCTAGGTGATTTGCTTCCCTATAGATGTGTTTCATTTCTGCTAGGATGTTATTCGTGCTTGCCTTTATCTCTGCAATTTTCTCATTTAGGGCCCATGGGACCTTCCAAACACCAAAAACTATTTTGAGGAGACCTAGGGAGTCAGTCTCCATTAGAATGTTATTTAAGTCCCCGTGCCTGCAGAACCTTAGACATTGCATATTGCTGTTGTCTTTGCATCTAAGTTGGTAGTAACCCCTATCTCCCTAGCTTCTCTATAGATCAGATCTCCAAGAGAATTCCTCAGACAGAAAGCATAGGAGCTGGGGCCTGAGTTGCCCTTGCCCCTAGAAGCCCTATCCATATTGCACTTTATCCAGTTGGGATTGGAAAATTCCCATTTAACTGGTAAATGATACAATCTTGGCTTGTAGTTTTGAAGATAATGGATCAAACCACTCCAGTCCAAGGGTGTTAGAATTCAAGAGAATTTCATTTTGGTCATATAGTATATCAATTGAAGACATTGATGTACTAATGAGTCAAATGAAACCCCCCTTCCATGTCTAGTAGAGTTTCTCCTTTTCCATAGGGTCCACATTATGATCAAGGGACAACTCTCAAGATGGGCATGAGTTTTACCAAAAAGGATGAGTTCCACCACTTGTTGATTTGATGCTGCATGTGAGTCCCCTCAATGGTGATTCCCGCACAAGGAGCAAAGGCCAGTGATACCCTCATTCTCTCTAAGTTGTCCTCTGTAGCAACTCTCTTTTTACACACCCTCCACCAGAAAAAACACACTTTGAAGGGGACATTCTTTAACCAAATATAGTCCATCCACCAGATTATGTCCTTCTTCTTCCTCAACAAACCAAAGGCTGACTTTGTGGTGAATAGCCAATTAGATTGAGGCATCCACCAAGCACAATCAATATCATCCTGGACTAAAATTGGATTAAGAGAGTCTATGATATGGTTTACCAGATCTTTATCAAGTACACACCTAAGCTTTTCTATATTCCACCTATTATTAACCACAAAATCCTTAACCTCTACTTCCTCTTCTCTAGGTTGGTCCACTAAGAAATACAGAGCACCCAGCTTTATCCAATTGTCATACCAAAAGCTAGCTGCACCACCTTTAGGCTGCCACCAAATGTCATGTTCAACATCATCCTTAATTTCTAGTATCTTCTTCCAGAAATAAGAGCCACCTCTACTCGAAGCAATGCAGTGGTGTAGTTTTTTACAATAGTTATTCCATAAGAAAATGGCCCATAGAGAATCTTAAGAAGTTCTAAACCTCCACCAAAGTTTAGCAAACCAGGCTCTAGATATGTCATAAAGTGATTTAAAACCTATGTCTCCCTCCTGAAAAGGAAAGCACAGATCATCCCATTTCACCCAGTGCTTTCCTTTTTCCCCACCCACTTTGCTCCAGAAAAAACTAGCAAACAATTTGTGAATCTAATCCAAAACCTTTTTAGGGGGGTTCATAAAAGAAAGAAGATATATAGGAATAGAGGTTAGAACATGATTGATCAAAATTTGCTTACCCTCATGAGATAGGAATCTATTATGCCAAATCTTTATTCTTCTAGCAATCTTTCTCAATAATTCTTTAAAATAAGAAGCATTTTTTCTTCCGTAGAAAATTGGGTAGCCCAAATAGGTGAAAGGATAATTCCCAATCCTGATGCCAGTTAATTTTCTGAGTCTGAATGTGTACATTACAATAAAAGTGCTTTTTAACAACCATTTCTTAAAGTTAGGATATTTAAACAGTCGTAAAAACTATATTTATAACGATGAAATATTTTTTTTGTTCAGTAAAACTAGCATTTAAGTTATTATAAGCGAGGGGAGGAATATTTAGTCGTTATAAATTATTATTTCCGTCGTTAAAAAAGTAAGTGTGTGTGTCTGTCTATATATATATATATATATATCATTTCTTTTCATATTTTGAAGATTAATTAAATTTGGGTTAAAAATTAATTTTACAGAATTCAATATATATTCTCTTTATTCATAAGAGAGTGCAGAACAAAACAAAAGCTTGGCATCTCTTCCAAAACAAAAGCAACAGTCGCACTGTGATACAGGGAAACCCTAGCCATGTCTATGGTCGCAACTGTAGATTTTCAGCACATTCTTTGTGTGCAAAACACAAATGTTGATGGAAAGCAGAAGATTTGGTTCGCTATGACCTCTGTCAAAGCTATCGGTTGCCATTTTGCTATCATTGCCTGCAAAAAAGCTGATATCGATATGAACAAGAGGGTTGTGAGCTTACTGCTGCAGAGCTTGACAACTTGATGGTGATGTGGTGTTTTATTGTT
The DNA here is from genome assembly GCA_029948455.1 of Solanum rostratum. Classification (NCBI taxonomy): domain Eukaryota; kingdom Viridiplantae; phylum Streptophyta; class Magnoliopsida; order Solanales; family Solanaceae; genus Solanum; species Solanum rostratum. The sequence goes on from CM057045.1 coordinate 29,080,208, forward strand.
TAGCAGCAACATCAATTTTTTATTTATCTAACTAATCTGTCCTTTCTCCTTCTCTCCACCAAATCTTTTGACCTCTTTCTATTCTGTCAATTTTGGTTTGTTTTTGTCTTTGTTTATGCCATCAACGGATTGAACATCACAAAGCAGATCACGGGACCTCGATAAGCTCCTTCTCAGCCTGAAAATCTTGTTGGGCTAACCTTCGAGGCTGGAGCTCAATTGAGGGATGATATAAAGGAATGCATAAGAGTGTTGGTGATAGGTGCTGGTGGATTAGATTGCGAATTGCTTAAGGATTTGGCTTTCTCTAGGTATTGTAACCTTGAGGTTATTGATATGGACCGAATTGAAGTTACCAATCTTAATTGCTTAGGGATTTGGCTTTCCCTTGTGTACTCTTGCTGAAACTCCTAGAACTGCTACTCACTGTATTGAGTATGCACATTTAATGGAGTGATTCCTATATGATTGTGATGTCTCAGCCTAGTAAAGTAGGAATCCTTATGAAATATTTTGTAGGAACTAGGAAGCTTTTCATTAAATTTAATGGAAGCTTGCTAAAAGTAGAGCATTTACTTCTGTAGTGTTTTATACTATACTATAAAGAATTCGAACTGGGAGGATAATTGTTTGTTAAATTCTTTTGGTTTTGCACTTATAGAAGATGATCACTTCTTGTTCTGTTCTTAGGCCAAAGTAGTTTAGTGCATTTCACATGTTACTTCTGATTTCCATGACATCAATGTCTAAATTCTGCATCTTTTTTTATTGTTGAAAATTTACTAATTCTTAAAATAGTAATTTGTCCTTTTGCCTAAGAAATTCATCGTTTCTTGATACAAAACGACTATCTGTTTTACTTCATTTCTTCTTTTGCCTAAGAAAATCGTGTGAATACTAAGTATAAGTAGAAAGGGAAAAAGGTTCAGCTCTTTTCCAGTTCCTATTATGCAACAGAAGATGACTTCTCAGAGTAGCTACACTTTCTGTTAATTATAAACTTTCCACTCTAATTTCTAAATCCTATTTTACGTCATTCTACAAGAAGTGGGCATGATAACCTATGTCAACAGAGAGATTCATCAGATTTATGGCTTCCTTTCGTTTTAAATTGCAGAATCTCCAGTGAACTTGCTGGTCTATTTAGTTAGCAGAATGAGGGGATTCAGAAAAGAAAAACGGTTGATACTATACAGACACAAAATACATGTATTGTCGATGCATCATCTAACAACCTTAACCAACGTTCAATCAGGTGATCTATACCTTTCTTGTGTGCTACCATTTTTCAATTTAGGCATGTATGATTTAATCATGATCAGTGTTAGTAAGTTCCAAATTGAACATCCAAAAAAAGAAATGGATTGCACTTTTTGGGCTATTCTGCCTTAGGCTTATTCTTTTTATTTTCATTATTCTTGGCCAGATGGTTAAGGCTGATGATACTCCTATTTGTTCAGACATTGCAGAAAAAAGGTTTAGTTCGAAATGGATCTTTGACATCAGTGCAATCAGGTAACTAACACATTTAACTGCAATGAATAAATATCACATTTTTGCATTTTGCGCTTTCGGATCTGTATAAAATTATAAATGTACCAACATTGGTCATGTTTCTAAAAAATGGTGGCATTTCTGTTGCTTCCTATTGCATTAATGCAGGCCCTCTCTCTCTGTCTCCCTTCCCCACCCTCTTTAGGGATGTATTATGTCTTTCTGTCTCGAAACTCCAAAGTAGTTTAGGTTAGATCACTTGTTATATAAAAATCAACAGAGCAATGAGCTTATTGGAAGACTTATGGAACATATTTAAAGGTTGGCACTCGAATTACTACCGAAATTGGTTAGATTTTGTACATCCTTGTTTTTCATATATTGAGGCAAACCTTCTTCTGCAAAGCTTAGATTTGAAACCATTTATCTGGTTCCTCAGGTGTATGTCATTGATAATTTCTCATAAAATATGATCCATAAGCTTGTTGGTCTCAATGTTGATGCAGAATGGAAGAAACCAAAGAGAGAAATTTAACACAAGCAATTCCTTCATATATGAAATCCCTTATGAAGTGTTGTAAGAATCTGGAGATCAAGAAAGTCCGTTCACTAACGTGTTTTTTTCATGGGATTAGTTGGTATTACAGATATGGACATGGCTGGTGAGGCTTAATTGTGTCAGTGCAACATACCAATTGAACTATTCAACTTATGCAAACTATAATCCTTGTAATACGTGATCAAGAATTCGAAGTCACGATGGATCTTCAAGTGGGGAGTGAGTTGAATCAAAATAATTGAGGTTGTTAGCAGATGAAGAAGTTAAAGAGCAGAAAGTTAATTAAATCTATTTTACTTATTATCTAGGCTATGTGCTTACAAATATTAACTATTATCTCAACATATATATTCTAGATTATCATTTTTATTCTTGTAGGATTTTTAAAACATCTTTGTTCTTAGTAAAGAACTATGTACAATGCTTATATTATAAACAATTTATAATACTATTTTATGAGTTTGAAATGTTTGTTTAAATACATATGAAATAATTACTTTTATTTGTCAATTATGAAAGGGAAAAATTGTAAATTTTTATATAATAATATTTAATTTTAAAAAGTCATCAACAAATTAAGAAAAAATTGATTGTTAAATTATTTATGTTAGATAATATTATTGACCAGATTTTTGTCACTAAAAGCGCTCATAATATAACTTTTTGAAGTTATCTAGTGACTAATATAAAACTTAACGACGGGAAAATATGATTGCAAAAAGAGATCTAATGACTGGAGTTTTTGCCGTCACTAATGATTTATTAACGACATGATTAGAATGTGGTCGCCTACTTTTAACGTCGGAGCTACTAACGGCGGGCGACGACCAATTTTTTTCCTGTCGTAAAGGATTATTAACGAATGGATTGTTACTTTTAGCGACTAAATTTCCTTTCGCTAAAGGCCCATTCTCTTGTAGCGGTAGCAATGGGGCTCTTTTCATGCACATAGAAGCAACTCTTGTTCTTGTTGACCAATTGGCCTAAGACTCTCTTATATCCACTAACTATCTTCATGATCTGAATAATTGAATATTTATTTCCAAAGCAAAAAATAATGATATCATGAGCATATGCTAGACGGTTAATCTTAGGACTCCACTTGGGAAGGCCAAAACCTATGTATCTAGAGTCATTAAAAAGATCATTTGGCCTCCTAGAAAGAACTTCTGCACCAATAATGAAGAGGCAAGGGGATAGAGGATCCCCTTGTTTGACTCCTCTTGTTGAATGGAAGAATTCATAGGTCTGTCCATTGACAAGGACAATGTACCAATTATTACTCAGGAGTCTCCAAACCATGTTATAAGCACTTCAGAGAACCAAAATCTTCCAAGCACTTTATTCAGAAACACCCGAGACACACCTTATCATAGGCTTTAGCCATATCTAGTGTAACAATCACATTGTGGTGTTTGTTTCTTTTGTTGATGTCTCTTATAATCTCCTGTGCTAGCAGAATGTTCTCAGCAATACTTCTCCCCTTGATGAAGCCTGTTTGATTCTTAGAGATAATCTTAGGGATTACTCTAGAAATTCTTCCCAGGATTAGTCTTGAAAAAACTTTGTTAATGAAATTACAAAGACTAATAGACCTCAGATCTTCAAGATGTCTGACCTTCTCCTTTTTAGGTATTAATACTAGATTGGAATGAGTGGTGTACCTCAGCAGTTGTTGTCCACAAAAGAAGGCTCTAACCATTCTTTCTATGTCACCACCAACAATATCCCAACAGTGTTGATAGAAGGAACCTATAAAACCATTTGGGCCCCCAGAATTGTCCCTCTTTAAGTTAAACACAACCATCTTAATCTCCTATATGTCTGGAATTACTTTCATCATGGCATTGTCATTATCTAAGATTAACTGCGGGATGCAATTTAGGAAATCAGGATTGTCAGCCACTATCTCCTCCTTAAATTGGTTTTCAAAGTATGTAGCAGCTTTTGTTCCAATATTCACTTCAGAAATAATAATATCACTCTCTATAGGATGGATTTCATCAATCCTCATTTTATTCCTCTTACCATTGACATAGGCGTGGAAGATTTAAAAATTCCTGTCACCCTCAGAAAACCACCTCATTTCAGCTTTCTGCTTCTAGAACTCCTCCAGCACCCAAAATTGCTTTAGTTCAGCATTAACCCTACTTAGTTGTTCTTTGTTCTCAACAATAGGATTACTTTCCAATTGTATATCCTTGACCTTCATCTCATCCTCCAAAGTGGCTATCTTTTGAAAAATATTTCCAAAGGTCTCGTTGCTCCAGGTTACCAGTGCAACCTTCACCTTCTTGAGCTTTGCATGAAACTCAACAAAAAAGTCCCCTATAAAGTCCAAATTCCAGTTCTTCTCTACAATATCCTTGAAGTGCTTATGTTTCATCTAGAATGTCAAGAACATAAAAGGTTTTCTCACTGGTTCTTGCTGAGAATTGCATTTAACATATAGGGGGCATGATCAGACCCGTCTAATTAGGTGGTGAACTTCAGAAGAAGGCATCAGATCAAGAAACTCTTAATTCACCAAAACCCTATCCAACCTTTTAAATATACATTCCTCTTCAATTTTACCATTCCACCAAGTGTAGTTACTTCCTAAAAAATTCAATTCAAATAGAGCACAATAACTAATACAATTTGCAAAATCCATAGCCTCCATAGTGGTAAAAGGTAGGCCCCCTAACTTTTCCTCCCACTAAGTATTACATTAAAGTCTCTCCCAACCATCCATGGAATGTCATTTAAGTCACCAATACTGCTTAATGAATCCCAAAGCTCCAATATCTCCACAGGGTAGGCATTTAACATAGATTGTAATGATTTTGAAGCTAGTCTGCCCACAAGTAAATGTAGCTGTAACCTGCTATCCAGAATCTACAATATCCACCATATTCCATAAGTCAAATCAGAAGATTCAAATTTTGAAGATGAGTTACAATACACATTCTGGAAACCTGATCCCCTTGCATATAGATTTAGTTATGCAGCATCTTGAAAATGTTCCAATAGGGCTATGTATGAGTAATAATATTTCCTATTAAGATCCATTAGTCTCTCAAATGCCATTTGAGTCCTAACAGATCTTACATTCCAAAACATTAGTTTGTCAATCATTAATCATAAAATGAGGCCTTATCCCTACTGCTCCTTGTCTTAACTTGTAAAGGAATAGTATTCTCGTTCCTCTTTACTCCACCTCTAAGCCCCTCCACTTGTCTGGCAGACAGATCCCCTTCCCTTGCAATGTTGTTAATGTTCCTTTCCATGTCATCATTTATTTCCTCTGCTGGCTTCTCTTTGCCAACATTTGGGGACCTATCAAGGTTAGAAGGTTCATGTGATCTGGGGGAACCTAGAACATTAGCCCCATTCTCATTTTGAACAGAGTTTTGGCTATCAACCAGGTCCATCCCTTTAACTTTATTAGCACAGCCTACATCTGTTGGGGTTTCTTGATTATGAAATGTATATTTGATGAATACATTCGTATTGTCCTCTTTTTCTTTCCCCATATCATCTTCCTTATGCCCATTGTCCACATTCTGTTGGAATTTATCCAGAACCCACTCTTTAGTGGTGACCCCCTTGTCATTTTGATGCTTAGTCTACATGGTAGTAGTACTCTTAAGCACCTTATCATCTTTGTCTTGACCTGCCTTGTCCCCTATATTCCCCTCTCCTTCTGTTAACATTAATGCCTAAAACTTGTTATTAGTCTCCACTACTTGTGCCTACTTCACTAACCCTCTGGCATTCTAGATTTGTTTTTCTTTGGTAGGACATCCCCCCTTATTTCTGCCTTTTTTCTCCTTTTGTTCTTTAACTTGCTGATCTTCTTCCTTTTGCACCATGGTATCCCCACCTTTTCCTTTGTCCTTTCTCTTCTTGTCCTTCCCATCCTCTTCCTTATTGTCCTTTGGATATAATTCTAGGTGTAGGATATAACACTAATGCTTATCGTGACCCTGGATTTTGCGATTCTTACTATATTTGGGGACATAATCGTATTTAATTGTTGCCCATTTCTCTTTTCCCCCGTTTTCTTCCTTACTTCGACATTATTACACTTAGGCAACTCTTGTAGTAAATCAACTTCAACCTTGACCCTTGCACAACTAGGTCTTGTTTGATTCTTCATGGCAAGATCTACTTGGATTGGTTTACCAATAGCTACTGCCAACGAGAACATAGTCTCTTTTCCAAAGAAATTAGGCAGCAAAGACGGGAAAGAGATCCATGCGATAGCCATTGTAGTTTCCTCCTTCGGGTTGAAAAGTGGATCCCATTTTGGAGTCTGCATGATTTATGTCCAGTTCTTATGAGTAATATAGAATGCAGGTTTTGATAAGAGATTGACATAGTCTTTCATGTTGGAGGCTCTTATGAAGATATGACGGCTGCTTAAAACTCCAATATTACATTCTCCTTTCAACTCACACTGTTTAGGAATTAGTCTCCTTAGATCTTGAATGTCATGCCAGCCATAGGAGAATTTTCTAATAACAACAAACTGTAGATTCTCATTGACGATCATTTGATTAACCTCCTCCTCCTCCTCCTCCTCCTCCCACACTACCCGAGGTTCCCCATGAAGGTAAGCAGTAGGTTTCATAGGTATGGTTTTGAATGCAGGTTGGCCTTGTTTGAGGAGCTCAGCATATTTTGGCTTTGGGTTTATAGGATTATAAACCCCAGTGGGGGGTTGACCAGTGGAAGCAGTGGCCATAGCCACCGGTGGAGCAAACGATGAAACGGCAGCTAGGTTTATTTTAGCGAATTTTCCTTAGCAAATTATTATGTGAAGATTTTCTCTCTCTTTACAAGATGTCCTTTTCATTTATATGCAATAATTTGTTTTTCCCTCTGGTTTTTATGTTTCACTTGTACGTCGCAACACATGTTATTCCACCTTCTGCTCTTTATACTTGCCATTGTTGGTTGGTTGTGCAATAAGCTTATAGAGTCAATGGTATTAACAACTGAGGGGAGAAGGTGATTTGAAAAATATATTTTCAAAAAAGGCATCTGGAAATTTGAATTAATATATCAATCTTCATACTCACTTATGAAGGAGAGGAATGAAGTTTAAAAAGAGAAATCATTTAGATATATGCAGGAGGAAGAAGTAGAAAATGAGTGACCTAATTAATTAAGATAACAAGTTTGAGTATGAAATATTATTGAAGTTAGTTTTTAGTTGTCAAGTGTTACCCAAGCCAGTTTGAGAGAAAATAAATACATTTCCTCGAGGGTGTGATTCGTATCTTTCTTTCTCTTATGCTTACAGACATTAATATCTCTACTCTCCGGCTTTATAATAACACAAGATAACCTTATCCTACATGCAACGATATAGTTACCCTCTATAATAACAAGCGTAAGATTAGAAAGATACTTGTGTTCTACTGTGAAATAAAAATACTTGAGTCTGTGGATATTGTGTAAAGGATTGCATTCTTGCTGACAATTTCCATGAGTAAATTATTTGCTATTTCTTGAAAATATTTGTTGCATCCAAGTATTCTATTAAAGAAAAAAAAAGTGATATGAATACTATGGATTGAAGAAGAGTCTCCAATGCCAATTTTCAAGGAAAACGACAATCAGTTGAGTAAAGAATTGTGCATTAAGAAGAAGAATAAAATGCAGTAATTAAGGCTTCGAATTTACGTTTTTGTGCACACATGTAAAGAATGAACTTATACTCTATAGAGAAACTTTGGATTATAAATATTCAGTATCCTTTTTTATTTTAATTATGATGATGTCATGTTTACTCTTTCTACTTCTGTTGAAAGAAAAAAATGTAATGATTTACGCAGGAGCTTCACCATATCAGCATCTTCAACCACATGAATTTATGTTTATACTCATCATGCCATTATATTTAAATCTAATACTTATCTTGTTACCTACTAGTATTACATACATGAAAACTCATTGATAATAGATACCCGTAAAATATTTAGAAAATAAAAAATATAATTAGAAGAGGTGAAAAAAAAAGAGAATATATATAGGTAATTACAAATTCGCTATTATCTTAGTTTATGTGATACTTTTTAAATTTTGAAATTTAAGTAAGTCTGTCCTTGATAATAAAATTTTCTTATATTTTTTAAATATTTTAAATTATCAATTATTTTGACTTAAACTACCTTTTATTAGTTTATAAATGTATAAATTTCAGTTAAAAGAATTAGTTGAAGATTGTATGAGTAAGTGTGTGATTCTTGAAAAATTAAAATGCCACATGAATTAGGAAAAAAGGAATAAGTATTGAAGTTTCTTATTTCTTCAAGGATGGTGAGAGGACCATGGCACTCAAAGCGGTAAAAAAATTGTTGCACTCCAAGTTTAAAGCGACAATAAAACTTTGATGGTGATTCTTTTTGACTTAATTGGACAAAATAATGTGACCTTAATACCCAACACAGACTAATCTTAGTGGTCAGTTTTAAAGCTGAGTTTCTATCAATTCATTTTATGTTCATCTTTTGAAAATAATATTTTTTTTTTACACCTTTTGACTTGATACTTTTGAAACTTATGGTCTAATAGATATTTGTGTGGTTGAGAATCATTTCATTAATAGCAAAAAAATAATTTAAAGTTAAATTATTTTCAATTAGAGTAAGATGACATATTTTTTGAAACGTACAAAAAAAAAGAAATGGTGCCACATTAAATGTGACGAAAGGAGTAATATATTGTGACTACAATTTGAAAGCACAAACCTCATTAGGATTAGTAAGGTAAAGCCTAGCCCCCTTACTTAACTTATGTGTAGTTTGGTATAGCTCAAATAGCCAATCTCTTAGAGATTATTAACCTTTGTGTATGTTAGTAGCAACACATACAATCTATGACGTTATTTTGGTCTGCCATAGTTGTAAATGAGCTTGGAAAATGGTAGTCGATCCTATGGACTTTGTGTAGTAGTAGTAAACCCCTGTTACGCAGCAACAGTTATTATTAGTAATAGCTCTTCAGACATGAAGCTCAGATCTTCTTCGTTTATGATATTCTTTTATGTGACCACATGTAGACGTGACCACGTGGCTTGTGAAGTATCCTATGTTCACTACACAATATATTCTCTGTGTAGCGACAAAGGAGAATGTAGAGAACTTGTGCTAGGATTTTAAATAGGTTTAGCTCTTACATAAGGTTGTGATATGAACAACCCTGTAAATGGTGGATATCCAAGAGTAACCACTTCTGCAGTATAGTTGCAGATGACACAATCGCCTTAACATCTCATCTTGTAACAATTAGGAGAAAGGTTTGGTATGATACTGCTGAGAACATAACACTGCTGTTCAAGGTGACAATGAGGACACAGAGGGCAGCGACTTCCAAATCATATTGGCATGGTGATTTTGTTGATTCTTCACATCTTGTCGAGGTCCAGAGGCTGCTACATTAGCATGCAAAAGACATCCTCCTTGCTTCTACAGAATAACTTTGTAGCATGATTTGCCTCCATAAAGTTGTTTTATCTCTTTATTGCATCGTTATTCTAAGAGTGGCTTGTGATTTTACACAAATGTATTTGTTGAGAGATTAGCTTAAATGAGTTGAACTGAACAAGTAGTAATCAATCATTTTCTTGTATCTGATGTGGGAATATATCCATTGTTGGCAATGTTACATGTTTAACAAGTTACTCAACGGTGTGCATTGAATGAGGCAGTCTCCTTTTCATCTTTTACCTAGACATTATGGAATCAGACTCGCAAACTTATGGCAATAGTCAAATACTCTTATTTATGGTTATTGTTAGGTTGAATGTAGCAAATTCTGATGACATGCTTGCCAACTCCAATTGAAATTATATTCTTGGCTCAAAACACACTGACTTACAAGTGCCTCCCTGGAAGAATTTGCTCTTTCGACATGCCAAAACAGAAGGGTTGTGCGATTCCATTGAAGCTTTACTGTGTTGCAACATGAGACTTTTTGAAAGTTTGGAAATGTCCAAAACTGTTGCTTACCACATGAAAATTTAATTGCTCGTATAATGCCCATAAATATGTAGTGTAGTCCAAACAAGGAAATTGATTCAATAGGGAGATGAAAAAATTCCTTATTGTGTAGGGAAATGAAAATGTGATGTGCCTGTCACGTGCTGATTAATGGCTCATATAACATTTTTATTTGATATAGCTTTAGCGTTGTCCCTCATCCACAGCGAAAGAAGGATTACAAGAGCTGAATTTTCCCATAGTCTAACAATACACACAGCAGTAAAGAGCCCAAACATCCACTCAACCATATGCCAATAATTAGTACAACTAAGCAAGAGATCTGACAAGTACATTACAATGTCATGTGGATTTCATTCCCCTTTCTCATACCCTTACAGTTTCATTCTGTTGCCACAAACTTGCCTCTAGAGGTCCATGAAATGCATACAAAAATGACCAATTTCAGAAAGAAAGGAAAACTATACTCTAGGGATGGGAGATAATTTTGCATACAAACAGAATCTCAGCTCGCGTATCAATAACCAATAACAAATTTGCAATTGACTCACATGTAACCAGGTCCCTCAGTATGTCCCAATCATCTTAACACATAAAAAATTAAAAATCATTCCAGCAACACAGCTAAGTCTATATAGAATTTATGAATGTTGTCCATGTCCAGAAACAAAGAACAGGAGAAACAGAATTTCCTATTAGAAGCCAAACTTTCTGGAAAGAACGAACCATGAGAGTCCAACTTCATTCTGATATTGAAACCAAGCTAAACGAAGAAATTAATTGAATTTAGCAATTTAACTTGACAAGTAGGAAAACATTACCATGAGTCATATAGCATGTACACAACAATTGCAAGCCACCACGTAACAAATCAATACTTCATCTGGGTTCATAAACTACACCGCGGGCTTCCAAACACATCGTAAGCTAAACCGGTGCTGATAGCACATTGCTATAGCTTAAAATTTGGATGATAAATCAGAAACGAGACCAAGAGCTTTATCTTAATTCTTATGGTTTAGATAATATTTGACATAAATCCTTTCATCATGCATTGGCATTCATTCCCATTAGCTTTAAAGGATTTGAGAGTTGAGCTTTTTGGGAACAGTTAACCAAAAAGTGTACAGAGATTGCATAATTAAAGCTATACAAACAGAAGAGCCATTGGACCTCGACATGCTTCTAGTCTAACAAAAGTAAAATGATACTCCATATAATACAGGCAGGCAAGACAGCATCCATTGTGTGCAATACTATAATTTATCAAGTACCACGCTATGTACATACACAAAAGGCCAAAGGAATTCAAGCACCATAGAGCACAAACTCAATATGATGAAATTTAATCCTCATGCATATGAGCATTGGAGTTTGCATTTCCTGACAAGTTTGATGAAGAAGACATCGTTGATGATGAATTTCCATTACTAGATTGGATACCTGAGTTTGAGGATGAAAACAAGCCATTCAAAGGCCACGGAAGCGACACTGGAAACCTTCGCCCGCTTTCATTCCTAGTATCCTCATCTTCATTCCTTCTTCCATTACCATTACTACTCTGAGCATTTGTGTTACCACTTCCACCATTGGTTCCAGCAGACTCGACTTTTGCTTCATCAGAGGGCAACTGGTGCCTACAGACAGGACATGTGCTATGAAGCTCCAGCCATGGTAATATACAGCCACCATGAAACATATGCTTACAAGGCATCTCTTTGACTACACTCCCAATCTCAAAGTCTTCCAAACAGACAGAACACTGCAACGTCTCATCAATTGTCACCTCGGGCAACGCCTCTACAACCTCTTTTTGAGCCGGTGGAGTACCATACCTATTTGGATCATTCTCAGCCAAATGTTGCAGCAACACATCTAAACCAGGACCAATGAAATAATCACCCAATGAGCCTATAGGTTGGTTCCTGGAATTATTATCCGAATCATTAGAACCCTGCACAATGATGGTTTGATTGAACGGATTTATAAGTATAACACGCTCGCGATCCCTCCTCTCTCCACCTGTCTCCCTGTTTTCATTCTCAGCATTCTCCGACTCAGACAATATTCCAGCTCGAATACCTTGCAAGAGCTGGAGAATGGTGGCAGAGTTCCTCCTCCGCCTATTCATCATAGATGCCAGCTCCGGATCAAGTTCTGTATCGGCTTCACGAGTATGATCATCACGTTCATTTGTGTGCTCATCATCATCAACTTCAAATTCGAGATGCCTAAGTCTAGAACGACGACGAGGGTTGCTCATCATGCCTAACAAGATAGGTGCCCAAAGTGAGAGGGCACGATCAGAATCGGAATCTAAAAGACTCTCATTTTCAAGAGCAGTACTGTCCGCTCCCATTTCTTCAATAAATCCTAGTTGACAAATGGGACATTTTAACTCCACCTCCATCATGGGGTTCACCCTCCTAGAACAATGATGACACCAATATCTTGATGCTCCTCTTCCGTCCATTGAATCTTTTCTTTCTCTGTCAAACAAAAAACATCCTAATATCAACAAAAAAAAAAACTTCATTCAAAAGAATTGCAAAGGAGAAAAATGGATATGGGGTTGCCACAAAAGTGGAAGTTAAAACAAAAAGAATGTGAAGCAAGTTTGAGCCTCGATGAAGAAGATCCTAGTATCAATTATTTGGGTCATCTTTCTTTGTCAAACAAACAACATCCCAGCATCAAAAACAGAAAGTTCATACCAAAAGAAAAATGCATATGGGGATGCGAAAGAAATTAAATAGAATGGTGAAGAATCAAGGTTGGAGTCTGAACTAGCATCAAATATTTAGGGTCTTCTTTTTCTATCAAACAAACAATATCCTAGCATAGAAAGTCATAAATAATTAAGCCCTTAACAGAAAAAAAAAAAAAAAGGTCATGGGGATGCAAAGAAAATTGAAAAAGGAGAGAAAACCCAGATCAAGTTGGTACAAAAAGATCTAAACTTTATTCGTCTTACCCTTGTTTGAAAGTTGGAAGGAGATTTAGCAAAATTGCAAAGCTGAAAACAACAACAATATTTGAAACAATTCGTGCAGATCCGAGTGAAAGTTAGAGATAAAGAAATAAAGGCACAAATTAAAGAGTAGAAAATAATTTAGGATGGTTTATATACCTAATAATTAACAAAGGTAGGTACATAGAAGGGTGTGGAAGGTTGAAGAAGCAAATAGAAGCTTAACAAAGTAAAAACAAAATAAAAGTTGTGATAACATTCAAGAACAAACCTATTCCATCTCCAGCAGCAATTGATGATTATTTACATTAAAATATACAATTAAAAAAGAGAAACAAATGCATCAAGTCAACAAAATAAAGCAGATAACCCTAAAAACGTGTACACGTTAACATACACATAAAATAAGCAAAATACCTCAATAAAAATAACTGAGAGGGTTTCCTGTGTTTATTTATTTATTTTTCCTCTTTCTCTGCCTTCTGCTGTTTGTTTGTGAACTTCTTTTCTGTGTTTAACGCGCTTCTGAATGTGTAAAGGGAGGATCTTTTCTGTTTCTCCTTTTTAGAAATAATTTTATCTGCTTGGGAATCTTTCTTACGTGGGGCCTACATGAATCACCCAAACCCACTTGTCATTTATGGATTTAAAAATTTAGCCGTTTAATTACCTTTTTTTTGGTTAAAGTTTAATTAAATTTACTCTTACCATTCAAAAAAGGTAATGACTCAACTTCAACGAGGCATCTAAATTGGATGGGTGGGAATCATATCCTTCCACCCGAAAATGAATGTGTATATATTCATCTCTTCATATTACACTTTATGCATCTTTAACTTCCTTTTTTTTCATAACATATTTTAATTAGGTCTATTTGACTAATTACATTGTTAATAATGACATGTATGTGTCCATAGCCACTCAAGGGATTAGGTCTTTCACTGAAACGATTAATAAGAGCGGAAGAAAAGAACTTTAAACAACAAACAGAGAACACAAGAAGTTTATGCGATTTTTTTTTTGCTCAACGAAGAAAAAAACACGACCTATGTATGTCGAAAGCAACTTCAAACTCTTATACCCCTATGCTACAAGGGTTTGTCTACTAGCTATATCGTCTGCAGCTTCACTTCATTTGAAATGGCCAAAGGTCGGGTTCCTCTTTGTTCCTTTATCAAGATTGTATATTCTTGGCTGCGAAGAGGACAATTGTTGATAATGTCCAGATTTTTCACCGCAGCAGTCATTTTCTTTTGGATGTTCTTTATGGGAAAACCTTTATTTTTCCTCACCACCCTATGAAAATCCTGGTCTTCATTGGAGTCATTTTTGGTTGCTTGGCAAGCAAGACTGTCTTTTCTTTCTTTATCCTATTATATCTTGAGCTTATAAGTCTTCAAGTTTCCTATCAACTCATCCATGGCTAGAATTTGAAGGTCTTTAGCTTCAATAATGTTATTGATTTGCTGACAAAACACTGAAAATCTTGTTGGTCTTCATCACTTCACCAAGGCAATGAAGCTCATTGGTGATGGAGGTGAACCTAGTGAGCATTTCTTGAATGGAGTCACCCTTCTTCATCTTAAAGAGTTCATATTGAGTAGTAAGCACGTCACACAATTTTTGACTACATAATTTGATTTGTCCTTTCATGCTCTGCCTGGCAGTTTCACAAGTTGAAATTTGATTGTCTTCATCAGATGAATGCAAAAATTAAAAGTTTTTGATAGCATCAGAAAATTTCTTTCTTGTCTTAGAAACAAATTTGAAAGTTTCTCCCTCATTAATAGTCTTCATAGGGACTGTCACAAGTGACATCCCATAGCTCATAATCTTCGTACATTCTTATTTTTCACCATCTATAAAATTATCTATTAAAGCTAGATGGTCTAATCATAGTCTAACCTTCTTTGAGGTTTGGTAGAAAAGCCATTTTGTCAGGATCTTCTTCTAGGTGTCAATATTTTAGGAGAAACTGCTCTTATACTAGTTGTTGGCTTGAATGAGTCCATCACCAGTCAAGAGATTAGGTCTGTGACTGAGACAACTATAAGAACAAAAGGCAAAGACTAAACAGTAAGTAAAGAACACACAATATTTATGTGAAAATCTTTTGACTTAAGAAAAAAAATCAAGACCTACCACTATAGGATTTCACCAAGTGAGGAAAAATTTAGTTACAAACTCATATAATCCTAAAAATTAAGCTATAAATTCCTTCTCCCTTGTGACAACTTTATTACAAGACAAAGCAATAACTCTATTGCTTAATCAACTATGTATAGTTGGTACATACTCTAAAAGAACACAATATATAAGAAATATGCAAAGCTTTTAGAAGAAGAAGAGTAGGTTTACAATGTAAGCACAACATACAAAATCTAAAAGGCAACTTCGATTTGTATGAGCAAGTCCCTTGTTGTAGAGGTCTTTCCTTTGTATAAAAGTTGTGATAGCTTGTTGTGAGACAAGAGAAAAATTTCAACTTTGTTTGTCATGTCCTTTTATGTAAGAAAGAGACAAAGGGCAAAATTTTAAATTCTTTTCATGGTTGAGAAGGAAAAAAGACACTGCAGTCCTACTGTTACACTGTCCGCTCTTTTTACTCTGCTTCACACTACAACTGTAACATTTAACTTTGTATTGGAGGTATCAAGTCCCATTTTGAACATTACGTTAACAATATTATAAAATGACATAATCAATAAAAATTAAAATATACGATTATATATTAGAAATTGGAGGTCACATGCACATAACTCATCCACCACGTGTCTACTGGAGTTTTATGCTTGTATCCAACGGGTGGGGCCAACTTTAGTATTCTTTTCATTTTAATTTATTTAATTTAGTTTTCTTTCTCCTATATTTTTGAAAGCTAACATAAATCACAATAATTAATAATTTAAAATATTTAATTATGTATTTAAAAATTAGATAAAAATTACTATAAATCAAAATAATTAACAACTTAATTCTTTTTAAATAAATTATCTGTTTCTCAAAATTCTATCAATGCCATAAATTGATACAATTAGAATAACAAATATTATTTGAATATTACTTAAAAGAGTATGATAAATACGATTGTTAATAATTTAAAACTTAAAAACATATACAAAATTGGTTGACTCTTGAAATTTCATCTTTGTCACCTAAATTGATAGAGAGAGAGAGTAAGATATATTATTTAAGAATTATGTAAAAATTATTATAAATCATGGTAATTAACAGCTTCAAATGTTTCAAAAAATATATAAACAAAATTAATTGACTCTATAAATTTCATTTATATCATATAAGTTGATATGAAAAGAGTTATGATATAGGGCCAATGCTAGCACGAGTTCCTATATCTAGTATATTTACAAGTTAGGTCCCAAACGTGACACAAGAATCGAAATCTTGAAGGACACCAATCAAGTCTCTTAGCATATCATACATGAGCATACATAAGGTAACTAAAACAAATAGACTAAAGTATGAAGTGGAAGTAAAGTCTCAATTTGAATACTCCAACAAGAAAGAAGCAACTTTAGTTCAAAATAGAAAGACAACATAGACTCCAGTGACATCCAACATGCTTCTACTAGTCTAGATGGGAGCTTAGGCCATGTTCCTGGCTCACCCACAATTGAAAGTAAATGAAATGGTAAAATAATATCAATAATGCAACGAAAGCAAATGTCACAATCCGAACCTAGGGGCCTAGCCGTAATACGACGAATGTGACATTTGAAGGCGTCCTATCCAAGCCTCTTATTCATATCATAAGCATACATAAGGTAAAGTAAGTAATTCATAGGAGAGCAGCAAGCGGAACATATCAAAATCAAAGTCATAGTTTCCCTATTAGGGAAATTACAACATCATAATGTCCAAAACCTGCCTTGCCTCTATAGATCATGGCGGGGACTAGAACACGCTACTAGCTCACCCTCAAGATAGAATAACAAATGAAATCATAATGTCTCAACATAGGAAAGCATAACATGAACAACTTTTCAACTTTTATTTTCTCATTATTCCAACTTTTCAACTTACAGGGTATTATAATATCATCCCTTGGAAATATTTATCTTCAAATGGAATATAAAAGCTAGAAAGTAAAGTATAATGGATACCTAAAAACCTAATATGACTGCAATAATGTATTTTAAATGCTAAAACTCTTGAGATTTTCAAAACTTACATAGAGCATAGCCCAAAATCAGCTTCATGCTCATACATACATATAAAATGACAAGAGAAAGCTGAAACGTAGAAATTCGACAAAGTAGATCATGAGTAACTAAGTACTTTGGGTTGGGACAAAAGGAAATAGGTAAGGATAATGCTCTATCATGTTTGCTTCGGTCTCCAATATAGCATATTCAACTTCTTAACTTTTCCCTAACACCTTGATGAATACTACTTCCTTATTTCTTTATTTTCAAACTTGTCTGCCTAAAACTTCAATCAGAACCTCTTCATAAGTCAATCTCTCTTCAACACCCACACTCTTCAAAGGCATAATAGAGTTAGGATCACCAACATATTTTCTCAACGAAGATACATAAAACACTGGATACGCTGATACTAGCTCCGAAGGCAAATCCAACTCATTAAGATACTTTATCTGTCTCGACCCGAATTTACAGCCTAGCCGTGAAACGAAGAATGAGAAATCTGAAGGCGTCTCATCTAAACCTCTTGTTCAAATAATAAGTATACATAAGGTAAATTAGCAATCATCAAAGGAAGCAAGTGAAAACATAGGTCTATACAAGCTAAAATATGGGAGTCAAAAAGTACATTAACATAGTCCAAACATGTCTTTACATCATAAATCTTGGTGGGGTCTAGAACATGCCACTAGATCACCCTAAGGATAAAATAAAAATATAAAAGCCTCAACATAACATCGTAAAGCAAGAAAGTAACACCTAAGTCTTCAAAAGCGCCACTCCAAGTCCAGCCACAATAGTGAGGTTTATGAGTGTCATTGTCTACCCATACATGGTTAGATTATATAGGAAAATTATATGCGTTAGTACATGGAATGTACTAAGTATGTAGTCATGCAATGCATCAAAAAAACATCATAACATTATAGCAATGTGTATACACATATCAATAGAATAAGGACAAGAGATGAATGATCAATGCAACTTTAAAATCATGAATGAAAGCATTTAAAATCATTTCATAACCTAAAATAAATACATATGTGGGAATAGGATCACAACCAACACTAAGACCATGTGGACTATTACATACAATCCCAATGTTGCCTCCACACCAAAGAAAGAGTAGCCAACTTACCAAGGTAGACTATACCTCGCCCTATAGGCTCTACGCCAACATGGTGAGTATCATATGTATGGATCCACTAACACAATAATATAATCCTTCCGTGGCACATAGTTATGAGACAAGAGGATTTATACAAGGACCCTCAGGGATAGTCCCCCTCACTCAAGCTCATTCAGTGCTAAGTCAAATCCATAAAATACATCATCATACAATATATATAGACTTCATCATATTTCGTAATTCATCAAAATCACACTTTCATATTTGTAAAATAGGTATCATAACTTTATAATCATTTCATATCATAAGAATATTCCATCTACTTGCTATTATGAAGTGTGGGCATACTCTCCATCTATGATCATTACATAAATATTAGGAATGGGTCGCCTTCATCATCATCATCACAAACATACTTCTATATTTGCAATCATATCCATTAAAATCATAACTTAATCAAGAAAATTATGGCAAAATATGGATCTATGGAAAATTAAAGTTAAAATCATGAAATTTGATAAAAATCATGTGAGATAAATGCAAATAAAACCAAATTGAATCATTAGAAAAAGAGCCCATATCATATCAATTCACAAGTCCTAGTCAACATATACTTGAAATTCCTTGTAAATCAATTGAAAATCATGCAATTCATGTGATTCATCATGATTCATATATAATTAAGTAAAATAATCATGTAATAATCATAATCCAAACAATTGAAGTAGAACCATGAAAATCCCTTAAAAGTCATGCTTGAACTTTGAAGAAAAGTGAGTTTGGAATTGGGCTCCATGGATGGAATGAGGCCTACACACCTTAATGGAGAAATTTTAGAAACTTAAACGAATTGACCTTTATTTCCCTTTGACCAAGCTTGAATCCCTAGTTCTTTAATGGAGGTTCTACTTAAGAGAGATAACTCAGAATTTAGGAGAGATTTTGAGAGTGAATGGGTTAAGATGAGAGTAAGGGTAGTTTTATTAGGTTTGAGGTGGTTAGGGTAATTTTTAGGTCAAAATGATATAGCTTAGGAGTTAAACGGATTGAAAATGGCCAAAAAACCTCCATTAATTTTTTCCTGCCCCATCTACGAGTAGGGTTTACGAGTCATAAACTGGAGTATGACTCATGATTCAGGGGTTTCATCCTATTGAATTCGGCCTACGAAATAGTCTCTGAACCTTACTTTACGAGACCATTTTTATGACCCATAGTTTTGTTTATAAGTCATACAATCTCCTCGTATATAGACCCCATACTTAGGAAAATTTCAACTTCTTAGGGCCTTTATGACAACACATATCTACGAGCCGTAGTTCTAAATACAGCTCATGGAATGTCCTCGTACAATGACTTCTGGTGTTCAAGATTTTCCAAGTTTCAAGATCACATTTACAATCTATATTTACGGTGTCATAATTTAAAGTACGACTTATAAGATCTCTTTATAGTTTGACTTCCAAAATTTTAGAATCCCTCTAAGGTACTCACCCTATACCACAAGGCTTGTATACAACCTGCAAACCACGAGCCATAGATTGGCTCTTACGATCAGACTAGTTCAAAATTTTTTGTAAATTTTTCATTTTCCAAACCTTTTCACGTAGGGAGTGTTATAATATCTTTCCATTGTGATCATTCGTCCTTGAATGAGACAAAAGTAAACTTGAGTAAAGTAGAAATATAACTAACTAACCAGCATGAATGTAAAATGCAACTTAAAACATCAATTTCACAATGTCATCAAACTTATGCATTAAATGTCATGTGAAAATAGTATTATGATCAGGCATGCATGAAATAGTACAAGGGGAAAATGGATATGTGAAAGTTCAGAGGAATAGTTCATATTCATATACCTAAGGCTTGAATAGAGGGAAACAGGTAAGAATATCATTTCATCATGTCTGCCTTTGCTTCCCAAGTATCACTTTCAACTTGTTGATTCCCCCATAACACTTTGACGAATGCAACTTCTTTATTCCTCAATCTCTTCACTTGCCAATCTAAAATCTCAATCGATACCTCTTTATAGGTCAAACTCTCTCAAGTAATATCTTTTAATGGCACACCGGAATTTGAATCACTCAAGAATTTTGTCAACATTGACACTTGAAACACTGGATGAACCATAACTAATTCCATTATCAAACTAATCCATAAGTCACCTTTCCAACTTGTTTCATAATCATATAAGGTCTCACATATCTAGGACTCAACTTTTTCCTTTTTGCAAAAATGCATTACATCTTTCATAGGTGAAACCTTCAAATAGACCCAAATACCTTCTTCAAACTCAGGGCGAATCTCGTCTCATGACATCATGTAATGACTTGACCTAGGGGCCTAGTCGTCACACGACGAATGAGATACCCAGAGGCACCTCACTCAAGACATCTTAAATATCTTAAGCATTCAAAGGCAATGTCACAAAGATAATATAAAAAACTATGAGGAAAGGGGGCTAAGGGCCACAAGCTTAAACTAGAATCAATAAAAATAACTGGACACAACCATACCATACGTGTCCAAAAATACCTCTAACATAAACTTGGCCGGGCCTAAAACATGTCCAAGCTCACCCTCAAAATACAATCATAGTAAAAGGAATTATACAACTGAAAACTAAATCATCTTAACACATCAAACCAGAAATAACACTATGATATCGTCCCCGAACTAGAGGACTCACCAACTTCCACTACGACACTCTGATGCTAGCCACGTAGAGGATATCGAGGAGCACAGGTCCCTACATGGTTAAATCATGTAGGTATAGAAGTATGCGTCAGTACTTTGAATTTACTGGTATGTAGGTATGCAATGCATGACATAGAAACAATGATGAAATGATTCATGCTAAGTCATTAGTAAGTCATAATCAAGCCAATATCATTTAAATATAAAGAGGCAACTTTAGAAATAACTTAATAGGATGTAAGAATGAACATAGTCGTGAATAAGAAAATCATATAAACTTGGAACATGCATACGGGTGATCATTTAGACATTTTGCTTTAGCCATGGGACATGAGAGAATGCATATGAGGAAAAACACATGTTGTTATGAACAATTAAAATACTATCATCCTATGTTGAACAATACATCACTTTACATAAAAGGCTATTTTATTTTGCAAGGAACATTAGTAATCACAATGGAGCCCATCTTTCATCTTGAAGACTTAGTCATATACCTTTAGGAGAAATACCATTTGAACTTGTGAAACAATTAATCGTAGGAGTTTTGAAATAACTTTGAACATAATATGAAGGAACCATGATAAATCATCATAAAAGGACACCTTGGGAACATGAACATATATGAGAGCAACCTTTAATCAACATAAACCATGTGAGCTAAATCATGGAGTCCCGATATTTCCCTTACACCGGAAAAAAGGGGGAGAACACTTGCTATGGTGACCTCCTAAGATGCCTAAGTGGATCCACTAAATTCTACTATTGAGGAACCTCTATCATAGGTTGATTTAGAAATCAATGTCTACTAGCGGGTGACTACCATTTCCTACGGTGGTACATAATTGTAGGACAATGAGATTCTACTAACGGTCTCATGCCCTTTTTAATGGGAGCTTCCGCATTCATCCCAAGGTCCACTCGGTGCTAAGTAAAACTCTCATGGAATAATCATAAGCATGAATCATAGAATCATTAGTGGAGAGATATTCTACTAACCCATCCCATAAGCATTTAGATCACTAATTATCATCATAAGGATAAAGCATAAATCTTGTTTATGCCTCTAATAACAGACTATCATTATCTCATAATCATAGTTAGGTGAGAGAACTCACACATCTATTATCCATTCATTCTTGACTTCAATATCAATCTAAGAGCATGTCATGTCATGGGATATCTCATGATGCAATACACGAATACATGTAAATTAGCTTTAAGATCTTGAAAGTTGAAGAAAATATGCTTGCTTATATGTATCCATGACAACCAACCCATACTTGAAGTAACCCATAAACCAATTCACAAACCCATTACTTGAAATCAACAAGATACATGAGTCAATGCACCAAATCATGAAATTCATGTGATTTAGACTTTATTCATATACAATAATAATAAAGAAAATATGAATTTATGTAAAATGAAGCAACCCTCCAACTTCATGACCCAAAATTTCAAAGTGAGAAAAAATCACAATTAGTCATGGAATCATGATAATTACTAGCTATTCATGTATGAGAGTAGTAGGATTCATCAATTTAAAGAATAATTTAAGGAACCCATCAAATTTCTTTAAAACTCTAAATTCCATGATATGGGAATTCAAGACATGACATCATTCCCATGAAATTAAACATTATTTGATAACAATATAAGCTAACTAACATCAATAGATATATAATATAAGCCATTAGAATCATAATATGAAAATCCATGAAGAACTGCATACTTGAAATCAAAGAATGGAGTAGAAAATAATTTGGGTCTCCATGGGTGAACGGAACCATGGATGAAACTCACATACTTTAGCAGAAGTTCTACGGAGAAATCATAAACTTTGGTGAAGAAGTCGCAAAACCCTAGCCTTGCCTTCAATTTTAGAACCTTGGGAGGTTGAGAGGATATTTGAGAATTAGGTTTTGAAGAATGGTTTAAGAATAGGGAGTATAAAACTGATTCAGGGCATAATAGAGGTCAAAACGACGTAGCATTGGGCTTAGGGTGTGAGGAAAGGACTAAAACATCCTTTATAAAAATGGCCAGATCAATTTCACGAAAGCCCATTTTACGGGCCATAAGTCGATCCATAGCCCGTAGGGCGGGTAGTATGCGCAGGCAACCTGACAGTGCTTCACTAAAATTGGCGTAATCGTTTGTTCCAAACTCCAAATGAGGTGAAAACTGTTGCGTTGGAAAGATAAATCAAAGGGCTTTCATTTGGTAGATCTAATTCATGGTGTTCTAAGAGATATGACAATTTAGAGCAGACATATATAGGAACTCGTGATAGAACTTAGACAATTGGAATCGTTTGCACTTGACTTGATGGGAGAGGGGCCTGGAATTGCATGAGGGGTCATGGAGGGCTAGATAAGGTTGTTAAGGGTTTGAGGGAATAGGAAAGGTTGAAAATACCCTTAATGTATTCGGCATCCCAAACCATGAGAGCCTAGTTTACAGGCCATATAAAGAAGCAAGACATGTACTGTTGTTCATAAGCAAAGATCTAGAAACCATCTTTTGGCCCCAAAATCATGAACCATGTTATGAGTCGTATATCGACTTACCGGTCATGGTTGGACTCATAGAGTCCTTCCACACTTAGCCATTTTTCTCATCCTCTTGCTCCCTATCCACGAAAGGATTCTACAGGTCGTATAACACTTTATAGGTCGTGCTATTGGTTCATAGATCACTTTCCTGAAACTCCAATTTCCTTCAAGTCAAGGCCCTCAATCTACATACTCAACTATGGGCTATAACTCTTTCTACGGGCTGTAAGTTGCCGTCATCTAATAACTCTAGGTCATTTTTTAGGCCAACTTTTCCACACTCTTAGGCTCATAAACTAAGGCTCGTTACAATATCCCCCCTTGGGAACATTCATCCTTGAATGTTAATCAAGCTAGCACGATAAAGGTGAAATGAACGTATAACAATCCATCACAAATGCAACATGCAACCAAATGTCATTTTCATGCAACGTTTTAAATTATTAACATCAACATTATTCTAAATGCACACATAACATATTTTCATGATTGCGCATAGAATTATAATCAAACTAACTCTATGAGTATGCATGTACGATGAACAACAAGTCTAACTAGTTAATGATGCATGGGCGTGAACATGAAACTACCACTTGCACCCAATCGCAAAATAGAGCACCACCATTACCATTTTCAAAGAAACATAAACATACCAGGTAAAGCATTTTGAGCTCTTTCTCTTCCCTTCCGAGCAACTACCGGGCAATCCCTCCTCTGATGTCCCTGCTCACCACACTCAAAGCAAACTTCTTGTCTCATCAAGAACTCCTCTAAATGCATTTTACCACACCTATCATAAGTAGGATAGGGGTTTCTCTTCCTCTTGCTCCTAGGCTCTATAGTCTTAGTAGATGATGATCCGCCCTCATCAAGATGGGCCCTTTTTGACTCTCTTGCACCCCTTCTCGTCTTTTCATCCTTAATTGGTTCTATATAAGCCACAAGCCTTGAAATATTCATTTTCTTTACTAGCATAGAGGTTTGCCACTCTTGGATAAGCAAGCCAAATAACTCTAACATGAATTTGCTCATTCTAGCACACGGTTCGACAACTAATGATGGGGCATATTTGGAGATTAGAGTGAACTTGAGGGAATACTCCCTCACATGCATATTCCCTTGCTTAAGGTTGATAAATTCTTTTATCTTGGCTTTTCTCAACTCCAAGGAAAAGAGGCGATCTAGGAATGCATCCTTGAACTCTCACAAAAACATATGACCCCAATCTTCATTCTGCTCACTTTTCCATTACGTGTGACATATGTGAGCCACTCCTTTAAGTTGGAAGGCTACCAACTCTGCCTTTTCTTCCGAAGTCACTCCCATCACGGTCAACATTTTGTGCACTTCATCCATAAATCTTGAGCATATTCCTCAACCTTTGATCCATAGAACTTGGGAGGGTTCATCCTAGAAAAGTCTCTCACTCTAGAGGCCGGAGTAGGAGCATTCGGGAATTAGCACCTTGTTGGCTTGATTGGTCACCACTCATGCCAACATAGTCATAGTAGCCCGAAACTCAGCATGAGTCGCTCCCTCATCTTGAGGGACTTAAGGCATTCTTCTTGGAGGCATTATCTAGAGAAGCACAAAGAATGATCCATTAGATAAAGGAAATCTTAAGACAACTCTAAGGCACTACATGGATCATCAAAGAAGTGAGACAATTCCTAAAATCCTTAAAGCCTCCTATTCATAGATGTGGCACACTTATATCTTTGAATAAGACTATTCGACGCGGTATGTTGGACTCCGAGGATCATTTCAAAACCTCGTACTCTGATACCAAGTTTGTAACGACTCGACCTAGGGGCCAAGTCATCACACGGCGAATGAGATACCTGGAGATATCTCACCCAAGTCATCTTAAATATCTTAAGCATTCATAGGCAATGACATAAAGACAATATAGAAAACAACGAGAAAACGAGGCTAAGGGCCACAAACTTAAATCATAATGAATTAAAAGAACTAGATACAACCATAGCATATGTATCCAACAATACCTCTAACATAAACTTGGCAGGGGCTAAAACATATTCAAGCTCACCCACAAAATACAATCATATTAAAAGGAATTATACAATTGAAAACTAAATTATATGTCACACTCAAAGACCCATTAAGGTGGACTGGCACCCATTGTCGACAAGGCTCGGGAGAACCAACATATAACTATGCACCTATTATGAACATTATAAGAGGTTTTCATATTCAACATGCTTTCACAAAAAATAGACAATAACAAGTCAAAAGGAAATGCATATGACTAGGCTGTTGGAGCCACGATGTTTAAAGTACGATACTTGACCACACTTTACTTTACACAGTCTACAAAGCCTCTAGATAAGGAACAATATCTAAATAGATCGGGATAGGCCCCGCCTCATCACCAACTATACAATACAAAAGTATAAGCTCTAGACACACAAAGCCCCGAAGCAACCTGGAGCTAAGTAACAACAGCTGGATATCCTGTACTTCTACTGGGGAGATCTACTAGCTCCTGTACCTGCAGCATGAAATGCAGGTTCCCCCTAAGGGACGTCAGTACAAGATAATATACTGAATATGTAAGACATGAAGTACTGTATATGTAATAAGAAATCAAATGAAATCACACACTGGTGTTTAAGGATAAAAGACCACCTTTAGTCATATTGTGGAATCATGTACTTTATGTCCTTTTTATTACTTTACCTTTCCTTACTGTATAATCTGGCACAATATATCATGTAAATGACCAGCTGATCAGTGGTAAATCAATATTGGGATCGACCCATGCTAGGCTTTCCTTTCACCCCTAGGATACCCCTGTAATATGGGATCGACCCATGCTAGGTGATTCTTCCACCGCTGGGATACCACTTATCAATAAGCAACTTCAATTAATCTTTTATTTACTTTTGAGATGATTCTTTTGGTGGTCATAACATTTAGAGCTGTAGGAACATAGACATGACATGTGGCATATAAAAAACTATACAAGATAATACCACAATGAAAAGAGAGTTACACAACTAATGAAATGGGCAGGAGATTAAACAACACATGGACTCTACTTGGTAAAAAAGAACTCATAAATCTTTGGTATTCAAATATGTATGTAGATTTGACAATGGCTATGTATGGGAACATATGAACATGGTAAAGAGTGAAGACATAGTTATTAGTTATGTCAGAATTGGTAAGTGCCTTTATGTGCCAAGGAAGAACCTAGATTTCATGCCAAGTAATAGGAAATCAAGTAGCCTTACATACCTCATTGTACTATGTCGTTATTACCTCGGCGTAATATCCTTTTCCTCCAAATATTTATCTACAGTATAGTAGGTCATAAAACTAGTATTAGCAGCTAATAAACACATCTTGGCAGTCCAATCTCATAAAAACTAACACTCGGGCAGCAAGCTTTTAACTATCAATCCACGAGTATTCTTCCAACCTTTCCACCTCTAATAATATTTTTGTTTAGCACACATTGTCATATACATGTTACATCTAGCCTGTTTTAGTCACATAATAGGCTTACAACAGCTCATCAAGTACAACATACAACAACTCTACACAACACGCAAGTAGGCAACGTAACATTACGTCTTTTCGCTACATTTCGACGTCAACCATTCCAAATCTGTTTCAACCTCAACCAAACTGTTCTCAACTTATTTACATATAAAGATAGTCTTAAAACATTCCAAAACAATCCCAAAGTATATGGAAAATGTGAGACAACAATCACCAATTATCCGCCCACATGTTTCTACTAAGAGCACCATTAAGATAACATACAAGAACTCATTTTTGCGGAAGATAAAAATGGTGCAACAGCCTTATTTCATCACTACAGAACCATTCCTTGTTAAAAACATAAATATTACTTCATCATCCAGCCAACCAATAAGAGAAAAGCCTCTTAATAAACAAGAAAAGTGTACAACAATCTTTGAAACACATACTGTCTAAAATTCCTGCACAAGTACAACCAGCATACTCCTCATGTTTTTCATGGAAAATTTATACTAAACCATAGGTATTTTTACTTACCTCAGCCCTCAAGGATTAGGTGCTCTTCAAGAACCCTAAAGGTGTGCCTTGGCTGCTTTACAATGTGAAGAGAGATCAAGGAGAAACTTTAAAAGAAATCTGATTTTTGGCTAAGTAAAAATGACTTAAAGTTGCTGGATTTTAACCCCTTTTAAAGGGCCACTTTTGGTCGACTTTCTTTTTCATTTCAAGCCTTATTTTATTAAGGGGGTGATACAGCAACTTGGCCCTTTCACTTGGGCCTTATTGGGCTTCAATTGGATGGGCTTTGCTGCAAATATTTCTCTTTTACTTTCACTTAGTTTGGGCCCTATTTGTGATTGGGTTGTGAATGTAAGTTGGCCCTTTTCCTAATCATTTTGGGCTGCAAATATTGTACATTTATGATGCTAAACCATGTGCCCAAAGTACACTCTTAACTCAAGGTTTATTATTTATCGAACTTGAACAAATTCGGTGTTGGGCCTTGTCTCCGTCTACCTAACCTATTTAAGCTAAGCACATAGGTGACTCACCTGCTAGCTTCCTAAGTCCCACAAGCACCTCACGTTTTTCACATCATTTAAGGCCACGACCTCCTTAATTTGACTTAAAACTTATATACACTCGGTCATTTTGAGCGTTAGACGTACATATAGCCCTCTAATCTGAAATTCGAGCACTTTTTAAAAATGTGTGTTGATTTGACCCCGCCATATCATGTTTCATATGCATAGGACTAGTAAATGTAAGATGTGGGGTGTTACATTATATTAATACATCAAACTATGAATAACACTAGGATGTCATCCCCGAACTAGAGGACTCACCAACTTCTGCTGCTGATGCTAGCCACGTGGAGGATATCGAGGAGCACCGATACCTACATGATTAAATCATGTAGGCATAGAAGTATGCATGTACTTTGAATGTACTAGTATGTACGTATGCAACGAATGACATGGAAATACTGATGAAATAATTCATGCTAAGTCTTATGCTAAAATCATACATTTACAAGGGCATTAGTAAGTCATAATCAAGCCATCATTTAAACATAAAGAGGCAACTTTAGAAAGAACTTAGTTGGATGCATGGATGAACATAGTCGTGAATAAGGAAATCATATAAACTTGGAACATGCATATGGGTGATCATCTAAACATTTTGCTTTAGCCATGGGACATTAGATAATGCATATGAGAAAACAAGAATTCGCCCTTACTTGAATGTATGATGAGGCACATAGACTTAGTTAAGGGAGAAAACACATGTTGTTATGAACAATTAAAATACTATCATCCTTGGGAGAACAATATTTCACTTTACATAAAAGGCCATTTTATTATGCAAGGAACATTAGTAATCACAATGGAGCCCATCTTTCATACTTGAAGACTTAGTCATGTACCTTTAGGAGAAATACCATTTGAACTTGTGAAACGATGAATCAAAGGAGCTTTGAAACAACTTTGAACATAATATGAAGGAACCATGATAAATAATCATAAAAGGACACCTTGGAAACATGAGGAGAACATGAACATATGTGAGGACAAACTTTAACCGACATAAGCCATATGAGCCAAACCATGGAGTCCCAATGTTTCCTACACCGG
The DNA here is from genome assembly GCA_029948455.1 of Solanum rostratum. Classification (NCBI taxonomy): domain Eukaryota; kingdom Viridiplantae; phylum Streptophyta; class Magnoliopsida; order Solanales; family Solanaceae; genus Solanum; species Solanum rostratum. Next base: position 29,109,424 of record CM057045.1, read on the forward strand.
AAAAAAGGGGGAGACCACTTGCCAAGGTGACCTCCTATGATGCCTAAGTGGATCCACTAAAGCCTACTATTAGTAACCTGTACTATCGGTTGGTCTAGAAATCAACCCATTCTAGTGAGTGACTCCTATTTCCTACAATGGCACATAGTTATGGGATAATGAGATTCTACTAACAATCTCATGCCTCTTCTGATGGGGAGCTTCTGCATTCATCCCAATTTCCACTCGGTGCTAAGTAAAACTCTTATGAGATAATCACGAGTATGAATCATGGAATCATTAGTAGAGAGGTGTTATACTGACCCGTCCTATAAGCATTTTGAACATAAATCATCATCATAAAGATAGCGCCTAAATCTTGTCTATGGCTCTAGTAACAGGCTATTATTATCTCATAACCATATAGGTGAGTGAACTCACACTTTAATCATTCATTCATTCTTGACTTCAATATCATTCTAAGAGCATATCATGTCATGGGATATCTCATGATGCAATGCAAGAATACATGTAAATTAGCTTTAAGATTTTGAAACTTGAAGAAAATATGCCTTCTTATATGTATCCATGACAACCAACCCATATTTGAAGTAACCCACAAACCAATTCATAAGCCCATTACTTGAAATAAACAAGATCCATGAGTCAATACACCAAATCAAAATAGATGGAATAACTGTCTCCATTCCTATCACTAACTAAAAAAGTGTCATCAGAGATGAAATTCGGAATGTCTTTAACGCTGAATAAGTAATCAACATTCATATGGGTCTAGAACCTTTGGACTATCGGTTGAGCCTCTTGCTAAAGGCCATCTCTATCTACTGATCGGGGTTCTCTCTTTACTACCAAATGAATCATGAAATTTATGTGATTTGGACTTTATTTATATACAACAATAATAAATAAAATATAAGTCTATGTAAAATGAAGAAACCCTACGTCAACTTTATTACCCAAAATTCCAAAGTGAGGAAAAATCACAATTAGTAATGGAATCATGATAATTACTGGCTATTCATGTATGAGAGTAGTAGGATTCATCAATTTAAAGAATAATTTAAGGAACCCATCAAATTTCTTTAAAACCATGATTTCCATAATATGAGAATTCAAGACATAACATCATTTCCATGAAATTAAACATTATTTGATAATAATATCGACTAACTAACATCAATAAATTCATAACATAAACCTTTAGAATCATAATGTGAAAACCCATGAAGAATTGCATACTTGAAATTAAAGAATAGAGTAGAAAATAATTTGGGTCTCCATGGGTGAAAGGAACCCATGGATGAAACCCACACACTTTAGCCGAAGTTCTATGGAGAAATCATGAACTTTGGTGAAGAAGTCGCAAAACCTATCCTTGCCTTCAATGGAGAACCTTGGAGGTTGAGAGGATATTTGAGTATTAGGTTTTGAAGAATGGTTTAATACTTGGGAGGAAAAAACTGATTCGGGGCATAATAGAGCACAAAACGATGTAGCATTTGGCTTAGAGTATGAAAAAAGGATTAAAACACCCTTTTAAAAATGGCCAGATTGATTCCACGAATTCCTATTTATGGGCCATAAGTCAATCTACGGCTCGTATGGTGGATCGTATGTACAGGCAGCCTGATAGTGCTTCACTAAAATGGCTGTGAAATTTTGGTCTGAACTCCGAATGAGGTGAAAACAGTTTCTGAAACTAGGCCTTTCACTATATTTCACCCACGAAACCTCTCTACGGCTCATGGAAGTATCCACACCCCGTAGAGTGTCTCATAAGTCCTCAAAGACTTAAGTTTTACAGACTTTTTCCCAAAATCATGCCAAATCTTGTAATCCTGCAAAATAAACATAATAACACATCAAACCTACTAACATCGCTTTGAGAACACACAAAATTCCAAGTTTTAAGCATCAAAAGTACTGTATTTTGACAGTACACCTCAACTTAAAAATATTGCTTGTCCTCAAGCAATAGACTCAATCAACATAAGCAACATAGCGCACACAGACCTCAATCTAATGACATACTTTATCTCCAAATCAATCACAAACACCCACACTAACTCATCAATGCATATCAGATAGTCATCAAACAAACCAATGTAGATCAATATATGTGACAGTGCAACTATGACAAGTGAGAAAACCACAGATAAGCAACAATCACTAAAATAGCCTAAAATTAACAGTGTAATAGAAATGCCCTCACAAAATGAAGTCTCATATCCCACTCATGATAGTATTTTCATATTTGATGCTTGGGACTAAACAAAATCACTCACACTCTCAACAGATATTCAAATACTACGCTCAATAACATATGCTATACTCACAAATATGACATTTTTCTACCTAGAATAGGATCACTATAGGACTTTCTTGGCTTATAACGTAGGCTCATAGGGCTTTGGTATGAAGTTTTAGGACATAGTGACTAATAGCCCTTTTTGACATTGCGTAATTTTACACTGTTGCCCTACTAACACTGTTATTTTTCAACTCATTCTCCCCTTCTCCTATTTGAATTTTTTCTAGGTGCCTTACTCACATTTTAGCTTATTGCCCTTTATTTTCACATTCTGTTTTCTTTTTAGCTCATTATATAGGCATCTATTGATTTTATTTGCACCCATAGCACCTCCCCCCGCCCTTTATGCATCACTAGATTCCACCCCATTTAATGTGATTTCTCTTATACTAGCCACCTTTAACTTAGGCTTTTGGCCTGAGTTGAGGTGCAAAATATCCAACCTATGTTCTAGGGCCACTTTTGGTATCCACCCTCAACTTAGGCTTTTTGCCCCAATCAAGGTGGACAATATTCAAAGACTAAGGCTAAATTCTGGATTTCACTTTCAACAAGGCTCGATTACTTAGATTTTCAAGGGAATCATCAAGCATTTGGTTGGTTATTTAGGTTAAGTGGACTTAGTATGAACAACGACCTAAGATCCTTTTCTAACCAACTAACCTATAGTCTTAGTCAGAGTAATGTGGCAAGTACTGAATTGAAGCATAATAAAAGAATTAAGCAATGAAGCTCACACATGCTTAGCACTCACTACACTATCAACATAGACTCTCAGATCATGCTTTTCATCAAAATTAAACCTCGCTTATCAGAACAAGCTCTGTCAATCATTGATTTCACATAGTTGTTATCAAAACTACCTAACATAGAAAAACCTGATGGGTATCATTTTTCCACAAAACTAACATATGCTATAAACTTTAGTGCAATATGCTACTAACACTACTTACACATCCTAAATGTGCCAGCTCAATAGAAAATAAATATCCTTAGGGAAAGAACACAGACGAGAAAACCCTTTAGACTCAAAATTTGGGATAGTATAGGCCATGGTTACTCAGAATTCACTGGGCCTATAACTATCCACACCCATAAAAAAGTATTTGCATTGTCCTAAATGCAATATAATATGACTACATCAAAGCATAGGGGTAAAAAATAATGTACCTGGGCACCTGAGCGCCAGTCTCCACCTTGGCTTGCCTCCCAAGTAGCGCTTGATTTAATGTCACGACAGGACATAGACAACTTGGGTGCTCATACTTCGCCTAGTGTCCACGCTTCCATTGTCCACACTTCTTCAACATTGCCATGGTATAGTTTGATTCTTTGGTCATTTACTTTGAATATATGCCATTTCTCTTTTTCAACTCAACAACCCTATGGTCGAAAACATGTGAAACTTTGAGCGGCCCCGACCATCTGGACTTGAGTTTCCCAAGGGACAACTTCAGTTTGGAGTTGTATAGCATGACCAAATCCCCTGGGACAAACTAGCAAATTCTTAATACGATGATCATGCTGCAGCTTCATTCTTTGCTTATACAGGGCTGAGCTCTCATATGCTTTCAACCAGAACTCATCAAGCTCATTGCGTTGGTTCAACCTTGAGTTAGCCACATCTAGATTCAACTTTTTGAGAGCCCGCATCGCCTTGTGCTTAAGCTCTACTAGTAAGTGACAAGCTTTAACGAAGACAAGTTGGTAAGGATACTGTCACGCCCTAAGCCCCATTAAGGCGGACTGGCACCCGTTGCCGACAAGGCTCGGGAGAACCAACATATAACTATACACCTGCTATGAACATTTAAGAGGTTTTCATACTCAACATGCTGTCAAAAGAAAGTAAACTGTACTAACAAACCAAAAGTAAATGCATAAGACTAGGCCGTTGGAGCCACGATGTCTATAATACGCTATTTGACCACACTTTAATTTACATAGTCTACAAAGCCTCTAAGTAAGGAACAATATCCAAATGGGTCGGGACAGGCCCCGCCTCATGACCAACTATACAATACAAAATATAAGTTCCAAACACATAAGCCCCGAAGCAACCTGGAGCTTAGTAATAGCAGCTGGAAGTCCTGTACTCTTACTGAGGAGATCTAGTAGCTCCTGTACCTGCAGCATGAAATGCAGGTCCCCCGTAAGGGACGTCAGTACGAGATAATGTACTGAATATGTAAGGCAGGAAATACTATACATGAAATAAGAACTCAGATGAAATCACATGCTGGTGTGTAAGGATGAAAAGACCACCTTTAGCCATACTGTGGAATCATGTACTTTATGTCTTTTTATTTCTGTATCTTTACTGTATAATCTGTGCACAATATATCATGTAAATGACCAGCTGATCAGTGGTAAATCTGTAATGGGATCGACCCTGGCTAGGTGATTCCTCCACCCCTCGGGCTACCACCCAAATGAGATCGACCCTGGCTAGGTGATTCTTCCACCCCTCGGGCTACCACTCATTTATAAGCAACTGTAAGTTATCTTTTATTTACTTTGAGATGGTTCTTTTGGTGGTCATAACCTTTAGAACTGTAGGAATATAGACATGTGACATATGAATAACCATACAAGGTAATACCACAATGGAAAGAGAGATACACAACTAATGAACCGTATCGGAGATTAAACAACACATAGACTTTGTTTGGTAAGAAGGAACTCATGTATATTTAGTATTCAGGTACATATGCAGGTTGACAATGACTATGTATGGGTACATATGAACATGGTAAAAAGTGGGGACACGGTTAGCAGCCATGTCGGAGTTTGTACGTGCCTTTATATGCTAAGGAAAATTATAGATTTCATACCAAGTAATAGGAAATCAAGTTGCCTTACATACCTCGCTGTACTATGTTGTTATTACCTCGGAGTAGTATCCGTTTCCTCCAAACACTTATCTACAACATATTAAGTGATAAAACTAGTGTTAGCAGCTAATAAACACGTCTTAGTAATCCAATTTCACCCAAAAATAATATCCGGGCAGCAAGCTCGGAATTAGCACCCAACGAGTATTCTTTCAACATTTCCACTCCTAATCGTATTTTCTAACACACATTCCTATATACATGTCATATCCAGCTATGTTTAGTCCCATAACAGCATTACAAAAACTCATATAATACAGCATACAACAACTCTACACAACATGTAAGTAGACAACGCAACATTGCGTCCTTCCGCTACATTTCGACGTCAACCATTCCAAATTCGTTCCAAACTCAACCAAACTGTCCTCAACATATTTACACACAATTACAGTCCTAAACCAGTCCAAAAACAGTCCCTAAGTAGATGAAAAACATGAGACAACAATTCCCAAAAACAGTCCACAAATTCTTACTAATGACCGGAATTAAGACATCATTTAAGAACTTATTTTTGCGGAAGATACAAGTGGTCCAGAAGCCTTCTTACATCATTATGGATCCAATACTTCTTAAAAACATACATATTACTTCATAACTCAGCCAACCAACAAGATAAAAGTCTCTTATTTAACAAGAAAAGTGAACCACAAAATTGGAACACATGCTGTCCCAAAATTCCTGCACAATACAACCAACATACTCTTCATGTTTTTCATGGAAAAATTACACCAAACCATGGGTATTTTTACTTACCTTAACCCTCAAGTATTAGGTTCTCTTCAAGAACCCTAGAAGTGTGTCTTGGATGCTTTAGGAAATGAGGAAAGAGCAAGAAGAAACTTAGAGAGAAAATCTGAAATTTGGCTTAAGAAAATGGCTGAAAGTTGCTGCTGGTTGCTCCCTTTTATAGGCCTTTTTTGGCCGACTTTCTTTTGGGGTTTTAGCCTTATTTTAATAAGGTTATGGGGCAGCAGCTTGGCCCTTTCATTTGGGCCTTATTGGGCTTCAAATGGGATGGGCTTTATTCCAAACATTTCTTCTCTAAGCCCACTTAGTTTGGGCTTTAGTTTTGAAATGGATTGTAATTGTAATTTGGCCCTTTTCTTATCCATCTTGGGCGGCAAATATTTTCTTTTTATGATGCCAAACCATGGGCCCAAATGACATCCTTAACTCGGGGTTTATTCTTTATCGGACTTGAACAAATTCGGTGTTGGGCCTTGTCTCCGTTTACCGAGCTTATTTGAGCTAAGCACGTAAGTGACTCACCTACTAGCTTCCTAAGTCCCACAAGCACCTCAATTATTTTACTTCATTTAAGGTCACACTCTCCTTAACTTGATCTAAAAATTATATACACTCGGTCATCTTAAGTGTTAGACGTACATATAGCCCTTTAATCTAAAATTCACGCACTTTTTAAAAAAAATATGTGCGAATTTGGCCCTGCCATATCATGTTTCATCTGTGTTGGACTAGTACATGTAAGATATGGGGTGTTACATCCTCCCCCCCTTAGGAACATTCGTCCCCGAATGTAAGCATAATTGAATAGGTTAAACGAACTTACGTGTAAACAGACTTTTGAAACATAATAAGAATTCATATTCACGTACCTACTAATCCCTCAACTCTGTATCTTGGACTTCCTCTTTAGCTTAAAATAAATAAGGATATTTAGACCTCATTGCTTCCTCAGCCTCCCACGTTATCTCTTCTACCTGTTGGTTCCTCCAAAGCACTTTTACTGAAGGTATTTCCTTATTCCTTAGCTTTCTAACTTGACGATCTAGGATAGCAATAGGTACCTCTTCATAGGTGAGATCTTCCGTAACTTTCATATCTTCAATAAGAGTAATACGAGATGGATCACCTATGCATTTTCGGAGCATTGAGACATGAAAAACTGGATGAACCATTGAAAGCTCCTGGGGTAGTTCCAATTCATATGCAACCTGTCCAAACCTTTTAATAATCTTATATAGCCCTATGTAACGCGGGCTTAATTTCCCTTTCTTACCAAATCTCATAACACCTTTCATTGGGGATACCTTTAAGAATACCCAATCTCCTACTGAGAATTCCAGTCCTCTTCTTCTAGCATCTGCATATGATTTGTGACGACTTTGGGCTGTTTCTAGCCGTTGTCGTATTACCTTGACTTTTTCCATGGCTTGTTGGATTAAATCTGGACCAAGCAAGGTGGTTTCACCCACTTCAAACCATCCTACTGGTGATCTACATTTCCTTCCATAAAAAGCTTCATACGGTGCCATCTTGATGCTTGAATGGTAGCTATTATTATAAGCAAATTCAATAAGTGGCAAATGGTCCACCCAACTACCTTTGAAGTCCAATGCACACGCCCGTAACATATCTTCAAGTGTTTGAATGGTGCGTTCTGCTTGACCATCTGTCTGCGGGTGGAAAGCTGTACTTAAATTTACTTGTGTCCCTAAGCTCCTCTGGAAGGATTTCCAAAACTTTGCGGTGAATTGAGCTCCCCAATCAGATATAATAGAGATTGGGACCCCATGTAGTCTAACTATCTCCTTAAGGTATAGCTTTGCATACTCTTTAGCCGTATAGTCACTCTTAACTGGCAAGAAGTGTGCTGACTTTGTAAGTCTATCAACTATTACCCATATGGAGTCAAACTTCTGAAATGAGCGAGGCAACCCAGTAACAAAATCCATATTAATCATATCCAACTTCCATGTTGGAAGCTCTATACATTGCATATAACCTCCCGGCTTTTGGTGCTCTACCTTAACTTGTTGGCAATTTGGACATTGAGCCACAAATTCTGCAAGGTCCTTTTTCATGCCTTCCCACCAAAACATTTCTTTCAGGTCATGATACATCTTAGTTGATCCTGGATGGATAGAATATCTTGAATGATGGGCTTCTTCCATTATCCTCCTTCTTAGTCCATTTATATTAGGAACGCACAATCTATTTTGACAATAAAGTACTCCATTTTGGGTAAGTTCAAAGCCCTTCATTATGCCTTGACTCACTTTCTCCTTAAGTCGCCGTAGAATAGGATCTTTGAGCTGTTTTTCTCTTACCTCTGTTACCAATGAAGACTCTGCAGCATTATGCACAACAACCCCTTCCTTTGGAGTTTCAATCAGGCGTACCCCCAAATTGGCTAGTTGACGTAAATCCTTAGCGACTCCTTGCCTTACCACGGTCTGATCATCAATATTCACAATTGCCTTGCGGCTCAAAGCATCGGCTACCACATTTGCTTTCCCTGGATGGTATAGTATATCAACATCGTAATCCTTTATTAGCTCCAGCCACCTCCGCTGCCTTAAATTTAGGTCTTTCTGTTTAAATATGTACTGTAAGCTCTTATGATCAGTATATATGTCAACATGAACCCCATACAAATAATGGCGCCATATTTTCAAGGCAAACACAACAGCTGCTAGTTCAAGGTCATGTGTCGGGTAGTTTTTCTCATGTGGCCGCAGTTGTCTCGAGGCATAAGCAATTACCCTACCATGTTGTGTCAATACACACCCTAAGCCAACCCCCGAAGCATCACAATATACCGCATACCCCTCTGTGCCTTCTGGAAGCACTAATACAGGTGCAAAAGTTAGCTTGCTTTTCAACTCTTGAAAGCTCCTTTCACATGCATCATTCCATTGAAATTTGGTCGCCTTATGTGTCAACTTTGTTAGAGGTGCAGAAATAGAAGAAAAACCTTCAACAAATCTTCTGTAATAACCTGCCAACCCTAAGAAGCTTCGAACTTCTGTGGGTGTTGTTGGCCTTGGCCAATCTTCCACCGCCTCTTTCTTTTGTGAATCAACCCTTATTCCTTCATCAGATACAATATGACCCAAGAATGCCACTGAATTCAACCAAAATTCACATTTGGAAAACTTGGCATACAATTGCCGATCACGAAGAACTTGTAATACATGCCGTAAGTGATTTGCATGGTCCTCTTCTGATCTTGAATACACCAAAATGTCATCTATAAATACTATCACAAAGACATCTAAGAACGGCTTGAATACCCTGTTCATTAAGTCCATAAAAACTGCTGGTGCATTTGTCAGCCCAAATGACATAACAAGAAATTCAAAGTGGCCATAGCGTGTCCTAAAGGCTGTCTTGGGTATATCTTTTTCCCTCACCCTCACTTGGTAATAACCTGACCTCAAATCAATTTTTGAAAAACATTTGGTACCCTGTAACTGATCAAATAAATCATCAATCCTGGGGAGGGGGTATTTGTTTTTAATTGTCACCTTATTCAATTGCCGGTAATCAATACACATTCTCAAGGTGCCATCCATTTTACGTACAAATAACACTGGTGCACCCCAAGGGGACACACTAGGTCTTATAAAGCCCTTCTCTAGCAAATCTTTCAATTGCTCCTTTAATTCACGTAACTATGCCGGGGCCATTCTATATGGAGGGATGGAAATAGGTTGAGTGCCTGGGAGTAAATCAATGCCAAAATCTATCTCTCGTTCTGGAGGCAAACCTGGAAGCTCTTCGGGAAACACATCAGCAAATTCATTCACTACCGGAACAGATTGAAGAGTTGGTGATTCAGCCTCCATATCCCTTACTCTAACTAGATGACATATATACCCCTTTGACATCATCTTCCTTGCCTTAAAATATGAAATAAACTTCTCCTTTGGTGCCCCAACATTACCTTCCCATTCAAGGACTGCCTCATTTGGAAAGTGGAAATACACTCTCTTAGTTCGGCAATCCACAGTAGCATAGCAAGAAGCTAACCAATCCATACCCATTATAACATCGAATTCCACCATATCTAACTCAACAAGGTCAGCCAGTGTGTCACGGTCACAAACAGTTACGACACAGTCATAATAGACCCTTCTAGCTATAATAGATTCACCGGTTGGCGTAGACACTTCAAATGGCTCATTCAATAATTTAGGTGTTCTTTTAAGCTTACCAGCCACTAGTGGTGTGATATAAGATAATATAGAACCAGGGTCAATTAATGCATACACATTATGTGAAAAGATGGACAATGTACCTGTGACCACATCGGGTGAAGCTTCTAAATTCTGCCGACTCCCCAGAGCATAAGTGGGATTCTAGGCTCCGCTGGAGCTAGCTGCTCCTCTACCACCTCTACCATGGCTTGTAGGCATTTGCTGACCCCTACCGAAGGGAGGAACTGATGATGATGATGCAACAGTTGACCCAGCAGGTTGTGCCATATCACCCATACGTCTTCTTGGGCAATCTCTTATCATATGCCCTGGTACACCACACCAATAACAGGCATCTGTCCCAACACGACATATACCTGAATGACTCCTCCCACATTGTTTGCAAGACTGCCTATGAGGAATCTGCTGGCTGGCCGAATATCCTGTAGTCCGTGCACCTTGTCCCTCACTTCTTTGATTAAACTGATTACCTCTAGGCCCTTGAAATTGCGGTGGAGCACTGACTGCAGAATAGGAGGATGATGGTCTAGGTGGTTTACTAGGAAATCGGGGCCTAACATCACCTTGGGACGGTACAAACTGCCCTGTAGATCTGGCCCCTTTCTATCTCTTGTGTCCTTCTCCTTTGCCTCTGATCCTCTAGTTTCTGTGCAAATGCTTGCATCCTTGCTATATTTATATCTTTATTCAGTGAAGCAATGGTACAGTCTCTTACCAGATACGTATCCAACCTATCCACATACCGATGAACTCTATCTGCCATAGTAGTAACTACATTAGGAGCATACCTGGCCAAGGAGTTAAACTGGAGGCTATACTCCCTCACGCTCATACCCCCTTGGTGGAGATTCAGAAACTGATCTGCCCGGGCCTCTCGGATCTCATATGGCAAGTAGTGGTCAAGAAAGGCCTCTTTGAACTCCTTCCAAGTAGTTGGAGGTGCATCTATACCCTTAGATTGCTTCCAAGCTTCATACCACAATATAGCCACACCTTTCAATCTATATGCTGCCAGTTCTACAACTTCTGTACCACTTACATGCATAACATCTAAAGTGCGCTGGATCTGGTCGATGAAGTCTTGCGGATCATCATTACGATCTGACCCGGTGAAAGCTGGAGGGTCCAAATTAAGGAAGTCACGTATCCTCGTGCTAGCCGCCCTATTCGCACCATCTGCACCTACAACTGGGCCTTCTTGTCTTTGGCTTTGGCTAGCAACTATGCGAGTCAATAATTGGACCGCATTTCTCAGATCCTGCACAGCAGCATCGGCAGGTGGTTCTGAGGGAGTTTCACTACAACCTGGTTCATCAGGAGCTGGAGGAGTTGGAGATGTTCGGGACAGAGACTCATCTTGGGCCTCATCTCATCGTCTCACCCGACTGGGCATACCAATTACCACTTCCACCTCCTTCCCCTTGCCTTTGCTTTTCCTTGTTTCAGGCATGCTTACTGTACAAAATAATTTAGAGGTCAGAAATAATCAACCTACAACACTTGGCTCTATGGCACGATCTAAATAATGAAAAGAAAGTGACAACTCCTAAATGCCACGTAGCCTCCTGCTTATAAATGTGGTGCACAACACATCCATAAACAAGACTCTACATAGACACGGCTTTGTAGACTCCCTAGGACGACCCGCTCTGATACCACTTCTGTCACACCCTAAGCCCCATTAAGGCGGACTGGCACCCGTTGCCGACAAGGCTCGGGAGAACCAACATATAACTATACACCTGCTATGAACATTTAAGAGGTTTCCATACTCAACATGTTGTCAAAAGAAATTAAACTGTACTAACAAACCAAAAGTAAATGCATAAGACTAGGCCGTTGGAGCCACGATGTCTATAATACGCTATTTGACCACACTTTAATTTACATAGTCTACAAAGCCTCTAAGTAAGGAACAATGTCCAAATGGGTCGGGACAGGCCCCGCCTCATGACCAACTATACAATACAAAATATAAGTTCCAAACACATAAGCCCCGAAGCAACCTGGAGCTTAGTAAGAGCAGCTGGAAGTCTTGTACTCTTACTGGGGAGATCTAGTAGCTCCTGTACCTGCAGCATGAAATGCAGGTCCCCCGTAAGGGACGTCAGTACGAGATAATGTACTGAATATGTAAGGCAGGAAATACTATACATGAAATAAGAACTCAGATGAAATCACATGCTTGTGTGTAAGGATGAAAAGACCACCTTTAGTCATACTGTGGAATCATGTACTTTATGTCTTTTTATTTCTATATCTTTACTGTATAATCTGTGCACAATATATCATGTAAATGACCAGCTGATCAGTGGTAAATCTGTAATGGGATCGACCCTGGCTAGGTGATTCCTTCACCCCTCGGGCTACCACCCAAATGAGATCGACCCTGGCTAGGTGATTCTTCCACCCCTCGGGTTACCACTCATTTATAAGCAACTGTAAGTTATCTTTTATTTACTTTGAGATGGTTCTTTTGGTGGTCATAACCTTTAGAACTGTAGGAATATAGACATGTGACATATGAACAACCATACAAGGTAATACCACAATGGAAAGAGAGATACACAACTAGTGAACCATATCGGAGATTAAACAACACATAGACTTTGTTTGGTAAGAAGGAACTCATGTATATTTAGTATTCAGGTACATATGCAGGTTGACAATGACTATGTATGGGTACATATGAACATGGTAAAAAGTGGGGACACGGTTAGCAGCCATGTCGGAGTTTGTACGTGTCTTTATATGCTAAGGAAGATTATAGATTTCATGCCAAGTAATAGGAAATCAAGTTGCCTTACATACCTCGTTGTACTATGTCGTTATTACCTCGGAGTAGTATCCTTTTCCTCCAAACACTTATCTACAACATATTAGGTGATAAAACTAGTGTTAGCTGCTAATAAACACGTCTTAGTAATCCAATTTCACCCAAAAATAATATCCGGGCAGCAAGCTCGGAATTAGCACCCAACGAGTATTCTTTCAACATTTCCACTCCTAATCGTATTTTCTAACACACATTCCTATATACATGTCATATCCAGCTATGTTTAGTCCCATAAAAGCATTACAACAACTCATATAATACAACATACAACAACTCTACACAACACGTAAGTAGACAATGCAACATTGCGTCCTTCCGCTACATTTTGACGTCAACCATTCCAAATCCGTTCCAACCTCAACCAAACTGTCCTCAACATATTTACACACAATTACAGTCTTAAACCAGTACAAAAACAGTCCCTAAGTAGATGAAAAACATGAGACAACAATTCCCAAAAACAGTCCACAAATTCTTACTAATGACCAGAATTAAGACATCATTTAAGAACTTATTTTTGCGGAAGATACAAGTGGTCCAGCAGCCTTCTTACATCATTACGGACCCAAGACTTCTTAAAAACATACATATTACTTCATAACTCAGCCAACCAACAAGATAAAAGTCTCTTATTTAACAAGAAAAGTGAACCACAAAATTGGAACACATGCTGTCCCAAAATTCCTGCACAATACAACCAACATACTCTTCATGTTTTTCATGGAAAAATTACACCAAACCATGGGTATTTTTACTTACCTTAACCCTCAAGTATTAGGTTCTCTTCAAGAACCCTAGAAGTGTGTCTTGGATGCTTTAGGAAATGAGGAAAGAGCAAGAAGAAACTTAGAGAGAAAATCTGAAATTTGGCTTAAGAAAATGGCTGAAAGTTGCTGCTGGTTTCTCCCTTTTATAGGCCTCTTTTGGCTGACTTTCTTTTGGGGTTTTAGCCTTATTTTAATAAGGTTATGGGGCAGCAGCTTGGCCCTTTCATTTGGGCCTTATTGGACTTCAAATGGGATGGGCTTTATTGCAAACATTTCTTCCCTAAGCCCACTTAGTTTGGGCTTTAGTTTTGAAATGGATTGTAATTGTAATTTGGCCCTTTTCTTATCCATCTTGGGCTGCAAATATTGTCCTTTTATGATGCCAAACCATGGGCCCAAATGACATCCTTAACTCGAGGTTTATTCTTTATTGGACTTGAACAAATTCGGTGTTGGGCCTTGTCTCCGTTTACCGAGCTTATTTGAGCTAAGCACGTAAGTGACTCACCTACTAGCTTCCTAAGTCCCACAAGCACCTCAATTATTTTACTTCATTTAAGGTCACACTCTCCTTAACTTGATCTAAAAATTATATACACTCGGTCATCTTAAGCGTTAGACGTACATATAGCCCTTTAATCTAAAATTCACGCACTTTTTAAAAAAAATATGTGCGGATTTGGCCCTGCCATATCATGTTTCATATGTGTTGGACTAGTACATGTAAGATGTGGGGTGTTACAGATACATACCTATGGGAGTCTTAAATGCAGTCCAGTATACCCATAATGCATCATCAAGCTTTCATAACCCGTTAGTCCGGTTTGCATTCTCAGTCTTGGAAAACATCTGTTTGATTTCCCTATTAGACGACTTAACTTGCCTACTCGTATGTGGATAGTAGGATGTTGCTACCCGATGCTTTACCCCATAATTTTCAAGTAAAGCTTTGAACAACGTATTGTAGAAATAGGAATCCCCATTGCTGATGATTGCCCGAGGGGTACCAAATCTTGAGAAGATATTTCTTTTTCAAGAATGTTGTGACACTCTTACCTTCATTATTGGAAAGCGCTAGCACCTCCACCCATTTCGATGCACAATCCATAACCACTAGAATATACTTGTTCCCATGAGAGCTAACAAATGAGCCCATGAAATCTATCCCCAAATTATCGAATAATTTAATCACCATAATGGGGTTTAGAGGGAGCTCATGCTTGCGGGAAACACCACTTCTCTCTGGTATCTTTCACAAGCCTTGGTAGTCATGGGAATCTTGGTGGATGGTCGGCCATTAGTAGCCATACCATAAGATCTTGTGTGCTATCCGAGTTCCATTATGACGCCCCCTACCAAGGATGAGTGGCACGCCTATAGAATACTCATCGTTTTCACCTCAGGAACACAATGACGAATAATCCTATCTATACAGATGCGAAACAAATACGGATCATCCTAGAAATAATTTCTCACATTAGACATAAACTTACGACGCTGGTGAGTATTCATGTCCAGTGGGATAATATCACTAACCAAAATAGTTTTGCAAAATTTGCAAACCATGGTATCTAGCCATGTGATGCTGCTAGAACTCTTTCATCATGAAACGAACCATCAATTTCTACCCCATTATCGAACTTTTCCATGGCCTCATCCTCTAATCTGGATAGGTGGTCTGCAACCTAATTTTCAATCCCCTTTTTGTCAATCACATCAATGTTAAACTCTTAAAGAAGAAGTACCCATCAAATCGATGTCGATTTCACATCCTTCTTCGCCATTAAGTACCGTAATGTTGAATGGTCAGTATGTACAATAACTTTGGTTCCCAAAAGATAAGACCTAAATTCACGAAAGCAAAGGCCACTGCAATTAACTCCTGCTCCGTGGCAGTGTAGTTTTTTTGTGCTGCATTTAGGGCTTTGCTGGCATAATAGATGGGATGTAGAATTTTCTCTTTGCGCTGTCCAACACCACACCTAGTGCAACCTTGCCTACATCACACATGATTTCGAAGGGTTTTGACCAATCTGGAGTAACTATGATATGTGTTGATATTAACCTCTTCTTCAACCTTTCGAAAGCTTTTAGGCATGCATCATCAAACACGAACTTAACATCCTTCTCAAGTAGTTTGCACAAAGAATGTGCAATCTTTGAGAAGTCTTTTATAAAGTGCCTATAAAAACTTGCTTGGCCTAGGAAATTTCTCACACCCTCAACAGAGATGGGTAGAGGAATTTTCTCAATCACCTCCAATGTGGCTCTATCTACCTCAATGTCTTTAGTAGAGATTCTGTGCCCCAACACAATGCCTTCCTTAACCATGAAGTGATACTTTTCCCAATTAAGAAATGGTATTCTTCACATCTCTTAAGCACCACATGCAAATGCTTCAAGCAATCTTTGAATGAGTCACCAACCACACTAAAGTCATCCTTGAATACCTCAATAGTGTATTCCATCATGTTTGAGAAGATAGATATCATGCATTTCTGGAATGTCGCCGGTGCATTACACAACACAAATGACATCCTTTGAAATGCAAGGGTGCCATAGGGACATGTGAAAGTCATATTGTCTTCGTCTTTTGGAGAAATAGAGATTTGATTGTAGCCTGAGTAACCATCAAGAAAGCAATACCAGCCTTTTCCTGCCAAGCGGTCTAGCATCTAGTCCACGAATGGCATAGGAAAGTGGTCCTTTTTAGTTTATGCATTGAGCTTCCTATAGTCCACGCACACCCTCCAACCTATGACTGGATGCATGGTTATCAACTCATTGCTAGAATTTGGGACCATAGTGATATCTCCCTTCTTTGGAACACACTGGATCGGGCTTACCCATTCACTGTCAGCAATTGGATATATCACACCTGCATCCAACCACTTGATGATTTTTTTGTGCACGACCTCTTGCATAGGTGGGTTGAGGCACCTTTGGTGTTCAATACTCATTTTATAGTCCTTGACCAGTTGAATCTTATGAGTGCACACTCCAGGTGGGATGCCAATGATGTCAAAAATTATCTATCCAATAGCCTTGTTAAATTGTTTGAGTAGTGTGATCAACACATTCACCTGTTTGTCATTAAGATCTGTGACAACAATGAGAGGCAAAGTATTGTTAGTACCCAAAAATACATACCTTAGATGGATTGAAATAGCCTTCAATTCCAACAACACTGGTAGTTCCTCGATGGATGGTCTAGTAGGTGGCGACTCTCGATTTTTTAAGTCCAATTCAACTTTAGCTTGATGTCTAATGAAACTAAATACTCTAGGTCTTTTACTATGTCCTCATTGTCTAGGATGCCTTCACTCTCAAAATTCATCAACAATGCTTCCAGAGTTTTGACACCCTGCCTTTCTTCAATTAGTACCTCTGATTTCACCTCATCCACACTCTCAATGGCAAAGACTACTTTCAGATCATCATTCTTCTTTGTATGCTGGCAAACATGAAGACGACTTCGTCATTACTAATCTGAACTTGAGTTGATCTAACTCTATGTCTACTAGTGCATGTCCAGTAGCTAGGGAGGGCCTTTCCAAGATGATTGGGACTTCGAAGTCAACCTCATAATCAATAATCACAAAGTCTGTGGGGAAGATGATTTTATCCACTTTGATGAGGACGTCATATAGTATTCCCACATGCTTCTCAATCATCATCATGATCATTATCATCCTCATCATCATCATTATCATTGTGATTATTATTTTTATTTTTATTGTTATTGTTATTGGCATCATCATTGTCATCATCGTGGTTGTTGTTGTTGTTGTTCTGATTTAGCGTTGCACTCACAACATCATTTGCAGCGTTGTTCAAATTGTTCTGGGCCATTCTTCTCAGTATCTTCTGAATCTCAGGGTCAAACGGAGTCAAGGGTTTGCCTCGACTACGTGTTATGCATACACTACACATGTATGCTAAAACAAAACAAAAACAATAAGAAATGTAAAATGAGTGAAATAAGGATTAATTCTCAAATTACTCAAATTAAACTAGTATAAAAGTCTATTCCCCGACAAAGGTGCCAAAAGATATTGTCACGCCCCAAAGAGAAGGGAGGCGCGACTGGCACCCGATACCGTTATTGGCCGGGTAAGCCACTAAACATGCTAGTGAACTAACTAGGGACCAGAAGAAAATCGGGCAGGATAACATCTGAAAGACTAAGCCTAGACATTTTAAGTCATGACCTGGTCAACTATAAATCACGTACATCACGATAAGTAAACCCAAATGATAAAGTACTAGCTAGCCGACAAGGCTGCCACCACAGAGGTACAGGCACATACCATATATACATGTCAATCGTATGAATTGAGACTGAAAGACACAAAAGTACCAACCCACAATAACATGTCCACAATAGCCTATATGAGAATCACTAACACTGTCAAGACAGGCCCCCGACATACCCAACTGTATAAGAAAAAGTAAACATCCTGTGAAAGCTCCAGGAAGGGGTGCAGCTTACCAACTCATAGCTGAATGAGATCCTAGTGGAGGGGTAAATCAGAACCCCTACCTGAACCTGCACGCACGAAATAAATGCAGCGTCCCCAGGCAAAGGGATGTCAGTATGAATAAACATGTACTGGTATGTAAGGCAGGAAGTAAAATCATAATAACCGTAGTAAAAAGGTTAATAGAAATACCACCTGTAACCAAAACTCAAGTAGCCTTAATGGCCAATAAGCCATCTTCTAGTGATAAAAAATGCATATATTTGCCAACATACCCAACCAAATGCTAGCACTGGTGGTCCTTTTCGGTAGATAACCGGCATCATATTTGCCAACCTGTGACCATCTGTACCATATACATATATATAGTTGGGCAAATAGACCTCATACCTTCGATTATAGCTCGAAGTCCATGCATAACGTGAAATGTATGATATGAATGTTGAATGCATATAGTAAGCCATAGCAAGAACTTAGCCAATCTTGGTTCATCGCTACATTTATTCTCATAGCATCATAGTCATTGTCATTCAGCCAATCTTGGCTTGTTGGTACACTTATTCTCATAGCATCATAATCATTGGCATTGCATATACATATGGCTCGTGGGATCATACATGTCTTTTAAACAAGTTTGGGAATTTAAGCCAACATTTAGAGTGAAGCCTTAACTTTGAAAATGTTCACAAAGGTGCTTTACATAATGATTATATTTGGTCTCATGTTAATTAGTAAAAGAATGTATTTAAACAGGATCAAGTGCCTTAGTAGTTTAGACAGGAGCATTTCACTTTAGAATATTGGAAACCAACGTGTTACTTGTTAAATTCTTCAATTATATTTTTGTATGGAAGAAGGACTGACTCTGAATACTAAATTCCCTTTGCATTCTACATTTATTTTAATGTCACTACACCAAGAAGAGAAACTCCTCGAACATATGAATAAGTGGCCGGGAACTGACAAAATGATATATAGAAATTGAATATCCAGTTTAAGAGAATGAATGGAATTTTTTCAACCTAATACCATCGTGAATATAACTTAGCTGCAATCCCAATACCTTTCACAGAAGGTATTTCTAGCAACAGAATAGTAAGATATCACATTTGACGTTTTGGGAAACTTCCCGAATTTCATGCTAAAAGGAGGGACTGAGCTTAGCCTCAACATACCTCTCCAATGAACGTCCAATTGCCAAAAGTTCCTTCATGAAAGTTGTTCCTTACATCTTAAGCTTCACAACAACTATATATACGCATCTTAAAGACACCTATAAACAATAAAAATTTTAACATTAATGACCAGATTCGACAAGGAGCATTTACGCGATGAAATATCCATAAAACTTCGTAAAAATAACCGTAAAAAAGCCCCAAAATTATTACCTGAACACACCACCTATAAACCAACAATAACCAGCAAGAACACCATTTTTTTGCAATCCAAACTCAGCTAATAAGAGAGGAAAACAATTGCAAAGCGTAAGGCACGACAACAAATTTTAACGGTAAAAAATGTGAAACACTTACCTAAATCACTTAGAGAACCTTGGGAGCTTTATCTTCAGTTCCACACTGGTTTGAGACAAAAATGGCTTAATTTTGAGCTTTAAAATGTCAAAATAGCCGACATTAAGTTGGTTCAACCCGACCCGACCCATGACCCGATTTCTAGCTCTGGCAGTCTCGGTAAAACGGTCATAACTCCTTATTCTGAGGTCGGTTTGATGCATGGTTTTATGCGTTGCAAACTAGACTCATAGATCTTCAATTTGATAGGTCATAGACCTTCTAAATCCTTGTATTTTTGGAGATATGGCCTGATACATGTGACCTAAATTTAAGAAGGATTTCTTAAAGAAACTTATGGTAACTTTTGCCAACCTTTATCTTGCAACTTTCTTGATTTCAAAACTTAATGTATGACCTCTGTGCTATTAAAATAACTTAAAAGAATTCCATTATTCACAAATTATAAGCTTTTCGTCTTATTTGAAAAGTGAAACCTAATTTGAACCTTCCAAAAAGGGCGAGGTGCCACTTGGGTCATTTCTTTAATCCCGAATGTGCAGTTAGGGTGTTCCTTTGGCCTAAAACTTTAGATCCTTGACATTACCACTTGTTGGAAGCCTTATTATCCTTAGGTTCTATCCAAAGTATATATGTCTTATATGACACACGTATATATATATATGGAAGCCGAGGAACACAGGGTTTCACACTCTCCCCCCTTAAGAACATTCGTCCGCGAATGTGTCAAGACAGCCCCTTGGTTGCATTACCATCTACAAAAATATTTTTTTTGATACATCTATTACCCTTGCAAACCATAAATCAACTTCCAAAAACTCCAATTACTAAGTTTGGATTAGTTCAATTATCACAATATAAGAACTATAATTATCACCAAGAAAATTGCAAACATATGTTCAAGAAAAAAAAATATCAAATACTCCTTAGAAGGTTCAATCAATTATGTGTAGCCAAAAAAATTTATCAAATACTCCTTGAAGTATCAATTAGTTGCAGGTGACGGTAGCCAAAAGACTTCTCCTTGGAAGCTTCAAATTTATGTCTCTTTCGTGCAATAAGAAAGACTTTCCTTCTTAGTCATGTAGCCTATAAAGTATAAACACGTAGTATAGAAAAATCGGTTTTTGACAGTTCAGTTCGGTTTTAGAAGACCAAAACCGAAACCGAAACGGCACATAATCGGTTCGGTTCGGTTTTTTGTGTTCGATTTCGGTTTTTTACGGTGCGGGTTTTTTGGTATTTTTCAATCAGTTTCGATTCAGTTTTCGGTTTTCGGTTTCACGGACCCACCCCTACTTGTAGCGGTACTTTCGCAGTTCAAGAAGGTCGTTGGGTGGACGATTGTGATATCATTGGTATCCCTCTGGGGGTATGTACTCACAAAATCCAATTGGTCGAGGACTACAAGCTGAGTATTGAGCACCAAAAGTTTCTCAACCCCCCTTATCCAATAGATCATATACATGTGCAAGGAAATTATCAAGTGGTTGGACGCAGGGGTGATCTAACCAATCATCGATAGTGAATAGGTGAGCTCGGTTTAGTGGTCCAAAGAAGGGAGGAATAACCTGGTCCCAAATGCTACCAACGAGTTATTTCCCATGCGGCCAGTCACTGGGTGGAGGGTGTGCATGGACTGCAGGAAGCTCGATGCGTCAACAAAAAAGGACCATTTCCTCATGTTGTTAATGGACCAAATGCTAGATCGATTGGCTGGAAAGGGTTGGTACTGCTATCTAGATGGTTATTTAGGATAAAAAAAAACCACCATTGCTCCATAAGATCAAGAAAAGACAACATTCACATGCCCCTATGCCACCTTTGCATTCAAGAAGATGACATGTGGGTTTTGCAATGCACCAGCAACATTCCAAAGATGCATAATATCCATCTTCTCAGACATGGTAGAGGATACTATTGAGGTCTTCATGGATGTCTTTAGTGTGGTTGGTGACTCATTCAAGGACTGCTTGAAACACTTGCATGTTGTGCTTAGAAGGTGTGAGGAATGCCATTTGGTGCAAAATTAGGAAAAGTGTCACTTCATGGTGAAGGGAGGATATTGTATTGGGGCACAAAATCTCCATCAAAAGAATCGAGGTTGACAAAGCCAAAGTGGAGGTGATTGAGAAGCTTCCCCCACCTATCTCTGTGAAAGGCTTGAGGAGCTTCCTAGGGCATGCAAGATTCTACAGACGCTTCATAAAGGACTTCTCTGACATTTCACATCCATTATGCAAGCTACTTAAGAAGGATGTTAAGTTCATGTTTGATGATGCATGCCTGAAAGCTTTGGAAGGGTTGAAGCAGAAACTGACTTCGGCCCCTACCATTGTAGCTACAGACTAGTCGAAGCCCTTTGAAATCATGTGTGATACAAGCAGAGTCGCGCTTGGTGTAGTATTGGGATAGCACCAAGAGAGTATATTAAATTCCATATACTACGGTAGCAAAGCCCTAAATGCAGCACAGAAGAACTACACTATCACTTAACAAAGCTACTTGTGGTGGTCTTTGTGTCCGAGAAATTCATATCATACTATTGGGGACCAAAGTCGTGGTGCACACAGAACACTCCGCATTGAGGTAATTAATTGAAAAGAAGGATGCAAAACCGAGGTTGGTTCGATGGGTACTCCTTCTTCAAGAATTTGACTTTGATGTCACCGACAGAAAGGGACCAAAAATTAGGTTGCAGATCACTTCTCCATATTAGAAGATGGAGCCATGGAAAAGTTTGATGATGGATTGGAGATCAATGATTCATTCCTAGATGAGACAATATTGGCAGCATTCCATTACTTGGTACCATGGTTTGCAGACTATGCAAACTGTTTGGTTAGTGATATCGTGCTACCAAACTTGAATACCCACTGGCACCGCAAGTTCATGTCTAATGTAAGAAAATTCTTTTGGGATGATCCATATTTGTTTCGTGTGTGCGAAAATGGGATTATTCATCATTGTGTTCCTGAGGTTGAGATGATGAGTATCCTAGAGGTATCCCACTCGTCTCTAGTAGGTGGGCATCATAGTGGAGTCCGGATAGCACATAAGATCGTGCAGTGTGGCTACTATTGGCCAACCATCCATTAAGATGCTCACGACTATGCTAAAGAATGCGATAGATGTCAAAGAGAAGACGGTGTTTCCCGCAAGCACGAGCTCCCTCTAAACCCCATTATGGTGATTGAATTATTTGACGTATGGGGAATAGACTTCATCGATTTCTTCGTCAGTTCATACAGAAACAAGTTTATCTAGGTTGCTGTGGACTATGTATCAAAATAGGTGGAGACAGTTTCTCTCCCCAACTATGAAAGCAAAAGTGTCACAGTGTTTCTAAAAAGGAACATCTCCTCAAGGTTTGGTACCTCTTGGGCGATCATTGGCGACAGGGGCTCGCACTTCTACAACAGATTATTCAAGGTCATACTTGAAAAATATAGGGTAAAGCATCGGGTGGCAACACCTTACCATCCTTAGAAAAGCAGGCAAGTGGAGGTGCCTAATAGGGAAATCAAATAGATTATATCCAAGACTGTGAATGCTAACCAGACAGATTGGTTGCGGAAACTTGATGATGTATTATGGGCATATCAAACAGCATTCAAGACCCCTATAAGAATGTCGCCCTACCTACTTATCTTTGGGAAAGTTTGTCATTTGTCAGTGGAGCTTGAGCATAAGGGGATGTGAGCGCTGAAAAAGTTGAATCTAGACTAGAATGATGTGGTAAACTCTAGGCTGAGCCAACTCAATGAGCTTGATTAATTTCGTTTGAGGGCAAATGAGAGCTCAACCCTATACAAACAAAGCATAAAGCTGAAACATGATCATCGCATAGAGAATCGCCAGTTCGCACTAGGGGACCTAGTGCTACTATATAACTCTAGGCTAAAGTTGTTCCCTGGGAAATTTAAGTCTAGATGGTTGGGACCCTTCAGGATAGCACATGACTTCGATCATGGGACCGAGTTGAAGAAAAGAAATGGTGGGACATTCAAAGTGAATGGCCAAAGAGTCAAGCCGTATCATGGCAATGTGGAGGAAATAAAAAGAGTGGACGCATGGGAATTTGGTGGAGTCTGAGTACCCAATGTGCCCCGACAATAAATCAGGCGCTACTTGGAAGGCAACCTAAGGTAGACTGGTGCTTAGGCACCCAAGTATGTCTTTTTGACCCCTGTACTTTATTTTGCATTCTTGGGGTGCATCGAGGACAACGCACCTCCTTTTCGAGGGGGTGTGGGTAGTTATAGGCCTCAGTAAAGTCTAAGTAGCCTTGCCCAATAACTATCCCAAATTTTGAATCCTACGAGTTTTCTTACCTGTGTTCTTTTTTCCCATGAATATTTAATTTCCGTTGAACAGGCATGTTTAGGATGTGTAGATAGTATTGGTAGCATATAGTACTAATGTCTATGGCATATGTGTTTTTGTGATTTTGTGTTAAATATAACACCCACAATATTTTTTTGTTAGTTAGTCCAGATAGCAACCATGCATGTTTAATTGTGTTGATACTGCTTGTTCTAATAAGTGAGGATAAAATTGAGATGAAAAGCATGATATGAAAGTCTGTGTTGATGGTGTAATCAGTGTCATGTGAGTGTGAGCTTACTTTGCTAAATTCATGTATTGTGCTTCAATTCAGAACTTGCCTTGTTACTCTGACTTAGGCTATAGGTTAGTTTGTTAAGAAAGGATCTTAGGTCGTTGTTCATAATAGTCCACTTAGCCTAAATAACCAATCAAAATATGTGAAATATCCTTTGATCCAAATGTTTGAGCCTTACATGTACCTTTTCTTTATAAAAACCTAAGTGACCTAGCCTTATTAGATGTAAAATCCTGAAATTGGCCCTGGTCCTTCTTTGATCATTGTGCACCTTGACTGAGACAAAAAGCCTAAGTTGAGGGTGGCTACCAAAAGTGGCCCTGGTACCTGGGTTGGATATTGTGCATCTGGACTCAGGCCAAAAACTTAAGTTGAGGGTGACTGTTGTAAGGGTAAACACAAAATGAGGGAGAAAATTAGTGATATATGAAAAAGGAGATAAAAATGTATTCTGGGTGCAAGAAAAATGAGTGATGCCTTAGCAATGAACTAAAAAGAAAAATAAGGCAAAAAGTTTAAAAGTAAGAATAGAGCACCAAGAAAAGCTTTAAACAGGAGAAAGGGAGAACAAGATGAAAAATAAGAATGTTGGTAGGGCTAAAGTGTAGAAAAACGCAGTGTCAAGGAGGGTCTTTAGTCACTATGTTCCCAAAATATCATACCAAAGCCCCCTGAGCCTACGTTACAAGCCGGTAAAGTCCTAAAGCGATCCTAGTCCAAGTAATCAAAGGTCATGGTCATGAGTATATGTGCAAGCATATGGTATGGAGCATGGTAGTTGAATGTTTATTGTTGAGAGTGAGTGATTTTGCATAGTCCCAAGATTATACATGAAAATATCATTGTGAGTGAGATATGAGACTTCTTTCTGTGAGGGCACTTGCATTGCATTGTTAACATTACACTAACTCAGTGATTGTGGCTTGTTGATAATTACCTTGCTTGCCATAGTTGCATTGTCACAAGCATTGATCTGTGCTGGTTTGCTGGATAGCTATCTAAGGTGTTTTTAAGAGTGTTGTGGGTATCTCTGCTTGGTTTGATGTGATGTATGCCATTAGATTGAAGTTTGTGTGTTATTGTAATGCTTATGTAGATTGAGTCAGTCGCTTGAGGACAAGCAATGATTTTTAGTTGAGGGTGTTGATCTGTTGTCGAAATACAACACCTTTGATGCTTAAAACTTGAAATTTTGTGTGTTCTTAATGCGATGTTAGTAGATTTGATGTGTTTTTATATTTGTTTTGCAGGATTACAGGGTTGGCATAATTATTGGGCTAAATGTGCGGAATTTGCTAAAGCAAAGGTTCCACAAGACCCTTCAAGGGTCATAGAGAATTCTACGGCGATGTAAAGGTGGTTTCATAGACTATTCTAGAGAAGGGTGAATTCTAAAGTTAAGTCTATGAACATACAGACGATCTGTAGAAGACATTATGAGTCGTAGACTTGGTGTCGTGCCCTGAGAATTAGAAAGTGGGAAATTGCTGAAAAGTCATCAGACGAAACCTCATACCAGTCATAGAACTTTATAAGGTCCATAGAAGAGTGTCATAGAAGCCAGCCCCAGAATTGTAGTAGCAGTCCACGAAAGCCCATTTACGGGCCATAAAATGTTATACGGCCAGTAGAACCTGCCGTAGAGTCTGTCGACCCAGTTATCCTATTTCGTTTTGGTTTTGTATTTTAAACACTATAAATAGGTTGTTTAGGTTGTTTTTCATAAAGAAGAGTAGAGGGACGTGATAGAACATTAGAGAGCTTGAGAAATACTTGTAAAACTTTATTTCATCTCTTGATTTCAAACTTGTGATTCTTGTTAAAGAGTTCGGATTTCTTGAGCTTAATTCTCTTGTGTAAGTGCTCAATTATGTTATTCAAATTCTTAAGTCTTGCATTTACACTGATCATTAGTAGCTAAATCCACAACTACAGTTGTTGAAACCATGAAGAACTAACAAGGTAAAACAGGATTATTTGCAATTCCTAAAAAGTGTGCATGTATGGATTATTTAATTCACTTTATATTAAATGTCTTCTAATGGTGGCTAACCTTAGAACTCGCCTAGTGTTATTGACTGGATCAAGGTAGTAATGAATAGGAAAAGAAATTAATTAACAGGATTCGCTTGATATTTCTCGTCTAATCAAAAGGTAAGGGTTAATAATGTCACACTACGGGGATGGACCAAACCACGTAGTGAAATTCACCTCTCTCTTGTGCCAAAGGGTTTGGTGAACTTAACTTATCGTTCTGTATGCTACACACTAGAAAAGAATTCGATTATCTGGTAATATTGAGTTAGGGAGTCATGGGGAACACAGTGTCCTAGTTACTCTTCATACTAGTTTAACAATTGTCTTAGTTAAGGATTACTTTTTATAATTGTCACAAACCCTCCCCTCCTTTTGGGGAGATAAGTTAGTTAATTAACCCAAGTTGCATTGAATTCTTCTGAGTCTATCTAATTCCCTGTGGGTTTCGATCCTAACCTTGTTCAGGTTATATATCATGAAAATAATCACTTTAGCCTCAAAAAGGAAGTGTAGCTTGGGAGACATCAACTGTCTCCAAATCATCAATGCAAACACAACGGCCAACAACTAAAGATCATTCGCCGGATAATGTTTTTCATGCACTTTCAATTGCCTTGAAGCATAAGCAATGACTTTTCCATTTTGTATCAAAACATAACCCAAGCCTATGGAGGAAAGTCCTTCAACAAACCTTCTATCGTATTCAGCCAAACTCAAGAAGCTCCTAATGTCAAATGGAAACAATGGTCTAGACCAATTTTTTACCGTCTCCATATTCTTTGAATCAACTCTAATACTATCACCCAAAATAATGTGACCTAGAAACGCAACCTCTCTTAGCCAAAATTCGCACTTGCTAAACTTGGCAAAGAGTTCTCTATCTCTCAATGTTTGCAACACAATCCTCAAATGATTTTTATGATCCTTTACATCTCGTGAATAAACCAATATATCATCTATGAATATGACCACAAACATATCCAAGTACGATTTGAAGACCTTATTCATCAAATCCATGAAAGAAGTGGGGGCATTCGTTAGTCCAAACGACATAACAAAAAATTCAAAATGACCATACCAAGTTCTAAATGTCGTCTCCAGAAAGTCATCCTCCTTCACCCTCAATTGGTGATATCTGGACCGGAGATCAATCATAGAAAAGTAGCTTGCACCTTGTAGTTGATCAAATAAGTCATCAATCCTTTGAGGCAGGTATTTATTTTATATGGTTACCTTATTCAATGGACGATAATCCACACACTTCCAAAGTGAACCATCCTTCTTCCTTACAAACAATATGGGAGCATCCCATGGAGACACAC
Organism: Solanum rostratum; assembly: GCA_029948455.1. NCBI lineage: Eukaryota > Viridiplantae > Streptophyta > Magnoliopsida > Solanales > Solanaceae > Solanum > Solanum rostratum. Next base: position 29,137,195 of record CM057045.1, read on the forward strand.
TAGGCCTTATGAACCCTTTATCAAGCAAGTCCTATAATTGTTCCTTCAATTCTTTCAACTCTGTCGGGGCCACTTAATATGGAGGTATAGAAATAGGTTGGGTGTCGAGAAAGAGATCAATACCAAATCAATTTCCCTTACGAGAGGAATACTAGGCAAATCATCCGGAAAGACATCGGGAAACTCATTTACTATAGGGATCGAATCAAGAGTAGGAGCATGAGACTCAATACCCATGACTCGGATAGCATAATATAGACAACGTCTAGAAATCATTTTCATAGCTTTCATATAGGAAACAAACTTTCCCTTGAACACTAAATTGGTTCCCTTCCATTCTAAGATACGTTAGGGACTTGGAATGCGACCTTGTGGGTCCTACAATCAATAGAAGCATAGGATGGATGCACCCCATCCATACCAAGAGTAATATCAAATTCGATCATACCAAGCTCAACTAGATCATATGGGAAAACGTTATGTAAGAACGATACGGGAAATTTTCTATAGACTTTCATGGCTAGGATTGACTCACTAATAGGACTATAGAACGAATAAGTTTCTAACAAAACTTCTAGAGACACATCAAACTTCATGGCAAGGTAAGGAGTAACGAAAGATATAGTAGCACCGCGGTCAACCAAAGCATACACATTATGATCAAAGACTTTTAACATACCGATAACCACATGGGAGACTCATCAACCTCTTGCCTAGCATGCAAAGCATAGAATCGATTACCACATGGACCACCATATTGAGCTTGGACACCTTGTTGCACTTGCCCTCTTTGAGCTACTTGACCTTCTGGACGCCTTTTTTTACCCTTATTAGCAACATTAGGACATTCAATAACCTTGTGTCTCACTATAACCAAAGCATGCACTGGAACCTCTCAAGCATTCACCAATGTGGTTCCTCCCACACTTGGGACACCTTGGAGGAATAGTATCACCTTTTGCAACATCACCTTGAGCCTTAAGATTGACCCCTTTTTCTTTGTCAAACCTTTGAGAAGCACCTTTAGAAGACCCTAGACCTTGTTGGGATCAGCCACCAACGAACTTACCATAAGAAAATCCAACATCATACCAAGCCCTCTTGGACTCCCTTGTCCTCATCTTTTGAAGTTTCTCACCCTTTACTTGTTCGGCATATGTCATAAGTGTAGAGATATTCATTTATTTAATGAGCATTGCGGCCTTGCACTCCATCTTTACCAAATCGGACACAGCCAATGTGAATTTGTTCATGGGGGCCCTTGAGTTGGCCACCAAGGAGAAAATTTGGACAATTTCATTAACATGAGGGCATACTCCCTCACACTCATACCAGCTTGCTTCAAGTTCATGAATTCCATCACTTTGGCTTCCCTTAATTCAAATGGGAAGAAACGGTCAGGGAAAGCATCCTTAAATATCTCCCAACCAATAGGCCTTTCCTCAACTTTTTCAGACTTCCATTGAGTAAACCAAACTTGAGCGACTCACTTATGTTGATAAGACGCCAATTCGACCTTTCCTCGTAAGACACTCCCATAATTTCCACCACTTTATGAAGATTCGAGGGACTCATTTTAGAAAAATCTTTTATGCTTGAAGCTGGAGTAGGAGTCTTTGGAGAAGCAACGACTTGAGCCAATATAATGATAGCGGCTCTAAACTCATCTTTGGAAACTTGGTCTGCTTGAGGGATTTGAGGAGATTGAGGAGCCAGAGGAACTTGGTCTTTGTTAGCATTACCTCTCCTAAGAAAAAGAGCACGTCGTGGAGCCATTACTGAAAATACCAAGGGATAAGCTTTACGATACGAGAAGTTTGAAGGCACGACATAGATCAAAAAAGAAGCAAAACTTTACTAAATGTCTCAAAGCCTCCTATTAATGGATGTGGTACTATACACACCAATGAACAAGACTCAACTAGACGTGGCATATTGGACTCCCTAGGATGCTTTCAAACCTTGTGCTTTGATACCACTTTTGTCATGACCCGGACCTAGGGCCTAACCGTGACATGATGAATGTCACACTCAAATGAGTCTCATCCAAGCCTCGTGTTCATATCACAAGCATTCATAAGGTAAAAATAAGCATATATAAGAGAATAAGAAAGCAGAATGTATAAAATTAAGAATGTCATAGTTTCCATTAGGTGAATACACATCAATCCATGTGCCCAAAACATGCCTCTAAATCATAAGATCATGGCGGAGTCTAGAACATAGCTTACTAGATTACCCTCGAGATATACATCAAAAGAAAATGATAAAGTCTCAACATATAGAAACATCATGAATGGGCTTGTTCCCCAAGGATGGGAACTCACCAACAATCTTCAAGCTCGGAATCCAAATTTAACCACGTAATAGAATAGTCGCCTCGTCGTTCATCCTTACATGGTTAGATCATGTAGGCAAGGAAGTATGTGTTAGTACGTGGAATGTATTAAGTATGTAGGTATTTCATGAATCAAAGGACATCACAATATAACATCAGTATGCATAATCATAATCAATAGGATAAGCACACAATATACATGAGCAATGCAAGTTAAAAATGAGATGAGCATAAGCAATTCCATTCATAACCTAGCATACATATCTGAGAATAAGATCATAAAGACCATGTGGACTATTACATGGAATCTTGATGTTCCCTTTACACCAAGAAAAGAGGAGTCTATTTTGTCAAGGTAGACTCGATCCTCACCCTATAAGCTCTATCCTAGCATGGTGAGAACCCATCATTTGACCCCACCCTTTAGGCTCTATCCTATCATGGTGAGTGTCCATCATTAAAGCTAAATAAATCCATGGGCACACCATTAAAGCATAAAAATGAACATCATTCCTATGATGGCACATAGTTTTGGGTTATTGGAATCTTCCAAAGCCCTCTCGGTGCTAAGTCATATCCCACGGACTACATAAATCATTCATGTACAGTTTTCTACATAGTATATTACTTCATTAAAATCATGATTTCATAGCTTCTAAAATGGTCATCATAATCTTTCATGAAAATATATCATGTCATAAGAATAGTCTATCTACTTTGTTTTTCATCATAGTATGGGTAGACATTCCCACCTTAACATCATCATCATAAACATTAGGGTTTTCATCATCCTCTTTAGCATAACATCATCATTATCATTTCATAACATCATTGTCATAAATCATGCTTTTACATACTAAAGATCATAATCATGAAAATTCATAGCTTTATCATAGGAGACCAGGGCTAAGTGTGGGTTCATAACAATTGAGTCAAAATCATGCAATCGGATAACATTTATAGAGAAATATGCAATTAGAACCAATTTGGATCATTAGTAAAGGAACCCACATCAAATCATTTAGCCCTACTTATGCATACTTGAAATCTCATATTTTTGCTTGAAAATCATATACATCATGTAATTCATCGCAATTCATGCATAATTAGATATAATCATCATATAGGAATCATAATCCAGGCATTTGAGTTTATAACATAAAAGCTCATAGAAAATCATCATGAAGCTTTAATAAAAGGGAGATTTTGGATTGGGTTTCATGGATGAAACTAATCCATGAATGAAACTCTACATACCTCAAGTGAGAATCCTTAGAATTGAGAGAAAATTCTGGAAATCCTAAAGCCAACCTTCAAACCTTAGCTTTAATGGAATCTTTGTAGTAGAGAGAGAAATATTCGAGATCCTTGAGAGAATTTTGAGGATGAATGACTTTGAATGGATTAGGAATAGTACTTATAGGGGTTAGATTGGTTAAGGTAGTTAAGAAGGCGAAAAGGACATAGTTTAGGACTTAAATGAATTAAAAATGTCAAAAATGCCCTTCATTAAAAATTGACATAACCAACCACAAGACTCCGTTTACGGGTCGTGGTTCAACCTATGGATTATGCCTTGGCTCGTAGAACTTCGTATCACAAAAGGTAAGCTACTAGTATTTGCATCTTTCAAATTATGAACATGCAGGACAACCCATCAATACATCTGCGGGTCGTAAGTCATCTCGTAGAGTGATTCTAGACTTAAAAAAATTTAGGCACTTCAAAACTCATTTCCACAACACCTTTGACGGGTCGTGGTTCCATATACGGTCCATCTTGTTAATCATAAATCAACATTCAGAAATTCTTGTATTTTCACTGGACTCAATCTACAAAGCCTACCTACAACTCGTGGATCCTTTCACGGGTCGTAGACTGGCTCGTAGGATAAAATCAACACCAAAATTCTCAACTTCTAATTTTCCAAGCCTATAAACATGAGGGATGTTACAACTACGTGGATGAGCTATCCCTATGAAAGAATGAAGCAAATGAGATTTTATGAAACTAATAAGACACACGTTGCAGGAAAAGATACAGCATGGAGAATATTCCTAATGACATCATGTAGCCTCCTATAGATATATTATGAACATCTCCACACTGATCTGCTAGACTCTACTAAACGTTAGCTCTGCAAAAGTGAGACCGATGAACCTGGAGCTATGATACCATCTTATCACGACGCACTTTTTGAGTCATGGTGGCGACTACCATAACCCACTGACAAGTAAGCCAACCCGTAACTTGCAACTACTAGTAATGGATTTAAGGGTATAAACTAGATAAGAACCACTATAATTAAGGAAAACCAGCATAAAAAGAACGGAAAATCTATATATATACACACACACATACACATACACATACATACACACACAACAAAAGAAATTCCTCCCAAAATCTAAAATTCATATGTATAGAGCTATTACAAAATAACAAGGGATAAGTACCCAAGAGTGGACCATAAACAAATACAACATCAACTAGTCTCGAAAATTACAAAAGACAGGCCATTCAAGATGAAGGAGGCAAAATGATTCAAAATGTCGAGTGCTCACCTTCGTATCCAGAATAGACTACTGCAGGCGCAATGGATCAGTGCTGATAACTAGTGCTCAAACCTACATCATAAAAGTAGATTCAAAGTATAGTATGAGCACAAAGAAAATAGGTACCCAGTAGGCATTATATGCTGATTTAGCAGGATAGATAAACACAATACGAAAGGAAGGAATAACCAGAAACAGAAGTCTAATACAACAATCTAAGGCAAAGCAATTAAGAAATAATGCACAAAAATAGAAGGAACTAAGATAAGGAATGCTACCACTAACTATACCTATATAGGCTCCCATAAGCCCAAAATATACAACTGAGCAAAATTAAAAGTAAAAACCCAAATGGACCCATAACACTGCCAAGTACACAGAATAGCTAAGACTATAGGGACTTGGAACCAGCAAATCTAAATCTCTAAGAGTTTGAAGAAGCAACACCTTATCCCGAACCAATAGTGATAGAGAATACCAAGGTTAGACCTTTAATCCAAATACTCACTAGAATTATCAGTACGGACGAGGTTGTACCTTTAATCCAAATGCTTGCCAAGAGTAACAAAGCAGCTGAGACTAGACCTTTAATTTAGATGCTCTTTGATAGTATTCCAAAAGCGGGGATGAAACTTGAATATAGACACTTAAAAAAATATGACCATGGGTGCCAAAGATTCCCATTCTGAGTTGTATCCAAAAGCCACCATGGATCGTCGTCAAACATGTAAGTCAACGCTACCACCTGAACTTGCTAATATTTTTAAAAGGAGGAATAGGGCAGCACAAAAGATTGAAAGAGTCTCTCAATAGATTGAAATGATTTCAATAACTTTCAATAATTTTATTAAGTATTGAGGGGATTTAATAGCCAACATAAACTTCACATAATTTAAAATAACTTAAAATATCTCAATAACTTAACTAAAATTTAAAATTCAAATTTATCTTAAACTAAATAATTTATTTTGCTAAACACTAGAGCAGTAACTAAAAGCAAATTTTTAACATAAAATCGCGAGCAACAATGGTATCAAGAGCCTCATTGATTTTACAGGATCTGTGAGTTCTTCCAAAGAACTGCCATATCATTTTTAATCCATAAGGGTTACCCTTTTAATCTGTAAGAACTAATTTTAACCCGTTAGGGCTATTTTTAATCTGTGTTTTTTTCAATGCACAAGCTGTTTGAACCAATTTTTAACATAAGAATGGCAAGCAGCAGTCTCTCTTTGAATGCCTTACATATTTTCACAGGCAAAGTTTATCAAATTTGATTAGTGATAACAGAACCTCATTTTGAGACATATGTTTTACATGATATTGTGCTTAATAGAAAAATCATCACAACTCCTCTCTGCAAATCATATCAATTTCCAAATGAAAGCACTTTCATTCATGAGAAGATCATTGATGGTGTTTTTTAAGCATAAAATCAAAAGAAGAAGAAATTTTGCAAGTTCAAAAACAGTCAAAATAATTCAACACAAACCACCAAAGCAAAAACTGAGGAGGAAATTTTTTTTTAAATTGCACTAACTAAAGCAAAGGAGGAGTGTTGAAATTTGATTTTAGTTACTGCACTAGTTTTTAACAAAATAAGTTATTTAGTTTAAGATGAATTTGAATTTTGAATTTTAGTTAAGTTGTTGAGATATTTTAGGTTATTTTAAACTTTAAATTATGCAGATTTTATGTTTATGTTGGCTATTTGAAACCACTCAATGCTTAATAAAATTATTGAAAGAAAAAAAAACAAAACTTAGTACAACACCGATCTTGAGTAAAATAAAGATATTATTGTCATCAACATATCTCCTAAACCATGGACTGGTAAACTATGGATAAGAGTTTTACAAGTTCAAAATTATTGTCTAGCGAAGGCCCAACTATCAGACTCTAGTATATTACACCAGTCTACAAGGATTTAAACCGACTGAAATGACATCGGGCATCTAAACCAAGTGTCATTCATCCTAAGCCAAGGACAACATTCTCCGGATAATCATAAAACAAGAATCCAACAACACTCGAAGTATAGATAATCAACAACAAGAAACATATGCTCACGAGTACCCGACTTTATTCGAAAAAGACCTAAAACATGATTTCTAGTCACCTAATAATTATCTAATAGCTATCCAACCCAAATTTAAATTATTCAATAAGTATTTATACATTCAAGCTTAATATAAGAAATGAAAAGTCATGTAGGCCGATCATGTGTGCTCCAATTCATAATGCTAGAGTTTTCCCTTTTCGTACCGCCTCTTATCATTGTCACGATATCAAAAATAGAATAACAAATTTAATATGGTCATTTTGACACAAAATAAAACGATTTGGAGACGGACAAATAAAATGGATGGAAATGTGAACTTCACACTAGAAATTCTAAAATTAACCCTGTAAAAAGGTCCCTAGCAGTTTTCCAAACTTGTGGCCCAAAATGGGACATAATTCAAGGCTCTGAAGTAATATACAATTCTGACATGCAAGAATTTCCAAATAATTCCCAAAAACAAACCCATGGCAGCAGCTAAAATGCAATAGTTAGCCAAAACTCTATAGCTAATTCCGATCACACTATGATGTTGCCACTGGAAAAATCCCTTACAATCTACCCTTTTGAATCACTCAATTGGAAAAGTGTTGAGTTCTTCTGGTCTTTATTTAAAAGACCTAACGCATGTACTCTTCACAACCGCGGTGAACAATAACCTGCGATCGTGAGCCTCAGACGAATTTGCTACAGCAATCATGGAGAACAATGAGTATACCTCCATGAATTTGGTGCAAGCCCCACAATTTTGCAAAAGTCTAGCCTTCTGCATTTTGCGAACTCGGCAAAGGAGCCCGCGAACATGATGAGCAAACTTGCCTATGGCAGCAACTCAACTGCAATGACTGAGTTCAAAATTTTGAATTTTCTGAGGGGATGCTCAGAATTCGTTCAGAATCCTGTGCATGCAAACGAACTATGCTATCCCATAACATGCAATATTCTGAACTCAATGGTTGCAGTTAAAATTTTAAATTTTCCTACGGCAGCTACAAAACTAAAATGGTTGAGTTCAAAATCTTAAGTTCTTTGAGGGGATGCTTAGAATTCATTCGGAATCCTGTACATGCAATATTCTAAACTCAATGGTTGCAGTCAAAATTTTAGTATAAGGTCGTTACGGGTGAATGTCATTTCCACTCCTTAAGGCCATTTTTAATCAATATCCATTGAGGGGCTCAAGATGAGTCCGGAAGACCAAGAGATGAAGAAAAAGTCGTTCTAGACCCTACTCAACATTCCGGAGCTAATTGCGCTATCAAAATTTTCATTTGGACATAATTTCCAAGAATGCTGACTAAAGTCAACCTTGGGCCAAATTTCAACAGCCAGAATACTAAATAGTTTTAAACTCATATCGAAAGCCTCAATACCCGAGCCGACCATGACTCTAGCCTAGACTAGCAATTCCGAAGCCGATGGAGCAGTTAAAATTTCATTCTGACGCCATTTTCTCAAAAAAAAATTTCTAAAGTCAACTTTTCAAGTTATAAAGGCCTCCAAATATGAAACGTTATACAAAATCCAAACGAATGACGAAGTGATTGAGCTACCAGTACCAACAGATCATAAATAACCTAGAATCGTTATAGAAAGCTCTAGCCGGTGAAAAGAAAGTAGTATCAAGAAGCTGACTTGAAGGTCCTTACAAGAAGATACTGATAGGGTATCAATATACCAACAGAGTGTCACAAAGAATTGCAACAGACTTTTCTATAATACTCTATCGATATCATATCTTAATAGTTTCTTATTTATTTCTAAAAAAAGAGCCCAATCTTATATTATACCGATAAGACATCAATATACAAATGGTGAATCATAGAGAATATTGATAGGATATCAATATACCGATGGAGTAACACAAAGGATACTAATAAAGTACCAATATACCAACAGATTATCACAAAGAATAGCAACATGCTTTTCTGTAATACCCTATCAATATCATATCTTAATTATCTCTTATTTATTTCTTAAAAGAAAGAATCCAATCATATATGATATTGATAGTGTATCAATATACCCATGGAGCATATGACACTGATATGGTATCAATATACCGATGGAGTATTACAGAGGATTAAATGGGTACAAAAAGAAATTAAAAATGGGGTATAGGATGGTATATAGTTCGTTCAAAGAGTCTATTTTGTGTTTCTATCCCTACAGTTTACCCATGATAAAAAAAAAGACTTGAATCCAAAAGATAGGGTAAACTTTCGCACCAAAGAGCTTCAAACTCAAATTTTTGCATTACTAGGAAGTGTCAAAATTTCGACTACAAAATGGAATAAAATTTGATATAATCAACTTCAAACTTGATATTCAACCACTTTAGGCTATTTTCAACCACTCGAAAATCACTCCAATTCCTAGGTTTGAATTATAGAGACAGTTCTTTTTCCACTCTCTAGTACTAATGGAAGGTCAAGACACCAAAGTTGAATTTGATTAACAAGATAGAGTTGAAATCATCTTGAATTACATCATTTTCTAATCAGCATTTTAAGATCATGATATTGTCTGCCCCATCATAATATTGTCCATGTACATAAGATAAACTTAATAAATGTTGAATAAATACATTAACAACTGATTTATTTATTGGTAAAGCATTAATATATTTAATATAAACAAGTTCAATAAATTTCTCCATCATAAATTATTTTCTATCAACATATCATAACACAATAGACATATAGCCTTGAATGTGTCTATATTACATGCTATCTAGAGAAGTCGTGCTATTATTTCTTAGCTCATTTTCACCATAAATGATTTAAACTTTTCACATCTATCTTTATACCATGAACGCTATTCAGCCTACCAGTTTATTAGTTAAACTTGCTTTTTCAATGTTAATTCCTGAATGTTGTTCTTGAAAATATTTCATGGCAATAAATAATAAAGCAAAAAATGTAACGCATCTATAATTTCAATATACTCCAACTAATCATATCTTTCAAACAATCTATAGACGAGGACCAATTTGAAGATATTCCCCTCTTGTTTCAACACAAAGGCTTGGATCATGATTTAAAATTAGAGTTCTTTAGCTGGATAAAGCTTTAGAGCATTTAAATCAAAGAATATGACAATATCTTTGATTGGTCTTCTGTTTCTTCTATATTTGATCGACTTAGGTACGGCCAACTTTTTTTTCTTTTTTTGGCATCCTACAAAAATATTTCCTCAAGTCCATGGAACCTTCAAGCTAAAATATTTACAAAGCTATTTTTGTTGTCAAACAAGAGAAAGGTAAGTAAAAATAGAGAAAATTATTGATATTCGTACTCTCAGTAATATGGTGATATAATAAGACTAAAGGAGTCTATCTAGAAGAGAAAAACCTTATTCCACAAGGAAAAGGTATTTGAAAAAAGAAAAAGAGTGTTATTAGACCTAGTCATAAAAGGAACGAACACAAACATGTTATTTATAATAATTTTTTTACAACAACAACATACCCAGTGAAATCCAGCAAGTGGGGTCTGGTGAGGGTAGAATGTATACAAGCCTTACAACTACCTCATAGAAGTAGAGAGGTTGTTTCCTGGGAACCCTCATCTCAACAACCCATAAGCAGAATAAACTAGATATGACAAAAAGGCAAGGAAAAGAAAGGGATATGTATAGGGATAGGGATATGACACAAGAAGCGACTACCAAATGAAAAACACATGATATTATATCATACGATAAAATTAACACATTATGTATTACCATGCTATACCGACTCGACAACTACCCTACAACACCCTACTACCCTACAACACCCCAAGGCTAGACATCAACCTAATCTTGCTAGCCTATTCACCTACTACTTTAATTCGCGACCTCCACTCCTTCCTATCTAAGGTCATGTCCTCGGTGAGATCAAATTTCGCCATATCCTGTCTAATCACCTCTCCCCATTACCTCTTCGGTCTACCTCTATTTCTCCTAGTGACTCCTAAATCCAACCTCTCGCACCTCCTTACAGGAGCATTGGTATCTCTTCTCTGCACATGTCCAAAGCATCGCAGTCTCGCTTCCCTCATCTTATCAGCCACCGAGGGCCACCTCTAGCTTCTCTCGAATGGTCTCATTCCTAATCTTATCCCTACTTGTGTGCTCATACATCCATCTCAACATCCTCATCTATGAGACATGCATCTTCTAAACATGTGCATTTTTTATCAGCCACCACTCCATCCATACAACAAAGATGGTCTAACCACCGTTCTGTAAAACTTACCTTTGAGTTTAGGTGGTATCTTCTTGTCACATAATACTCCAGAGGCAAGCCTCCATCTAGACCATGCTGCCCCAATACGATGTGTGACATCATCGTCGATATCGCCAGTACTCTGGATGATGGACCCCAGATACTTAAAGTTTTCCCTCTTGGGGATCGGTTGAGTGGCAAGCCTCACATCAATGTCTGCTACATCACTCGCAACACTAAATTTGCACTCCAAGTATTCTATTTTGGTCCTGTTCAATTTGAATCCTTTGGACTACTTGATTTTTATAAATTATTATAAAAAAAAATTATAATATTTTTTTAACAACATCAAATTTAGTTTAAACTAAAAATAGGCAAATCACAAAAATGTGGACATGTAGAATCAAACTTCCCTGAGCTACTGCTCTCTCCATGTCAAAAGTCTTCTGTGTTGTAATATTTTATAGTTTTAAAGCAAAATGCGGACGCAAGGAATCAAATCTAAGTCCGTAAGCCTTGTGGACACCCTTACCAATCAGCTACTACTTTCTATTATTTCTAAGGGTTACACAATATATAATGTGCAAAATGAAATTACAGTTAACTGTATTTATCTCAATTTTTTTTTTTTCCATTTAGTGAGAGAAAAGTGGAAATTTAGTTTATAGCCCTTAACAAACTTTATTTAAATTCTTTAATCATTTTTATGAGATCACCCAGGCCTAAAAAGGTCATCCTTTTCTGTTCAGTTTGTAAGTGGATATGCAAACAAAGCATGAACTGCCAAACAATAGATGAAAGATGCTGTCTGCACTAGCTCTTGACAAGTGTAATGTTAATGGAAGACTTCCCAGACATCATTACCAATGACATTGAGTTATATCAATCAAGCCCAATGCTAATGTGAGGAAGATACCAGGGAAGAAATTGAAGCCCATTACAATGCGATAGACTTCACAACATATCTTCAAATGGTGAACCTCATATTGGACATCTTCAAGAAGGTTAACTTGAAAGATTAAAACTGCATTGCCAGAATGGGAACTTACACGATTATCTTTACAGGACTAAACACAAGGTTGATCATTTGTGTTATCTTGGTAAAGAATACTACCATTCGGTTACTGTACAGAGCTCACTACCATACACAAACCTGCTGAATCAAGTAAAAAAACTAAAATCTCCAGATAAAAAATGGAGAATGGATGTTCCCAAAAAGCTCATTGTAAAATAACCAAGTTCAGACATGCTGGAGACTACTTGCAGCACCATTGTCCTGCAAATGAAACTTAATAAATGAACTCAGAGATAATCTATCCTCGGATTTCAAATACTACGTAATAAGAATATTCCATGTAGCACCCAAAAAGATGATTTGGCAGCATATCCTCTGCCTATCTGAATTGAAAGAGATCAATAAGGGAGCTACTTATTCTACTATTTTACCAGCAAAATGAAGTTCATCGGAAGCAGAAATAGTGTTGGAAGCAAAATCATACATCAAGTAGCAAAAAGTGTTAAACGAGCAATGTCTGTTTTGTCACGGTCACTCCAAGGCTAAGGTAGAAATAGGGAGAGAACTCAAAAGAAAGGCGAGGCGCAGCAAGTATATCTGAGAATTTTCTATGATGGATTTCTTCGGAGTAATACTGATCGGTATGATCTTGTTAGAAGTGCTACAAGATCATGTTGTCCCTTCGAAATGAAGGACAATTCCAATCAAGCCCGTTTTATCCACGAACAAGGAAGCTGTAACAAATGCAACTATCATATTTACAAAGAGCAAAGTTGGATTTCCATTTTACCCCTACACTAAATTAAAATCTAAGTAACTATCTAAATATAACAACAACAATAACATACCCAATAAACACAAGTGAGGTCTAGGAAGAGTAGAATGTACACAAACCTTACCTACCACTACCTCGTGAAGGTAGAGAGGTTGTTCTAGTAAACTATCTAATTAATTAAAAGTCCTATTTTATTTATGTAACTACAGAATCAATTAGAAATCCACCTATTGCATTTCAATTATTTAACTATGGCATAATAAATTCTCTTAGTTATCCCTGATTATTGCAAACTCCTTTTACTTAGGGCGGATACATTTGAGTCGAGGATCTATCGGAAACAACCTCTCAATACGTACACTCTACCCTTCCCAGACCCACTTTGTGGGATTTCACTAGGTATGTTGTTGTTACTACTAATTACTGCAAACGTCATTCACATCCTCTTACGGTCTTAAGTTATATCATTACAAATTCTCTTTAGTTATTATAAATTATCTTTATCTTTCCTTATATTAACTTTTCCCCAATAACTTTTCACATGCTTACACCAATGTATCCATAGAATTCATATTACACAAAGTTAATTACTTCAAGTTAATACACCAAGTATCCCAACACCAACATCCACAATTCCTGCAATTTATCTTTTCATTTTCTTAACTTGGTTTTTCAAATTCTATGACTTTTCTATCAGCAGCCTTTTTATTGAATAAAATGTAGGTTAGTTTAAATTAATATATATGTTAAAAGGAATTCCAAAGAACATCAAGAAACACTATATAATTTGTCAAAAAAAAAAAAAAAAAAAACCCAAATATAAAGGCAACAAATGGTTTCCATTTCCCTCAAGGTTGTTTTTTTGTTAAGCAGATTTTTTAAATCTGGCCTTCCTTTTTGTTTTCTTTTTTCCTTTCCTTTCTTTTCCCTCAGAGAAAAATTTGCATACACTAAAAGAAAATAGAAGATGGAGATGTAGGGTTAATAGATGTTAGAATTGAATAATCACCGGATTCAACTTACCTTCACCTTTCACGGGATTATACATGAAGACCGCTATCTTCATCTGTAGCGCTAGCAGAGATTGATGAGCTATGAAAAGGAGGGGGTTGGTTTCTTTGGAATGATGATTTTGAACATTTTATTAATTAATTCATTCTTATAGTGTTTTGTAATTACAATTTTTATAGATAAAACGACAATACATAAGATGATGATGAGGAAGATGGTAAGTTAGTTCTCAGTTTCTCTATATTTTAAATGGGAAAATTGGCATAAAGTTCATGTATCTATCAATTCATGCATTTAATGTAACTAGTTTTATAACATGTGTGTTGAACGTGAATGCCAAATCATGTAATATAATATTTCATATAATAACATCAATATTATTAAAACAAAGCTTTGAATAAATAAATATATATATATGAAAAAATCTATGTTGCTCGGACTCTTAAAAAATGTCAACTGGTGCGTGTCGGATTCTCCAAAAGTAAGTGTATTTTTGGAGAATCTTACACTGGTGCAGCATTGAAAGACAAGAGTCCGCACAACTTAGGAAAGAATAAAGTACAAGTTTCTATGACTAACCAATGTGGATCATCATATGATAACTTGTTGTCGAGGACAAAATGATTAGATATTATATGATATTATGAAGTCAAACATGTAATAAAAAATGCTATGTTGCTCGGACTCTTCAAAAACATTGAATGGTAGGTATCGGATAATAGAAATAATACATGTTTGGAGGATCCGACACAGTTGCTGCAATATTTTCAAAAAGTCCAAGTAACATAAATGAAATGTAACTCACCTAAAACTTCTTTATAAATATTATTCTTGGTGTATGTTAGTTCTCTTATCATTTTCGATTGATCTATAGTAATCGGGATGGTTGCGGTTGCATCATGGTTTTACAACTATCGTGAATATTGTCAATTGAAAAAGTTATTTTTGAATCAAAAATATGTATTTTTGATAGTACCACTATTCCCTGACACTGAATGGGGTTGATATACATATCGTTTGAACCTTATAATGACTTGGTCATTTACCTTAGGTGTTTAATACGTCTAGAGTACAATTGCATAAAGAATACACAAAAATATTCAATGCATTTTAGCATGTCTTATTCCTTACAATTTCGATGTTGTAACACTTACCATGAAACTATATTTGGTGGCATGATTTTAGCATTAATAATCTCTTGACATTTTATAAAGTTATTCATTCATCTAAAAGCATTTTACATAATGAAAGTTGTAAACCTAGTAAATCCTATAGGAAAAGTAACACTCATAATCTAATCATTACAAAAGCCATTGTAAAACTCAATTGACAAATAAGAAGATGATTTGAATATTTATAAAAAAAAGGTTAATTTAAATTTATAAAACATATATATATATATATATATATATATATATATATATATGTATGTTTAAAAAAATTCCAAAGAACATCAAGAAACACTATATTTGTTGTTGAGCAGATTTTTTATCTAGCCTGCCTTTTCGTTTTCTTTTTTTTTTCTTTTTTGTTTCCTTTCTTTTCCCTTTTCATATGCAGAGACGGAGTACCGATGCGCCTGTTAGGAGGTGCGAGAAGTTGGTTTTGGGAGCTACACGGAGAGGAAGAGGTAGACCGAAGAAGTATTGGGGGGAGGTGATCAGACAAGATATGGAGAATCTAGATCTAACCGAGGACATGACCTTAGATAGGAAGGAGTTGAGGTCGCGAATTAGAGTAGCAGGTTGATTGGTTGATAGCAGGGGTAGGCATGATTGATGTCTCTAGTTGTCGTATGTGTGTTGGATGCATCGTATTTACATATTGACATGTGCTTTTTGTAAAGAGTCGTTATTTTTATTTCGATTTCTAGTTCTATTTTTCCCTTTGTTCCCTTTCCTTCCCTTTGCTATATCTAGTTTATTCTGCTTATGGGTTGTTGAGTCGAGGGTCCCTAGGAAACAGCCTCTCTACTTCTTACGAGGTAGTGGGAAGGTCTGCGTACATTTCTACCCTCCCCAGACCCCACTTGTGGGATTTAACTGGGTATGTTGTTGTTGTTGTTTCCTTTCTTTTCCCTTGAAGAAAAATTTGCATGCACTAAAAAAAATAGAAGATGGAGAAGTATGTACGGTTGATAGATGTTAGAATTGAATAATCACCAGAATCAAATTACCTTCAACTTTACGGGACTATATATGAAGACTACTATCTTCATCTGTAGAGCTAGCAGAGATTGATGAGCTATGAAAAGGAGGGGTTTAGTTTCTTTGGAAAGCTGATTTTAAAATTTTCATTAATTGATTAATTCATTGTGTTTTGTAACTATAATTTTTGTGGATAAAAAGACAATACATAAGATAATGATGAGGAAGATTGTAAGTTAGTTCTCAGTTTCTCTATATTTTAGATGGAAAAATTGGCACAAAGTTCATGTATCTGTCAATTCATGCACTTAGTATAACTAGTTTCTTAACATGTGTGTTGAACGTGAATGCCAAATCATGTAATATATTATTTGATATAATAATATCATATACATATATATATATATATATATATACCAATGTGGATCCTCATATGGTAACTTGTTCTCGAGGTCAAGATGATTAGATATCATCAGAAATTATAAAGTCAAACATGTAATTAAATGCTATATTCTTCGAGTTTTTCAAAAATATTGACAGGCGCGTGTTGGATACTCTAGAATAGTACTGGAGGATCCAACACAATTGCGACAACATTTTCGAAAAGTCCGAAAAACATAGATGAAACATAACTCACCTAATACTCTTTTATAAATGTTATTCTTGGCATATGTTAATTCTCTTATCCGTTTTGATAGGTCTATGCTAATCAGGATGGTTGCAGTGGCATCGTGGTTTTTACAACTATCATGAATATTGTCAATTGAACAAGTCATTTTTGAATCAATAATATGTATTTTTGATAGTCCCACTATTCCCTGACAGTGACTGAGGTTGATATGCATATTGTTTGAACCTTACAATGGCTTGGTCATTTACATTAGGTGTTTGATACATCTAAAAATACAATTACATAACGTCCTTCTCAAAATATTCAATGCATTTTAGCATGTCTTATTCCTTATAATTTCAGTGTTATAACACTTACCATGAAACTATATTTGGTGGCAAGATTTTAGCATTAATAATCTCTTGACAATATATAAAGTTATTCATTCATCAAAAAACATTTTATATAATGAAAGTTGCAAACCTAGTAAATCCAAGAGTAAAGGTAACACTCGTAATCTAACCATTACAAAAGCCAAACTCAATTGACAAATAAGATGATTAATATTTATAAGTTGAGAACTATATATAATATAAACATAAGTGCTTCATCTTTATGCTAATCTGAAATTCACATTTGGTATTAACCTTCAGATTTCTATCTCTGTTGTCAACAAGAGAAGTAATTGTGATTTTGTGGTAAGTTCACTCATAGCCAATGTGTTATTCAATCAAAAACAGTGTTTTCTCATGTGCAGGGGATAAAGCATCAGGCCCTGATGGGTTCTCAATGGCCTTCTACATATAGTGCTAGGAAGTGATTAAGGAGGAAGTGGTAGCTGCCATCTAGAATTTCCATAATCAGGGCTACTTTGATAAAAGCTTTAATGCCACTTTTATAGTCCTAATTCCTAAGAAAGTGGGAGTCATCTAAATTGGATGATTTTAGGCCAATTAGCCTGATTGGGAGCTTCTACAAGATCATCTCATAGATCCTAACAGAAAGACTTAAGAGGATTATGCCAAAGTTAGTAGATGATCAACAAATGGCCTTTACAAACGGTATGCAAATTATGGATGCCATTTTGGTGGCCAATAAATGTGTAGATGTGATAAACACATCCAAAGACCCAGGAATTCTGCAAGCTAGACATAGAGAAAGCTTATGATCACTTGAACTAGGAATATCTGTGGAGCACACTCGGGATGATGGGGTTTGGCAACACCTAGATAATATGGACGAGGTTTTGTATGACCATAGCGAAGTTCTCTGTTCTGATCAATGGTTCACCATCTGGCTTCTTTTCCTCAAAAGGATCAAGACAAGGAGACCCCCCCCCCCCCCTTCTCCTTTTCTATTCATCCTAGCTATGGGAGGTCTAACTGATACGTTAAGATTGTTCAGGACAATAACAGAATTAGAAGCTTCAAGGTGAGAGAGGAGGATTCACGGGTGTATCTACCTCCCACTTGACAATATGCTGATGACACATTAGTGTTTTCTGATGCAGAGAGTGAACAGCTGAAACACCTAACGGTTATTTTCATTTTGTTTGAAGCAATATCGGGACTTCATATCAATTGGGGGAAGAGTTTTACCTACCCTGTGAATGAAGTACCAGAGATCAGCCCCCAGCAAACATTTTAGGTGGAAAGATAGCGGGAACGTCCACCACCTATCTTGGCATGCCTTTGGGAGCAGAGAGTAAATCTTTGAGCATCTGGGTGTGAAAAGAAGATTGTTTGCAGGAGAAATTAATACTTATCCTTGGGTGGTAGTGTCACACCGATCAATAGAGTTCTTGAGGCCGTGTCAACCTATATGATGTCCCACTTTCCTATGCTTGGGAAGATCATTTAAAGGTTGGACACAATAAGAAATTTTCTATGGCAAGGTAATGGAGAAGCGGAAAAGAATTTCATTTGGTTTAGTTGAATGTTGTTATAACCAACAAAAAAGAGGGAGATTTGGGAATTAAGAATTTGAAAGCATGTTGTAATGACCGTCCAGGTCATTTCTTCGTTGTTGCATCATTTGCATCGGTTAGAGCATTCCCATAGCAACCCCAAGTCATTTATGACATGCTTACACTGATAGTTCGGTCCCCTGGTCGTTCGTTTAGAATATGTGCAGTTTTTCATCTTAAAAGCCTATTTACAACAACATACCCAGTGGAATCTCACAAGTGGGGGGTAGAATGTACGCAGACCTTACCACTACCTCATAAAAGAAGAGAGGTTGTTTCCTGGGAACCCTCGTCTCAACAACCCATAAGCAGAATAAATTAGATATGACAAAAAGGAAAGGAAAAGAAAGGAATAGGAAGAGTGATTACTAATGAAAAGCACATGATATTATGTAAATACGACAAATTTAACACATTATATAGATAAAGACAACACATGATATACGAACTCGACAAAACCTACTACCCTACAATACCCCACGGCTAGACATCAATCCAACCCTGCTAACCTATTAACCTTCTACTCTAATTTGCGACCTCTACTCCTTCCTATCTAAGGTCATGTCCTCGGTGAGATCAAGTTTCGCCATATCCTGTCTAATCATCTCCCCCCATTACTTCTTTAGTCTACATCTACTTCTCCTAGTGACTCCTAAATCCAACCTCTCGCACCTCCTTACGAGAGCATTGGTGCCTCTTCTCTGCAAATGCCCAAACCATCGCAATCTCGCTTCCCTCATCTTATCAGCCATCGAAACCACCTCTATCTCCTCCCGAATGGTCTCATTCCTAATCTTATCCCTTCTTGTGTGCCCACACATCCATCTCAACATCCCCATCTCTGCGACATGCATCTTCTGAATATGTGCATTTTTTATTGGCCAACACTCCACCACATATAGCAAAGATGGTCTAACCACCATTCTATAAAACTTACCTTTGAGTTTAGGTAGTATCTTCTTGTCACACAATACTCCAGAGGCAAGTCTCCATTTAGACCTTGCTGCCCCAATACGATGTGTGACATCATCATTGATATCGCCACTACTCTAGGTGATGGACCCCAGGTACTTAAAGTTTTCCCTCTTTGGGATAGATTGAGTGGCAAGCCTCACATCAATGTCTGCTTCATCCCTCACAACATTGAATTTGGACTCAAGTACTCTGTTTTGGTCCTACTCAGTTTGAATCCTTTGGACTCCAAGGCGTGTCTCCACGCCTCCAACCTATCATTAACTTTAGTCCGAGTCTCATTAATCAATATTATGTCATCTGCAACTAGCATACACCATGGAACCTCCTCATGGATAGATCGCGTCCGCTCATCCATCACTAGAGCAAACAAGAAAGGGCTCAACATAGATCCCTGATGAAGTCCCATCTCAACAGGAAAATATTCAGAGTCTCCTACCACCGTTCTTACCCGAGTTTTGGCTCCGTCGTACATGTCCTTAATCGCCCTGATATATGCCATTGGGACACCTTTCACCTCTACGCACCTCCATAGGACATCCCTTGGCACTATGTCATAGGCCTTCTCAAGATCAATGAACACCATATGAAGGTCCTTCTTTCTTTCCCTATATTTCTCCACTAATCTCTGAACAAGGTGAATTGCTTCAGTAGCCAACCGCCACAGCATGAATCCAAACTGATTCTCCAAAATAGACACCACCCTTTTCACCCTCATCTCCGAAATAGACACTAGCCTATTTAAACCATAAAAATAAGTTTAGTAGTAAAGTTTGAGTAAATGGCCTCGAAACGAAATTCTGACAGTTCCATCAACTCCAAAATGGCCAAATTAGGCTAGAATCATGTTCGGTTGGAGTATAGAGGTTTACGTTGTTAATTTATACCGAGTTTTGCCTTTTAGCCTTCTAAATGGGCCAATAGTTGACTTTAGTCAACATTCTTGGCAAACGTGCTCGAATGAAAATTTTAACAGTGTGATTAGCTTTGAAACATCGAGTTTAGTCTAGGACAACTTTTCATTCGACTCTCGAGGCTTCCTGGTGCGTTTTGGGCCCCTGGGTATAAATTAAGTAATTTTGAAGTTAGGAAATGGGACCCATATTTGTCGTAACAACCTTCGATGGGAACTTCGACTACAACATTGAGTTCGAAATGCCATTTACTATTAGACTTCATAGATGGTTTGTGTTGTTCTGACTCGGGATGAGTCTGAAGCATCAAAACCAAGGATTTGATATTAGCTAAAAATCTAGTGCACGCGATCTTGAGCTGGTGCGGGAGGGTCCACGGGATCGTGAAGGTCCAACACAATGGAGGGTCACGATCGCGACCTAGAGTCCAGCGCGATCGCGATAGGTGCTTTGAGGCGGCACATGTACATATATTTCCAGATTTGCGAAGGAATTGAGAGCAAACTTCGAAGTGCAATATCTCCTTTATCCGGAAGCTGATTTTAGTGATTCAAAAGGCTAACTTGTGAAATTTCAAGAGGAATGTCGTGGAAGTGTCAAAAATTGTGTTCAGCACGTTGTTCAAGGTAAATTACTTTGTGTTGCTGATGTGTCTGGTTTTGATTATCAAAAATTTTGGATAGTGATTTCTTTATCCTTTTGAATCGGATTTCAATGAAATTTGAGTCTATTTTGTGTATTTTCTCAAAGCGCACACCGTGGTATTGTCAGATTTTGTAGGTTAAGCTGCATTTGAAGTAAAATCACATTAGAACGTGTTGCCATTCTATATTTTTCATAAAAGAAACGGTATTATGTTGTTGAGCTATTTTATATTGTTTTAAGCATCAGAATGAGCTGGAATTTTTGAGGTACTAGCTCGGGTAGTTATAAGGGTCATTATACAGGATCACTTTCAAGCTTTCAGTGTGAGCACACTTTCCCGCCTTTTTGCCCTAAAATTGGGTTTAAGTCCACTTCCTGTGATTTTAATGTCGAAATAACCATATTGATGAGATGATCCTACTTTTGACAGCTTGGCCGCATTCAGGGATCCTTCAGAGAGATAAAGTGCTTGTGCAGTGATTCAGAGCGCACGTTATCGGCATACAGGCAAGCTACGGTCTCCCTGCTTCTAGACTGAATTAGAACATGTAAATTTTGTGTGGATAGTATGAATATGGTACGGAAAACTTGTTCGACATGCCATGTGCACTGTAACTTCTGCTTATCAGATTTTGGGGCTGACAGGTACTTGGATTATATTGTACTATCTTCCTCGCTTGTATCTCACCTGAGAGGAATTGTTGAGGGTTGTGGCTGAGTGTGATATAAATATATGTACATGTATGGGAATATGTTGAGCGTGCTTGTGATTGGTATACTAGTGTTCTATTATTTTCCTGATTATCTGGGCTGACAGAGCATCTATTGACATGTTGAGACTACTAATGGTTGTTATACCGATTATCTGCTATACTGGAGTGGTACTTTGACTGTTTACTGTATTCGTGATTATCTGTTGCTGTTGGGCCTTAGTCTAGGCTTAGGCTAGTGATGTCCTAGACCTGCATTGTTCCGAATTGATGGAATACTGTAGATGTTTACGGTGACATGAGAGTCATAGATCCTTGTATAGCAAATTAGCAGACTTGGGTCTAGTAGAGTAATGCCTCGTTTACATCCTATGCACCACTGATGCTTGCAGTCTAGGCCACGACCTATGTTGAAGTCTAGGGAATTCTCTGAGTTAAAGTCAAGCATATTGTCTGCCTTAAAGTCCAGGCCAATGTCTGAGCTGGAGTCCAAACTATGGGGTTCTATAGGAGATGAGATGATTCTGGCGAAATTGTGATTTCGCGTACAGGATTGGGTTACGTACATTTGGCTATCTGGTGCGCGAATGGACCCGTTGGGCTTATGGCGGCGCAACAGGCATATAGGACTAAAGGTAGATAGTATCTTACACCTGTGTACCTGCCTGTCCTACATTGTTCTATTCGGTGTATCATTCTTGTGGCATTTTAGTTAGAAGGTTTCATCAGAGTTGTGGTTACGCCTATACAATTGGCTTATGAGCTCAAGTTCAGATTTGACACCCTGAACCTTACACCTGTTCACCCTTCATTGTGCATGGGTGTATCTTCTGGGCTTATGCGGGCCAATTGGCGTAGACATAGACAGTAGGGTCATGCACCCACGTATATCACTACACCCTCACCTAGCTCGAGCTACCTCAGTAGTTGTCTGCATGCCTACTTGGTTCTTGTGACTTGTGGAGTTACATTCTATTTTAACCCTGCCTACCTTACTTTTCTTCTTCAGTCAACCTATGATGCCTACTAGGTACCATATCCCCAGTAGTCACCCCCACCTTTTGCATCTACTTCGTGACCTAGGTCCCAGCTCGAGTCAATGACACTGATTCCAACCGTCAATAGCAATTTCGAAGAGTTGGGTGAGCATCTGACATCCTTGGATCACTGCAATCTCCTTCAGCACTAGTGGCCCGTCTTTTGCTTTCAAGATTAGCCATGTTTTTATGTGTATAAATGTATATAGCTTATGACTCAATTAAGTTTATCGTGTTTACAATAGTTCTATACATATAGCTTATGACTCAATTAAGTTTATCGTGTTTACAATAGTTCTATACAGGTGATTTCCATGTCCTGGGAGGGTTAGTCTAGTGTGTATGCCTATACATCCGGTATCAGTTCGGCTTTCTTATGCTAGTTGTTATGTTGATTATTTCTTGCTCAAACCCATTACCAGCAATTTCGAGTAAGGGTTAGGCTTGCCTTCGGGGATTAAGGTAGGCGTCATCATGGCCTGTAAATCCGAGTCATGACAAGTTGATATCAGAGCCCTTAATTCACTGGTCTCACCTATACAGAGTTATCATCTAATAGAATCCTATGAATGGGTGCAAAGACATCTATGACTTATCTTTGGGAGGCTATAACATATGTTAGGAAATCTTTCTGTGATTGTATCCTTCTTGCAGTTGTCGTGTTGGCTTCATGAAATCTCATTTTGCTCATTCTCTTGCAGTAATGCTCGCAAAGGTTGACCTTCGGGTGGAGACGAGGATGCAGCACCAGCTCCAGGCTAGGACCCTTCCTTGGAGCATATATAGAGGAGTGTCTAGATGCCCCTATTTTCCCACAGCCAGAGGCACCTGCAGCAGCACCATCCCCAGCTGCCCTTATTATGACACTTGCAGTTTAGGCGCCATTGTACAACTATTTGCAGCTCTTGGGGTTGCACAGTAGGCACCAGCCCAAGCTCTCGTACCACCAGCGCAGCCTGTACAACCTCCAGCTCCCACCCCAGGAGAGCATGCAGCCCCTGTCGCACATCTAGACATTGCAAAGAACATTAGGCCTTATGAGGATCAGCGAGTGTTTGGTTATTTTTTCAGATTAGGGCCCCGAGGTTTTCAAGAGCTATTAGAGAGGATGCCACGAGATCCTAATGATTTGTCATGAGACATTACAGGATTGCAGGTCATAGAATGCCTCCAGGCAGAGTGATCCTCCTTACCCCAACAAGCAAAGGCCCAGTGATAGAGACACATCGGCTTTAGGGCAGGTAGGGCCCTCTCAGTCGGCCAATCAGAGATTCAAAGCTTCAAAGACAAACACTACAAGTCGCATGGGCCAACAACTTGGGGATCGAGCTTCCCCAGGGTGTTATGAGTGTCGGGATCTATTATCACTAGTCCCGAGAGTGCCCCGTGCAGAGAGAGATGTCCCAGGCAGGCCAGTCAGCCCCGCCATAGACAATTAGAGACAGAGATTGGGATCAGAGCCAACGAGGCTCCAGAGATGCCCTGTATAGTTCCAAAGATGATGTTATTGTTAACAACCAATTTTGATCAACCTAAACCATTTTAGATTGTTATTTGATTAAAATAAGTATTTTTAAAACTTTTTAAATAAATGAGTTTATATTTAGTTCTATCCAAATAATCGCATATTTTTAACACCCATAATTGGCAAATTATTACTCAAGAAAAGGCTCAAATATGCCATCAAACTTTGAGAAAAGGCTCATTTATGCCACCCATTAAAAGTTTGGGTCATTTATGCAATTACCATTTGAGAAGGTTCATCTATGCCATTATTTTTTAACTCCAATTTTGCAAAACCACTTGAACCCGCCGGTGAAACCTCATCCCCCTCCTCTTTTCCGTCCTAAAAAACACCACCCACAAAAAGTATTGGGAAAACCACAGCAAAAGTCGTCCTTCTCAAATCTCAAAACTGGACAACCCCTCCCCAATCCGAAAATGGGAAATAGAAGCCACCGCGCAAACCAATGACTCCGGCCAATGGCAGTGACAGTAATAGCCGATCAGTTTTGGAAAAATATTTGGAGATCAATGGAAGATTCTCTCAAATCCGTCCAAGTATGTTGTCCTATTGCCCATTTTTATGTTGGTGTGGTATTGTATTTTCAAAATTTTGTATGTGGTACGTGAATTTTTTTTCATTTGCAATAGTCTATTGTGTTTTGGGATTCCACTCTAATTTGTGAGCATGTGATTGTCGTTCAACTGATTTGGCTAATTTGATACGATATTATGTGGAAAAGGTTATTGATTACATTGATTTCCACGAATTTGGCCCAGTAATCCCAAATTTTGTGATATTTGCTGATTTTTCTCAATCTTTGATTCCCCCCTTTAATTTGATTAGTTGTCCCTAATTAGTTTGTATGGAAAGAAAACTTTTGGGTTTTTCAAATTAATTTATGTCTGGTTAATAATCAGTTTCTTGCACACCTTCTCATTATGGTAAATTAATTAACTATACTATACTTGTGTAGAAATTTCTAGGTACTGTTGACATCTTCTTTTTCCTAAAAAATCTTTTCCCTTATTTAGCTACTCTTGGAAACTAGACTGAATCCCATATAATGTTAACTTTTTATGCCTTGCTCCATTATATAAATGAATCCTCTTCATATGCAGAGAACGGACAATACACATGATTTACTTCTCCACTATATGATAATAAAATTGGAGACTATGAGGGAGAGGTATCTATGTGCTACTTGTTTTTTTAAAAAAAATCATAATTTGTGTGTTTGATTCCACTTTTAACCATAACTACTATCTTTGCTGATTTTAAAATAGTCCATTAATAGTGTATTAATTATTTGATACCATATTTAAGGGCCTTATTAAATATCATTAGGCATATAATTTTGCGCACATATTTTTAAGCATGTAATAAATGCATATTCAACATGTTACATTATTTTTGTCTATATCTTTAGTGTAAAATGTGATTTAGATATCATGTCCATAGGGTTTGAATGACTCTAAATAATTATCAATTTTTGATCTATTATGAAGAAATAATGTCTTAAGGTTTTAATAATTTTCTTAAAAATTGTTAATATCTAGAAACCAAGATTGTAGGATCAAAAAATACTTTTTCAACATGATAGATACCATGCCTATGGGATTTTAACAAGTTTTACTTCCTCTTCCAATCATGTCCTAAAAACATCTTAGATACCATGTCTATAGGATTTAACTAAGTTTTTATTTCCTTTGTTTCAAAACATAGATACAATGCCTATAGGCTTTTAATATTTTTCTTTTAGTCCTTTTGTTTTGTTCCAAAGCATGTCCAGATAATATGTTTTTTTATCATGCCCATAGGATTTATCAAGGAACTATAAATATGTTATGATTATTTTAGAAATCATGAATTTTCAATAATTCTTTTCTTAGAAACCATGCCTAAGATTTTTTAGCTAATATGTTATTTTTGTAGAAAGTTAAGTAATATTGCTTAACCTTTTAAACAAGTGTTTCAATTAGAAATCATGTCTGTAGGTCTTGATAAATATTTTTTTAATAATATGTTAATACTTCAAAAAGAATACAAAATCTTTTTAAGTTTTTTTAAAATGTTCTCTTCTTTGATTAATAAACATTTGGACGTTGATTTGTACTACACACGCTTAGTAAATCTAGGCCCCTTGCACTACTTCTTTGTGTTTTCAAGCATGCTAGTTAAGAGGCATTCATGAGATTTTATGAGCTAATTGCTCGTATTATTTGTTTTGTCTGACGTCGTGTCAAATTAGGTTCCTTATATTTTCTTTAGTCTAGAACATCCCAACTTAGAAATCCAATGACCCTTGGACGTTAAGATGGAACGATAGGCATCTCTTAGGATGTTAGTCTTTTACATTTCTTTTAGATCGATTTTAGGCCAATAATAAATCAACCTAGTTAATGATAGGTTGGAGGTTTGGAGAAACGCCTTGGAGTCCAAAGGATTCAAACTGAGCAGGACCAAAACAGAATAATTAGAGTGCAAATTTAATGTTGCAGGGAATGAAGCAGACATTGACGTGAGGCTTGCCACTCACCCTATCCCCAAGAGGGAAAGCTTTAAGTATCTGGGGTCCATCATCCAGAGTAGTGGCGATATCGAGTAAAGTCGAGTACTGATCTGAATAATAAAGTCGAGTACTGATCCGAGTGGAAAAATTCTCTTTTAGTTTTTAGTATTTGCTTTTTATTTATTTTGAAAATTATTTGGGGTAGATTAGTAATTCAATTGTTTAATTTATTTTTGTATTTTTTGTTTAAATTGTCTTCTTATATTTTGCCACTTAGATTTAATTAGGATAATTTTAAATAGACTTTACTTCAATATTTTTCAACTCTCACATAAAATGCGAGATACTACCGGAGCCTATAATTGTGGACCTTGAAGGGCGCCTAACACCTTTCCTTCAAAGTAACTTGAACCCTTACCGGATCTCTAATAGTTTTAGACCTTTAATATTTTAGGCTAGAATGGTGTTCTCACACACCTTAAATCATTTAGTGGAGACTCTTCAACTCTTAAAACTCCCAAAAGAGTTGTCCCGACGTCAGAGGCTCATTTTGCAAAAAATGAGACACAACAGAATGGTTATTTCACTAGGGATTCTAGGTTCTAGCCATTTCGTATTTCTGTGTTTTATGTGGATTCATGCATGTTAATCCCTCTTCCCCTTCCCTATTCCTTTTCCCTCTACTGCTTTGTTTTACTATTCCCTTCCCTTTATCTATTTAATTTTACTACTCTCTTCCCTTTTTTCCATCTTCCCCTTCCTTATTAATATTATCCCTTTCTTTTTTCCTTCTCCCCTCCCCTGCTAACATTATTCCCTTTTCCCTATTTGCATTATTTCCTTTTTCCTTTCCCTGCTAAGATTATTATTTCCTTTCCTTTATTCTCTGCCCTTTTTCCCTTCCCTGCTAACAATATTATTTCCTTTCCTTTATTCTCTGCCCTTTTTCCCTTCCCTGCTAACATTATTATTTCCTTTCCTTTATTCTCTGCCCTTTTTCCCTTCCCTGCTAACAATTCCCCTTTATCTACTTTATTTTTGCTCTAACTATCTAACTTCCAAATCCCTACCATGTAACCTCTAATTAATTTTATTTGTTTATGTTTATTATTACTATCTATATGTTACCGCTTTTCAGTTATGTGCTAACTGTTACTGCTTTCTTGTAAAACTGATATTCCGTTCATACTTCCTCCCACTTGGGATCCTTTGCACCTCTCACAAATCCTCTTCAAAACTCAAATTTTAGAGAGTAAAGCATATGTGTGGGGATAGCGAATGATTTTACCATCGTGGGACCACATGTTTCTCGCATAGAAACACCCCCAGTCCGGGTCTAACCCACTCTTTAAAAACCTAAGATAGAGTAATATCCACCCGTAATTAGGTCATGCATATGTCTTAGTAGTTTGATCCATGGGGTCAATCTACAATAATAGTAGCTAACCTATTTAAGTCTAAAGGGTCAAATCACCCTCTAGACAAAAATTGCATATTATATGTCAATGTGATCATGATAAATTAATCCAAGCCTAAATCTTGTCAAATGGAGTTTAGAACTTGTTTTTGTCTTTGTTTGTATACAGGTCTAAATAGCCTCCCCAAACTTTGCCAACACTCAAATGGTAGTAGGTGTTAACCACAAACTTTGACGATGAGACCATGCTATAATGGTCGTTCAATTACAAGGGGGATTGACATACCTGATCTATGTTGTTCCAGTCCATTACTTGATCAAGGCGCTGCTGAAATTCTGGGACCCTGCTAGGACTATTTTCAAAAACCATGACTTTGAACTAGCTCCTACACTTGAGGAAATTAGCGGGTTCATTGACTTGTCTTACCAAGACAGGAGCATTATTACACCACATAGGCAAACTCCAAAGAAGTTTCTCCGAAATCTAGGGCTTAAATACAATCCTAAGTTGGCTAGATTTTGAGTAGATTTCTTTGGAATTCTTATATTCACGCTTAGGTCATCAGTATAGTTATGCAAATTTCAAAAAATAGCTTTCTTGTTCGGTAGCAAAATGGGAAGTGTATTGTGTGAATGCTTTTGCCATCGCACTACTGGGTACTTTCGTGTTCCCTAGAAAAGACCGAATTATAGACACCCATCTGATATACATAGTACACACCCCAGCTAGAGGAAGGGATGTTTGGGGAAATACTCTTGTGCCCATGATTGTAACTGAAATGATGAAAGTTTTATCCAAATGTGTTCGAGGTAACAGGTTTTTTTCTAAGGTTGCATTTTTTTGTTACAGCTTTTGGCAATAAAGCATTTATACAAATGGGCCAATTTAGTAGACATTCTTGATGGATTGGGAAATAAAATCCATACCCATCCAAGAAGGATGTCCAGGTTTGTCTCTCCGGTGGGTGCCGAAGAATGGTTCAGATTCATGAGGGTACTCTCTGGTTGCAATATTCAATGGAAATACTATTGGTTGAACCCCTCGCGTGCCATAATAAGTGGGAATGAGCTTTAGTATATCTAGCTCATCGATTTAAAAGGAGCCCAACCCTATGCCCCCTACGAGTACTTCAACAGTTTGGGTTTATTCAAGTAATTTCATTATGATCCAACATGAACCTGTACGAGGATGCATTTGAGGAGGAGACTCCAAGGTCGATAATGTATGTAAAAGGTGGGAAGGAGTATTGACTCTTGGCATCTACGAGCATCATCCCCATTTCACTCGTATTATGTATGGATTTTAGAGGATGCTGAGAGAGTGGATTTGGATCGAGGAGGGCGCCTTGTGTTCACGGATTTGGAGGAGAGAGCTTAGGCCCGCAACTTGTTGAACAAAGATTATGATATCACTCCAAATCGTTCCAACATATGGAAGCCTCCACATATGAAGATCTTTAATTCTACTCTAGTTTTATTTCACCTTTTGTTATCTCTTTCTCCCTCTAGGTTTTGATTTTTGAAAGTTTATGTTTACTCCATTTATCATCCCGTTATCCTTGATGTAATGGTTCAACTTCTTCAATAAAATAGTTTATTTTTATTTTATTCTTATTCTATCCTCCAATTCACAAATCAAGGCTTGGATTAACTATCACGATTCACTTGCTTGTCGTATTAGGCCTGTCTTTAGCTCAATGAGGTCCCTTGCATTTTAGGAATGATTATTTTAAACTATGTGCTTATGTTATTGTTCTTCTAACCCCTAACAAGGTTTTGTTGGTTTTGTTTTTTCCCTTTCCCAAGGTTGATCTGTCCGCGCATTCTGGCATACTACACAAGATCAAAAGGGCCTCCTCCTCCTCAACTCCCAAGTTTGAACAACAGAGGAAAGGGCAAAATGACAAACAACAATAGCAGCACTGGAAGAATAGAAAATTCCAAAAGGAGGGCTCATTCCGCTGATCTAGTTTCAAGGTTGGAACAAAAAATTCAAGAGCTTGAAAAGAAGATGACTAGCATGCGCAATCTGACCAAACTATCCATTTTCGTTGGCTCCCTTTTGGGGAGAACATGGATGACCAAATCCCTACTACCCAAGCCACACTCTGAAACTACCCTCCACAGCTCCACTTGTTCAGCCCACTTGCCAAATGCAACCAAACCCCACTAATATGTCACTCCCAAATGCTCAACTTCCAAACCGTCACTTACAAAACCCATACCCAACCGAGCCCTTCTGAGCCAATACTATACCCACAAAACTCTAGCCGCATCCCAGACATACCTCTTAAATCTACCCTCCATCACTTTCTATGCCCACACCCCTAGAAATCACAGCCACAACCCTATATTTGTCGAAACCGCTGACTACCATGAATCAGAGTCCTCTCAAAAGGATATACTAATTAAATCCATCCTGAGAAATTGGATAGGTTGACCAATCGCTTGCAACAAGTTAAAGAACGTAAAGGAGTAGTTGGGTTATGCTACGAGGATTTATGCATGCACCCTCATGTGGAACTGCCTGAAGGGTACAAACCTGCCAAGTTTAAACTATTCAATCGTATTGGTGATCCCGAGGCCTATTTGCATATACTGTGACACATTGGCCGGAGTTGGAAGAGATGAGAAGATCAAAACGAAGTTGTTCACGAGGAGCCTCACAGGGGAGGCTCTAACATGCGGTACATTAATCAACATGCCTGTAAATGGTTAAAATGGGTAGATATGGCCTCTAATTTCATGGACAGGTTTGGATTCAACACAGAAAATGCACCCGGTTGGTTCTATATTCAAAATCTAACGAAAAAGCCTAGTGAAACATTTAGAGATTATGCCATAAGGTGGAGGTCTGAGGCTGCTAGGGCCAAACCTCCTATGGATGAGTCTCAAATGAAAGATGATTTCATCCGTGCTCAAGAACATCAATACTACGACAGGATGATGCTTGTCGCGGAAAAAAGCTTTGCCAACATCATCAAGCTAGGTAAAAGGATCGAGGAATGCATTAAAAACGACACCATCATCAACTTAAAAGCTCTACAGGCCACCAATAAAGCATTACAATTTGGAAGTCTGCCTGAGAATCGCAAGAAGAAGGAAATGGGTGCGGTCATGATGGCACAAGGAACCAAAACTCCCACCAAACACCAAATTCATACTCCACCTCTCCCTCATTATCCTACATCACCCTACCCGACACCTTTCCCCTCCTACCCAACATATACTCCTTCCCAAGCCCCTCCTCCACAATACCAACAGCCTACATATCCCATTTATAACACCCAGCCAGCATACTACCAAACTACTCCACCCCCACCGCCCTCCTAACTTTGATAGAAGGCCCACAAAAAATTACACTCCCCTAGCCGAACCCATCGCCAACTTTATGAAAGACTAACAGAAGTTGGCTATGTCACACCATTTTTTGCTTTACCCCGTAGATACCTAAGCTAAGTGGTACGATCCAAACAATGTTTGTACCTATTATTCCGGAATGAAAGGGCATACCACAGAAGCTTGTCGATCCCTAAGAGACAAAATCCAAAAACTTATAGGTACCAAAACTATCCAACTCAAGGAATAGAGATGGAAAATAGTTTGGACACAAGGAGAGATGGATGATTGTCCCTACCTGCATCTGGTGGACAATATGGAGGGAGATAAATCAGAGATGTTTTGAGACAAGAACATCCCTTTCCAAAGCATTAAAATGAATTGCTTTGTGACCTTTTACTTTTGCTGTATCCATATTGTACCTAAGGATCCGGGGAACATCACCCTATTCTTAGATAGTTTGAGGCAGGTAGGTGTTTAGTTTATTTTTGACAAACCCTCTATACTTTTGATGTAATTACTACGGGAGTGCATTATTGGTGTACTTCTCTATTTATAATACCACTTAACTTTCTCAAAAAAAAAATCTACTATCAGAAACAAATTGACAAGGAAAACCTCCATATATGTCAAACCCACTGCATGGAAGAGGCAGTAAAATGGGAAAACAAAGAGAAAGCTAGAGTATCACAAGGATTTCAGAGACCAAAAGAGAGTAATTGCTGGCAAAGTCAAACTGAAACAAAACACAGCTTCATCTCCAAAAGTTCAACAAACAACTTCATGACAATTGATGGGTTTTTATAGGACAACCTCCAATGTTCCAAAACTTCTACATCATGTTTACTTGTCCTTTTGGGAAGTAACAAGATGGGGGCATCAATAATGTACCTAGGCACCTTTCCACTTTAGGTGTTGCAAGATAAGGTGAGAAAAACAAGCTAACAACTAAGATGATGGTACAGGATTCATTTTACCCCTGTTCCCCAGATCGATGCGAGTACGTACATTAAAACAAACCGCGAATGTATACTAAATAAATAGACATAGTTTTCTTCCTTTTGAAAGCTCAAAGAAGTTCAAATACAGCAGAAAAGACTTGCACTGCTCTCAGACACTAATGTTTTGCAGATATGCTTAAGAGTGAACACTAATGACAATAGGGACTACATGTCTATGAGGTATAAACGGAATTAAGTCCAAAGCCTTTTCAGCCGTAAAATTGGTGATATTACAATTGTAGAAATTTGACAGACTTGTAAAATATCGACCAAGAAGGTCCTCGGTATATATATTCCAACCATCATTGCCATCGGAGACCCTAAATAATAATGGATAAGTATATCTGCAATCATTCCACAAGGATCAGAATCAAATGAATGTGCATTCTCTTTCTCGATAAGCAAAGGTGTATTGTTAACCTCTCCGTTACCAATGATCAGGCAGAAATTATTTAGTTCGGATTTTTATGGTCAAAAAGAAGACAGGATTCCTAATTATTCAGACCTTAATTCTGTATTACAGATACAGAACAGCAATCACAAGAGGACTGTCTCATGCTTAGTACTGAACACTTTAAAGTTGTTCACAATTGACACTAAAAATTAGTCTGATTATGAGACCAGGAAGAAATTCTAAGATACAATAATGAGATTCCAATGATGAAAATAATCAAAGGAAGCCATCAATATATGGGACTAAACTTTCCCATCACTATAAGATCCCCCAAAAGACAAAGTGTTCTTCATGATTCAAAAGAATTGTTGAGCAATTGTGAAAATACCAACTAATACAGAGGAGGGCATTGCAATCTCAAACAACATCGAGAGCATATAAAGTCTAAACTAAGCATATAAGGAGCTAACTTGAGAACATCAAACATATTAAGGACAACTCACGTCGGTGATGCGGATAGATCTGCTCATCGATGGCTTAAATTGAGTTGTTTTCGCTGTAGATGGTGATCCAATCAAAAAGCCATTATTTTGACTACCCTAGAAACAACAGGATGAGAATATAATGACCATCAAATATAACAGAAAAAGTCTCATGTAGTTAATCATGACACAGCTAAACCTCAAAAATACAGGAAAATATGCACTGAATCTCAAAGTAAATACCACAGTAGGCATACATTTTTTAACAAATGCCCGCCACATTTACAGAGATGTATTATTCTGCTTTTACAAACTTCAGAAATACTCCTCATACTCCAAACTTACATAATGTGCTTTCTATTTTAGGATGTCCTGAAAGTTATCCATCATTCAATAATTCAAGTTTAAGTCAAGGTGTTTCCATATCAAATTAACTTTTGAACTACTAATTTAACATTTTGTCTTTTCAGGTTTTTGTAGAACTTTTAAGAAAGACATTTAATAACCTCAATCATTAAAATATTTATCAAAGCTACCTTTTATTTCTCTCTTAAGCTTTTCTTATTTAAGTGAACATATGACCTTTGAGATCTATCTGATTAGCAACATCAGCTACACAAAACATTAAGTTTCTGGAACTACAGCAAGCTCCCATATCCGTGTCCACTGAATTCACGTGTCACTTTCCATCGACTCTTACGTATCCAATAAACCTCAATCAAATTTAACTGGTGCCAAGATTTCAACTTGAAAATTTATTCCTCTTACACTAAATTTCCAAGATTGAAAATGCAACAACCAAAACTAATATTTAAAAGGGTAGGACTTGGCTCTTGGTGCATGATAGCGAGGCTTGTTATTATCACTGAGAACTGATGGCCCGACATCGGAAAAAAGTGACGGAACCCAAACCCCAGACGGGAATGGAATACAAAGGGAGCAACCACCACCAACTTTTGGAAGCTGCCTACCATTGACCTATAAATTGATTGAGGAGACGAAGAAACTAGCAGTGCTTCGAAAATGATATAGAGCTCAGATCTATTCAAGAGAAGGGGAAGGAGAACTATGCTGCTTGACAACTTCAGTTTTCTGAGGCAGGTACGTCCACCCAACTTAACACCAACAGTTGCTGAGGTCACTAGAAGAAATCGAAGCTCACAAATGGGCAAGCCGCTGACCTATAACCTCCGATAGATCGAAATGGAAAAGTGGTTGTACAAAATTAATGAGAGTGATGTGCAAACACAACTAGAGCATTGGAAAACTTCTCTGATTGGATACGTCATTGGGGACAACCCATATGTGCAGTCCATGGACAGCTTTGTGACTAGCGTGTGGACCTTTGTTGCAAAACCCCAGATACTGCTGCATCCACAGGGATATTTCATATTCAGGTTTCAATCCATCAAGGACAGGGATCAGATCCTGCAAGCAGGGCCTTACACGTTCAAGAATAAACCTATGGTGCTCACGCTGTGGGAGGTCGATTTTTTCTTTTAATCAGGATGTGTTGAGCACCATTCAACTATGGGTTAAGTTTCCTGAACTCCCAGTTGAATACTGGTCTGCTGAAGCACTTAGCAAGGTTGCTAGTGTGGTTGGAAAACCTATGTACCCAGACAATTTCACAGCTCATGCTGAAAAAAATTTCTATGCTAGGGTCCTAATTGAAGTTGATGTCTTTCAGCCTCTGCCTACGGAAGTGGAGATTGAAACTCCATATTGATACCTGCAACAACAAACTGAGTATGACTCGAAACCCAGCTTTTCTGATGATTGTTTAAAGTTTGAACATGATGTCCTTGAGTGCTGGTACAACAAGGATACAAGGGAGCAGCAAGACTTTGCAGATGAGGAGGTCAAACAACCCCAGAAAAGGAAGAGGAGAAACAGGAAGAAAAAGGTAGCTATTACCAAGCAGGAATGGCAGCCTAAGGCTGACGCAAATGAAAAGGTAGTAGGGGCAGATGTACACCTCGACCATGCACAGCAACAGCTGAGTAAAGGGACACTATGAATACCAGCATCCCTACTAGAAGTTGGGGGAATTGTACTTGGTGTTAATCCTGAACCAGCAACTATTGAAGAGAGTAACCAAGAGAAACACTTCCAGCAATTACTCAAGCTGCACCCATTGTTGGAAGGCTAGGAGATTACAGGCCTCCATGATTCTCTCCACTTGGAACATTAGGGGCCTGAATCAGGTCCATAAGCAGAAAGAGGTGAAACTCTTTCTCTTGAAGAATAAAATTGATGTATTCGGGTGTATGGAAACAAAAGTCCAGGAACCCAGATTAAAGAAGATCCAAAAAAAAAAAAAAGCTGCCCAGAGATGGAATGTCTGTTGTGATTATCCTGTCGCTTGAATGGGAGGATATGGGTACTGTGGAAACCCCACATCAATCTCCAGGTCCTTCGAATTACTGATTGATTTATACATTGCTTGGTCGAGGATATCAGGGGCCACTACTCAGCGTATCTAACTGTAGTGTATGCACAAAATGATGCTCACCAAAAAAGGAAGTTCTGTGGAGTGATTTAAAGAAACTAAATGTCCAGACTCAAAAGGCTTGGATACTTTGTGGTGATTTCAACAGTGTACTATCCTCTTAAGATAGGCTGGGGTCACCTCTTACTTTGGCTGAAACCAAAGTATTCAAAGCGCCAATAGATGAGCTACAACTTACTCCTCTTAGATCAAAAGGATGTCATTTCACATGGTGCAATAAGCAGGCGACTAGTACAAGGGTCTACAGCAAGATAGATTGGGCTTTATGGAATTACCATTGGCTTCAAAGTTATGGAAATGCTGAAGCAGATTATATGAATCCGTCGATAGCAGACCACTCACATATCCTCATAACTTGGTGCTCTCATGTTTTACTGCATCCAAGGCCCTTCCAACTACATAAAAATGTCATGGAAGTACCTCAGTTTGGAGATATGGTGACAACGGAATGGGAGCAACAATACCATGAACAAAGTATGAAGAATGTGTGGAGAAAGCTGAAAGAATTGAAGTTGATACTGAAAGATACGATTGGATATATGGCATCATACAAACAGAAGCTAGCAAAAGCTAGAGAGACTCTTGAGATTGTGCAGGGACAAATTCAGCAGAATCCGTTTTCTCAAGGATTGTTTGATCAGGAAAAGGATACCCTAGCAGATATTGTCAGATGGAGTGCCATAGAGGAACAAATTTTAAGAAAGAAATCCAGGACCACTTGAATTGAATGTGGTGACTCAAACTCCAAGTGTTTCCATGCTCAGTGGAAAATTCGATCAAGCAGGAATGCAATTATTCTCACAACCCTCTTCAAGAAACATTATTCTCAACAAAATGCAAGTTCCTCTAGAATTTGCACCGGAGACTCTTGACTCCTCAAACATTCTTCTATTTCTATCCTCCCATATATTCAACATAAGGGCAAAACTTACCACTCCCCATCTACAATTTTGTGTGTTTTCCTTTTAAACTTTCAAGAAATTTTTTTATGACAAAAGAAACAAGCAGTCGCTACCCTTTGGGTGTGCACAAGGTAAAACCCTGCACCTAAGCAATAGCTTGCAAACCACACAGGAGAGGTAACCCCCCACCACGCTTAGACCCAGAAGGCCCTTACTTTCGCTGGCAAGGGGTTTCAAACTTGAGACCTCCAACAAGAAAATCCCAAGCCCAAACCATTGGGCCACCCCAAAGGGTCTTAAACTTTCAAGATTTTAATTATGCTTTCATCATTTATCTACTGAAACTTTTGTTTGTGAATGTTGCATCATATCATACAAATTTTGGTGAAAGTGCTTCTTTTCCAAATATTAATTTTTAGTGAAGCTTCATATAGGAAGAAAGACACTGGCTTGCTATAGGAAACAGTCTCCAGGATATACATGAAACTCATAGCAGGTACCAAGGAATTTGGCTTAATCAAACAAACTAGCAGAGAAATCCATTGACAATTAAGAAATGAGGTTCTACAAGATAAGGTGATTAAATCTCAAAAATAAAGCAATCAAGTCTATATCCCAGTTCATAACCTTCTCTTGCAAATTTTGAGAATGATTTCTTCTTTTAATAAATGTTGCTATTTGTTGTATAATGTCCC
Organism: Solanum rostratum; assembly: GCA_029948455.1. Lineage (NCBI taxonomy): Eukaryota > Viridiplantae > Streptophyta > Magnoliopsida > Solanales > Solanaceae > Solanum > Solanum rostratum. The sequence goes on from CM057045.1 coordinate 29,174,920, forward strand.
CAAAATTAAACCTATTTCCTGAGGTTGAAAAGTTTTGCTCATCAAACATATTAAACATATTCCCAAATAACATCCAATCAATTAGCAACCTTCAATCCCAAACATCTACGCGATTAGTTATAGAAATACTTTGAGAAAAACAAACAATAAAGTTGTAAGTTTGACCTCGTCATTCTAAGCCATACATGTTTTTATCATCACCAAACTAATTATGTCAAATCAAACAAAAATATTCAATAACAATTCAGGAAACAAAGATTATCATTAGGATAATATACCTGTTATAAAATAGCCCAAAACCAAACCATATAGTTTTTTGATGAAAAGGGTAAAAGATAAAAATCAAACCGTATACCTTTAGCTATGAACTTATTATGCATATGAGCAAATATTTTTCTTCTTCACTTCATCTTTATTTTCCTCTAGTCAAGCATAACTAGGTTAGCAATTCCTCCGGTCAACTCACAATATCAGCAGCCCAATTATATCATGCTTTTAATAAGATTCCACATCCATTATGTTCCATACACTTTGAAAATTTTATGAGGCAAACGAGTTGAAGGATAGGCAATGGAGTGTTGAAATACATCTAAAACAGATCATATTCAATGTCTACATCACTTATTCGAACAATTCAAAGCAAATGAAACAGGACAAATTCAACTACAAATAAAAGGATGACAGAAAAAGAGGAAGGCAAGTGTCATAGTGGAGCTACGTACCCTGCAAAAATATGTTTCATCTTTACCATCTTCGAATAAGGAGGAATAATATGCAGGATCATACACCGATCCACCTAAAGCAACATCAGAATTGGATGGCTGTCTAGTTATAGGAGTTGCGGGATTGAGAAAACTGTTTCTCATATCACTATCTGCCTCTCGGGAAACCGAAGAGTCTATATAAGAAACACCCAGCTTATACATTTGAATCCACAATAGTGAAGATGATAATCTCACACAAAATCCAATAATTTGCATGGAGAGAGTAAGTTTCACTGAGAAGATAACAAAGATTCCATAAATCCCAGATGAAATATTCCTGCATGAATATATGAAGTTCAGGAAGAAAAATTTCACTTTTTCGACATTTCAAGAGCTGTGGTAAATTTACTGTACAAGGATGCTTGAGAACACAATGTATGAGTGAAGGCCGGCTGTACCTGCAGTCTTGGTACAAGTGATGCAGCAGCCAATGATGCTACTAAGTCAAACTAAAAATATCCATGAAGTGACCAATAAAACAGCTTACAGTACAACAGATAAGTTGAGCTAAACCATAGGATTGAGAATTACTTGTGGTCAAAAAAGTACAAAGAACTAAAGGCCACAAAAAATTACAAAGAACTAAAGCTAGAAGTTTAATTACTTCATAGACAATTAGCTCAAACGCCAATTTATTATAGCCTATTGATTGATTTCTTTAAAAATAGGAAAGGCTAAACATGAATCCTTATCATCAGTCCAGGACTATTTATCCCTTGGAGACGCAAGGCAATTCTTTTAGAAAAGTAATAACATGGGGCAATTGGAGCTCATACTACTTCAATGGCATTAGATATAGTGTTAGATAATATAACATAATATATAGGGAAGAAATGAATTTAGCGATCAGATTGATCCTTAAAGCATAAAAGAGGAGGCCTCACGGGGAACCTTCTTTACCAAGCATAGTAGACCATCTAGGTTAAAAAAAAGCTCCCAAGAGATGATGCACTGATAATCTGTCAAACCTAGGATACGAACGCGAAGGGAATTGGTGGATTCAGAAAAATTAAACAAGATAAGCAAAAGTTCATGCACAATTGTTTTCAGCGTCTATGCAGAAGAAAATCAAGAAATAACTTCAAATTTATGCAAACTAAGATGCAGAAGAAAATCAAGAAATAACTTTAAATTATGCAAACTAAGGGACATACGATGATATTGAGTGAGGGAGTGAGGGAGGAAGGGGCAAAATATTTTACAATCTATTTACTTGTATCTATTAGAAAGATTAGCTAAGGTGCAGAAACCAAATCTCCAAAAAATATTGCCTTCTTTGATTGGTTTGCAAGTAGACAATGCTATTTAAAGACAGACAGTCTGAAGAAGAGCAGGCGGATTTATTGTAAGAGTTGGAATTGCATGTGAAAACTTTGACGAAAATACTAATCATCTCTTGTTGCACTGGACATTTATTGAATACATGGTTCAATCATGAACCTTTTATTCTTATTGTTCAACAACTCATGGGCATTACCAGGGACAATGGAGGAAGCAATCAAGAATTGGAGATTAATCAGGATCAACATGAAAGAAAGACAACAAGGAAAACAACACCATTTTGTCTCATTTGGAGCTATGGACTGAGATAAAGAAAGAAATAGGAAAATGTTTCACAGTAGCAAGAATGATGTGAAAGCATTAAAGAATTTTTGTTTCATTTTTTTAAGGTAAAGAAAAAAATACCATGTTGTAAAAATAGCTGCTCAAACTTGGTAGATAATGGTGGACGACTTAAATTGACTAATTAAATCAGGTCCATAATTTGTACATATTATTTGACACCGACTTGGTATTTAATAAGAACATTTCTTGAATTTATAAATAACAATAACATACCCCTTGAAATCCCACAAGTGGGATTTGGGGAGGGTAGAGTTGACATAGACCTTACCTATCTCATGGAGATAAGGAGACTATTTTCAAAAGATGCTCGTCTCAAATGTATCAGTCTCAAGTAAAAGAAGAAGAAGAACAACAACAACAACAAAGCATACCCAGTGTGATCCCACAAATGGGGTCTGGGGAGGGTGAAAATGTACGCTGACCTTACCACTACCTCATAGAGATAGAGAGGCTCAAGTAAAAGAAGAAGAATAGGAAAAAAAAAAAGGAAAGAAGAAAGAAAAAAAGAAACAATAGATATAACACAATAGCTAAAACGAAGAGCAATGTAAATTCTACAAGTAAAACAATTAACAACAGTAGCAAAATAATATGATAATCAAAAGCAATAACAGCACAACTATAATGGCACGATTACTCCGACAAATCTTAAACTGTCGCAAGGCAAGATAACACTTTATCCCTTCTAGCCTTCTACCTTAATATGCGACCTCCACTCCTTTTTAAGGTCATATCCTCAATAATATGAAGATGCATCATAGTTTGTCTAATCACCTCTCCCCATTCATAGTCTGTTTAATCACCTCTTGCCAATTCTTTTTTGGTCTACCCATACCCCTCAATGTAATCCCTAACTCCAACCTCTCGCCCACCATCTAATGGGGCATCGACACACCTCCTCAGCACATGCCCAAACCATCTCAGTCTCGCTTCTCTTATTTTGTCTGCCAAAGAGTCCACTCCCACCTTCTGAAAAACCTAATTCCTAATCTTGTCACTCTTGATATGTCCACACATCCATCTCAACATCCTTATCTCCCAACATGCATTTTCTGAATATGTAACTTCTTGACTAGCCAATACTCCACCCCATGTAACAAAGATGATCTAACCACCAATCTGTAAAACTTACCTTTTAAGTTTTGTTGGCACCTTCTTATCACACAGTACTCCAGATGAAAGCCTCCATTTCATCCATGCTGTCCTAATCCGGTGTATGACATCATCATCAATGTCCCCACTTTATGGATGATAGACCCAAGATATTTTTTTTGAGAAGGGTAAATTTTTCAATGTGGTCCCCCTACCAAAACAAATTAGAAGCTAACAAACTATATTTGTGCTTTTTGTCACAAATAGTTCTGCCTGTCCTAGAATTTCCTGCTTACACCAAAAATAATAAAGAGTTGAGCAGTTCATTTTAAAGATCTGTAGATTGTTTTTCTTGCCCTCAAAACACCTTTGGTTCATTTCTTTTCATATTGTACACCATAGGCAAGTTGGGACAATCTGCTATCTCTCCTCCATTGTTGTAGTATTTCCCACATTGATCTAGCAATTTAGGAGTTGTGCTACGCTTCTTGGTTTCACCCAAGTGATTTTCCTAAGACTGCTGAATATTCTCCATAACTGATCTGCCCATTTGCAATGCAAAAAGAGATGGTTAAATGTCTCTGCTTGTTCCTCACACAAGTAGCATCTTGAGCACATCTATAACAACCTCTTCCTCATTTTTTCTTGTGTCAGCACCATTTCCCTTGCCAGTAACCATGTGAAGCAGTTTACCTTGTACGGGATTTTGGTTCTCCAGATCATCTGCCATGGCCAAAAATTCATCCTATCATTTGAGTGGTTGAGATCTTTGTAAGTTGTTTTGACACTGAAAACCCTTTGTTGCCAATCTTCCAAACAACCTTAGCCTCACCCAAGATATTTAAAGCACTCACTCTTGGAAATAGGTTGATTGGCCAGCCTCACTTCCATGGTCACTACTCCATCCATCACTACACTAAATTTGCACTCAAAAATTCTATTTTGCACCTGCTGAACCCTTTGGACTCTAGAGTTTGTCTTGAAACTTCCTACTTATCATAAACTCTGTCATATGCCTCATAAATCAATACTATGTCATCTACTCATAGCATATGCCATGGAACCTCCTCCTAAATAAACCATGTTAGCTCATCCATCACCAAGATAAAAGAAAATGGCTTAGCACAGATCCTTGATCTAGCCCTATCTCAACAGAATAATGCTCCAAGTCTCCTTCGACCATTCTTACCCAAGTCTTGGCTCCATTATACATGTCCTTAATCACCCTCATATATATCATTGGGACACTTTTAACCTCCAGATACCTCCAGAGGACATTCCTCGGGCCTCTGTCATAAGCCTTCCCAAGATCGATGAACATTATAAGAAGGTCCCTTTTTCTTTCCCTATATTTTCCACCAATCTCAGCACAAGATGGATTGCTTCAGAGATCGATCACCCCGGCATGAATCCGAATTGATTCTTTGGAATAGATACTCCTCTCCTCTCTCCCAAACATTCATAGTGAGGCTTAGCAATTTGATATCCCTAGAATTGTTACAGTTTTGAATATCACCCTTGCTCTTAAATTTGTAAATAATTAATAAATAAGAGGCACAAATTGACACGTCTGTCGAAGACCAAGGCTTGTTACTTTAGTGTGATAACTCAAACATAGGTAAATGAAATGGGAAAGAGAGTGGAATTGTCCCATTTAAATCCATCTATTACAGGTATATCAAGACCCTTCTTTGGGTTTTGCTTTTGTGTAACTGATGTCACCTCTGCAACAAACAAGAAGTGAATAGAATCCACTAATTCTTTCACTGTTGAGTCGCCAGATAGCTTTGGGATTTGTTCCTTGATTTCTTTTGTTAAAAATGAGTCATGCCAAGCTCAATTAAGGATTTACTGCTAGGTTTGGGTACTAGAGGAGGAAAGAAGCTGATAAAAGATATCTGCAGAAATATTCAGCATGTGTTTTGGGTATTATGGAGAAAAAGGAATTCTAGGTGCTTTGAAGGCACAGCAAACACTGTATATGAAATGAAATATAGGTGCCTCTGAATGCAAGCTTTTTGGTGTAAACTCCCGGATGCTTATGAGATACACTTTCCTTAACTCCTTCAATTATAGGATCTTTTGCATAGAGTTTTCCCCTTCTTCATTGTCATTTTGGCATAGAGGATTGCCCAACCTTTTACATCCCAATCACCTTACTCGTGTCTGGTTTTTAATATATCAAAAAAAATTCTAGATTTAGAAAAAGGATTACCATGCCCCAGGATTCAACGTTTGTTATGCTTGGTAATCCTTTTGTACTCACAAGCACTCTTTTTCAAATTGGAAATGATTTTTTTGAAATTGAGCACACCAGCACTCTTTATAATAAAAATAGCATTCTTTATAATAAAATTCTCATTTAGGATTAGAAGATATCGCCTTTTAAATAGGGAATAAACCATTATAAGCAACAGTTCATTCGGTCAATCGAGAAATTTACAAAAATAATGCTCCATCTTGAATGGCATAAGGCAATTCTAATCCTACAATATAATCCTCAGGGAGCGACAACTCTCAAAATTCTATATCCCTTTTCCATTTCTTTCAATAGTCGACACTCATTATCAGTTCCTTGTCCATTAAATCATTCTTTGGCACTTGCATTGAAAAGTCTTCAAACCAAAGCTCTTTTTCATATTCTTTTTTTCAGACAAAAAGTTTAGATCAGTCCAAATTAAAATTGTCCAACATCAATTTCAGTACCAGAGCAAAAGTTTAACCCTGGTGAGAAATGAAAGAACAAGTAACAATAGGAGCATCTTTGCAGAGCCTTACATCCCTAAAGAGACATGTCATTAAAGGTATCAATTATTTATATTATATAATGCTCCAATCTTCAATTTAACACCGAATGCATTTAATTGTGAGAACTCTTCAAAACTTCAACTTTTCTCCACATTAATTAGTATCATACTTCTCATTCTAGATCATCATGAATTTTAGATTCCATGATGGCATATGCATGAACTGAAGCTTTTTAGTGAATCCACAACTATAACTACTACAACGACATACCCAGTTGAATCCACAACTATAACTAAGAACATAAAAATAAACAGCCTTTTTTGTTACTCAAACATGGTGGTTTCAAAGACCTCAAACATGGTGGTTTCAACGCCAAATAAATTCCTAAATTTATGACTAAAGGGGGCTATAAATCAAAGCTAGCGATAACAACTTACATATCAATTTGAACTCAACCATAGGCCACCCAATCCATTTCTAAAGCACATTCTTGTCCAATATCTTATTCACCGACCAATTGTCCACACAAAACACTAACAATTTGCATCTTCAGAAAATACTTAATTCCAAAAGCCAAAAAAACAAGTTTGGATAGATGGCATTATCTTGATGAGATAGAAAATATACATAGCAATTAGGAGTTACTACATAATTTATCGAAATAAAATTTACTAAAGGATGGATCATCAAAACTCAAATTAGATGTTTTTCTTTTCAAAATAAAAAGAAAAATGTCAAAATAATGAATTATAGATTATCAAGACACTAAGGACCCCTAAAACACTCCTTGCATTCATTAAAATTCAACTTATCTGGTCTTCAAAAAATGTTTTATAACCTCTGAGTAAGGACCCCCTTAAGAGGATAAGTTTCAAACTTCTAGAGATTTTTAACAAGCAGAAGCAGATGAGGTAACATAAATGTTAGTAATACACTAAATCCATACAACTCTGCATTCAGTTAAGATTCATTATTCTATAATGTCTTGTAACTTTATTTGGTTTTCCAAGGGAAACTTCCCCATTGACTCTCTAGATTACCATTCTGAGAAATGCACTAAATGGCTCCTCCTTTGAAGAAGAAACTGAAAAGGGTGGGAAGAGAATGAAATGGAACTTACCAGATTTCGGATGCAAAAAGAATGAACCAAGAAATGTCCACTAAGATTGCACAGAAGAGAAGTACAGCGTATGTTCTACCAAGACTCTGACTGCTACTCTCAATAGCCACCAATGCGAATAACCCAATACCCAAATTGATTAGCGAAACACCGTTGTATAGTGCCCCAAGAGATCCAATCAGTGCACAACCAATCTTCAGAAATCAAAATAGAAGCATCCCACAAAATTAATCACCAATTTATACCCAAGAGAAGAGACAAATCAACAACTCGCAAATACCTGAACATATATAAGAATAACTGCAAAGGATTGAATCCTGTCATAATCACGTAGCCACGTTTGTATCTGAGTCCTAAATGCAGAACAAAGCATCATATACAAGAAAAAAATCCACTGGACACTTTAAAGTGAGAAGAAAAACGAGTAGCAGAAGATGGAAAAGAGGGTGATCGTCGCTCGCGAGGGGTTCTACATTGAAAGGCCCGAAAAGCGTTCGATTTCGCTTCTCAAGAACGGGATAAAAAGCGACGCCCTATGCAAGAGAAGCCGATTTCTGGGATGTGTTGGTTTCCTTCAAAATCTTCGACGTAATTTCTACAGTTTTGTAAATGATGATACTTGCCAATAGCTTTTCTTTTTGAGTAAAACCCCAAAATAGCCAACTTTTTTAAAGAAAATGATCAAAAATGTTTTAACGTATGGGAGCTCTGTGGACTCGTATATTTATAGATTATTTGGAGGTGTTGCAAAAGGGCAAATTCGTAATGTGACTATTGAGCTCCGGCTAAGGCAAATGGAGACTCTTTATCAAGCGTTAGGCCGCATTTGTTTTCGTTATAATTTAGACGTCTGAATCTAAATGTACATCCGAATAATTAAGATGTTTTTTCTGTATCTAAATATTGAATGATTAAGATTGTTTATTTGTTAACATCCGAATATCTATTATCTGTTTATGTGTATAAATAATAATATACAATTCAAATAAAAGTTATACCTTTCACAATCCTACATGTAGGCGCCATTTTTGATAATGTTCAAACTATACTTTTCACGATTCTAGATGTAGATGGTCATTGGGATCGATCCCACAAGGAAAAAGTTAAAGTTAGAATTCATTAGAAAATATCAACGTGACCCAAGTTCTTGTAGTTTTAAAAACAAGGAGACATAACGTAAACAATAATAAGATTAAGGAACTAATTCATAACTAAGATTTTGGAATTGGGGTTTTAACCAATAGAAAGAGGGCTTTTATGGAAGATGCATAGTTGAAACTATAGCTAGAAAATGGGTAAAAGCATAGCTCGACAAGGTTAAATGTCAATTGGTAGGCTAGGTCAGTCTATTTTTCGAAATGCATTTCTCGATCACATATCGACATCCATGCATTCTCTGTCAAGTCTGAACATGGGTAATAATACAAAATCAACTCAATTCTTAGCAAAATTTCCTCTTCATGGGTAGCCTAGGTTAGTCTATTGTTCGAAATGCATCTCTTGATCACATATCAACGTTCATGCATACTCTCTCGAGTCTAAACATGGGTAGTAATGCAAATCAACTCAATCCTTAGCAAATTTTTCTCTCTCGAGTGAAATTATGATTAACAAACGCTAATAGTTATTCATTATCTCACCCACTCCATACATCACTTTCTAGCATATACGAAGATCTAAACTTGAACTAAATTTGCAATCTCAATTCATAAGTTAAACGTGCCAAGATAACAAAACTCATATTAATTCAACATAAACTTGAGTTAATACAAAACCCACATTCAAAGCTAACAATTCAACTATATTGCATCCCCTTACAAGATGAGTTTTAGCCAAACATTGCAAAATTAAATAGAATTGTTCTGGAATAGTTGTCTCCCATTGTTCTCAGCTGGATTACAAAGCAAGATACAACCCATAATAAAATCTTCAATCTCTCAAGTACAAAATCCTAAATCACCAAGTACTTTTTGAAACTTCTATTCTTTGAAATTTCTAAAGTGAAAACGTACAGATTTTTCTTCTCTCATTGTTATTTATACCTTCCTCAAAATATGGCAGAAAAAGACTATCGAGACCCTTTCGGTGACATTAGTCAAGCTCATCGAAGACTTTGGCGAGTCACCTCATTCTTGCCACTACTTTTTAGCAGATCATGCAGAATCTACTGAGCTCACCTTCCTGGTTGACGAGTCGCCATTTAGAGCTCTATCTCTCCCTCTAATTAACTCAAGTCAACTGATTTCTTAAAGATTATACACGAGCTTCATCATGCTCGCATTTTAAGTCAGCGAGTCGCCAACCACCTCTCGTATCTCGCCTAATTAGATTGATTGTTGGACTATTCTTTAGGATATGTAGGCGATGTGAAGACCTATTGGGGGAGTCACCACGTGTCCTTTTTGTGATGTCCAGCCTTCATTTTCATTATCTTGTTAACTTTTTCGCTCTTTTTTGCATCATAGAGTCCTTGCCTTGTCCTTCAACCTTCATGTCCTTGAACATTCTAATATTAGTTGTGGACATAAAATAGGCATTAAGGACATTGTCACGACCCAAAATGTGGACGTGATGGCACTAGCTCAATCCTACCAAAACAAGTCAGCCTTGACCCAACGAAAAATAGAAATAACGTGCTGAAGTAACTAAATAAGATAGGTAACTAAAGCTGAAAATCTTCACAAACTTAAACACTACCTAAGGATTGCTTATCACGTGTGCAAGCCACTATCAATATAGAAATCAAAAGAATTACAAGTCCAAACTATCTTCTTCTCGAATAGAACAAAATAGAAAAGAAATAGGAACAAGAGAGTCAGCCAGATGACAACAACCACCTCTCTAATGTCATGCCTAAAGTCCCATTAAGGCGGACTGACACTCGTTGCCGACAAGGCTCGGGAAAACCAACATATACCCATGCACTTTCTATGAATATTATAAAGGGGTTTCCACATTCAACATGCTTTCAAGAAAGTAGACAATAAAAACAAGACAAAAGGAAATACATATGACTAGGCCATTGGAGCCACGATGTCTAAAGTACGATACATGACCACACTTTACTTTACATAGTCTACAAAGCCTCTAGAAAAGGAACGGTATCTATATGGATCGGGAAAAGGCCCCGCCTTATGACCAACTATACAATACAAAAATATAACCTCTAGACACACAAAACTCCGAAGCAACTTGGAGCTCAGTAACAACAGTTGGATGTCCTATACTCTTACTGGGGAGATCTAGCATCTCCTATACCTGTAGCATGAAATACATGTCCCCCGTAAGGGACGTCAGTACGAGATAATATACTAAATATGTAAGGCAGGAAGTATTGTATATGAAATAAAAACTCAAATGAAATCATACATTGGTGTGTAAGGATAAGAGACCACCTTTAGTCATACTGTGGAATCATATACTTTATGTCCTTTTCATTACTTTACCTTTCTTTACTATATAATCTGTACGCAGTACATCATATAAATGACCAGTTGATCAATGGTAAATCAATTTCGGGATCGACCCATGCTAGGGTTTCCTTTCACCCCTAGGATACCCCCCGTAATATGGGATTGACCCATGCTAGGTGATTCTTCCATCCTTGGGATACCACCCATTAATAAGCAACTTCGAGTTATCTTTTATTTACTTTGGAGATGAATTTTTTGGTGGTCATTACATTTAGAGCTATAAGATAATAGACATAACATGTTACATGTAATAATTATGCAAGACAGTACCATAATGAAAAGAGTAGGTTACACAACTAATGAATTACGTAGGAGGTGAAACAACATGTGGACTTTATTAGCAACAAAAGGATCTCATGTATCTTTGTATCCAAAGTATGTATGCAGAATTGACAATGGTTGTGTGTGGGAGCATATGAACATGTTAAAGAGTGGAGACACATTTATTAATTAGGTCACAATTTTTAGGTGCCTTTATGTGCCAAGGAAGAACCTAGATTCATGTCGAATAATACGAAAATGAGTAGCCTTACATACCTCGTTGTACTACGTCATTATTACCTCGAAGTAATATCCTTTCCCTCTAAATACTTATCTACAATAGAGTAGGTGATAAAACTAGTATTAGCAGTTAATAAACATGTCTTGGCAATCCAAACTCATAAAAAAAATGATGCTCGGGCATCAAGCTTGTGATTGTCAATCCAAGAGTATTCTTTCAACCTCTCCACCTCTAATCGTATTTTCTAATACACACTCTCATATACATGTCATATCCAGCTTGTTTTAGTCCCATAATAGTGTTACAACTGTTCACAAAGAACACATATAACAATTCTACACAACACACAAGTAGGCAGCATAATATTACGTCTTCTCGCTACATTTCGAAGTCAACAATCCCAAACCTATTTCAACTTCAACCAAGTTGTCTACAACATATTTACACACAAAAACAGTTCAAAAACATTCCCCAAGTAGAAGGAGGATGTGCAACAACAATTCTCAATTACCAGTCCACAAGTTCCCACTAAGAGCGCAATTAAGATATCATACAAGAACTCATTTTTGCGGAACATAAAAATGGCGCAACAGCCTTCTTACATCACTCAAAACTAAACCTTGTTAAAAACATCAATATTACTGCATAATCCATCTAACCAAGAAGAGAAATGCCTCTTAATAAACAAGAAAAGTGTACAACAATCTTTGGAACATATGTTGTCCAAAATTCCAGCATAAGTATAATCAACATACTCCTCATATTTTTTATGGAATAATTATACTAAACCGTAGGTATTTCTACTTACCTTAGCTCTCAAGGATCTCTTCAAGAACCCTAAAGGTGTGCTTTGGCTGCTTTGCAAAGTCAAGAGAGAGCAATAAATGAACTTGTGAAAGCTGAAATTTTTTCTAAGTTTAAAATGACTTAAAGAGCTGGTTTTTAATCCATCCTAAAAGGGCCACTCTCGGCCGAATTTCTCCTCCAATTTAAGCCATATATTAGCAAGGTGGTGATGCACCTACTTGACCCTTTCACTTGGGTCATATTGGGTTTCAATTTGATGGGCTTTGCTGCCAATTGCTTCTCTTCTCCTTTCACTTAGTTTGGGCGCTATTTGTGAAGTGTGTGGTAAATGTACTTTGGCCCTTTTCCTATTAATCTTGGGCTGCCTATATTTTCCCTTTATAATGCCAAACCATGGGCTAAAATTACATCCTTAACTTGAGCTTTATTCTTTATTGGACTTGAACACATTCGTTGGGCCTCGTCTTTGCGTCCTTTTCATTTTTCTTAATTTTTGGGCCTCAAGATTGAGTTCACTCATGTATGAATTAATATTTCCCATCTATCTATCCAATTTAAGCTAAGCACGTAGGTGACTTCACCTGCTTGCTTCCTAAGTCCTACAAGCACCTCACTTTTTTCCCACTTCGTTTAAGGTCGCGATCTCCTCAATTTGGCTTAAAACTTATATACACTCACTTATCTTAAGCATTAGACACTTTTAAAGTTGGTGCTCCTTATACCTAATCATATCATATTCCATATGCATTGGACTAGTACACCTAAGATGTGGGGTGTTATATCTAAATCTCCCAGGAAGCCTCGGATGATCAAGGAAAAATATTACTTATTGTCCGGGCTCAAAACCTACACAAGTGTAGAAGCAAGGGTGAGTACCAATAACAATATGGTACCCAACAAGTCAACTACAAAAATAGAATAAGTCCAATAGAATACACAAACTCCTTTCCTCCTTACCGACCTCCACAACTATGACCTACACAGAAAATCAGCCCAGCCCAGCCCAGCAACACATAATACATAATAAAGATAGTTATTTTTCCACAATATCACAAGTCAAAATCGCAAGACACAACTCACAAGTGATAACACAGTCAAACAAAGGAATAACATCATGCCACACAAGAATATGCAAGGATGAGATGCAATGTTTATACAATAATCGTCGGTAATGACCTCGCATCATAATATCACTGAAAATTATCTCAACGTTGCTGGTCTTGGCATAATATCATCGCCGGCAAAGACCTCAGCATCACAATATCACTAGTAAAGATCTCAACATCACAATCTCGCCAGCAAAGACCTTGGCATCACATCTCGACCGGTAAAGACCTCGGCCCCAAATTTTACCATCTCACTCATATCAATATTCAGAACCAATGCAAATATGTGACATAGAATGAATGAACATGAGATGAAGTCCACAACAAATCCATTCATAATCACCAACCACAACAATATATCTCAAAAATAGAATTCTCATCACTTAGCCACATTTTCAATTCAAGTGTCACCATACCACACCAACTAACATTTATATTTAATCACCTCATTTCTATAATATTAAAATATTTCATGAATCACATATAGAAGAAAGGATAATTTGAGAATTCTACAAGAATTACAAAGTTTTGAAAGTTCACTTGTCTTAGTGGAATCACGATCAATCTTACACTTGAGTCTTCCCTTTCCGAATAGAATCCGTAGCACCACGATCTAGACAAATTATTACCACAATAAGATTTTAAAACTAACGATACTCATATTACTATACGTCTACCTATTCCCATAAACTAATCAATTTCATAATCAATTCCAAAATTTCAAGCCTAGGGTTCCATATTAATTCCTCCAAATAACATAATCAAGTGAAATCTTATGTAATACAATACAACTGTAACTTACTTATATATGCTAATTTTTTTAATCACGACTTAATTCACAACTTATAAAAAGATTTGGAGGAACAACACGTAACCTTACGATAACCAATTCCAAAAACTGCACCATATAATTCTAAGTTTGCGTAAACGAGAAACCTAAAACACTAATCAGAAGCATGGACCCAGAAGAAAGGCACATGACATGAAAATAAGTTCATCATTATATGTAAAATTTGGAGGAAATACATAGCAACACATCTGTACTTGGGATTTCAAAGGGGATACGCACACACGAGACATAGCAACCCCATTAGAAACAATTATGCATGAATTCTAATTATCACAACTTAAGAATGATATAATATTCATTATATAAACTATGTATCCAATTATTACTAATGCTACAACACTTCACAATGTGAATTTCCATTAGATTTCGAACACATGTGCATTGTTAACACAATTATGCACTGCCTCAAATTGAGAATTGATTCCTTGGACCTATACATGTAATACTACTTATATTTATATTCTTGCTAACATATTCAATTCAAGTTGAAGGATGAGTTGGTGACTTACCCGCGTATGGCATTCTTTTTCACCGTCTCTCATCAAAGGTAATCACTCAACCCTACTTCTTTTTATCATTATTATTTTGATTAAGAAAACTAATTACGTACTAAAGAGGCTGAATTATATCAACTTAATAATTAGTAGAAATGGTATAAGTAATCTAGAATTTTAACTAAATTATCACTTTAACCAATCAACTAACTTGGCTATCTAAAACTACCCTTCAACTTAGTAATAAAAGTTCTCAAATAGTCCAAAAGACCCCTTTTAAATTACGAGAAAGATATTATTATGAAATCAAGAGGGCTAATTCTAAAAATGATATTATGGGTCATTACAACTATTTTCTAGAATTTAATCCCGAAATGAGTCGAATTCCCCGACTCATCAACAATCCAAACTTTAACTTTTACTTGTCCTCAAGTAAATCAAGAATCAATCAACTCAGGGATCATGTCTATAAGCAGTGTTGATTGAGACTCATAGACAAGGTTTATACTAATCATGCAATATTCATTTATACACTCAAAGCCTCAAATGATGGCTAGTTATTAGCAATTGGAATTCCCGCTCACAAATGTTTGTTTTAACGACAAATTCATGCCTAATAAATGTATTAGAATGCCCTCAGTTCAAGAATGATTCCATGCTCTCAAAGAGTTGATCAAAGACTAAGTTTAAGGAATCACAATCAAAACCCTCACACTCCCAAAGAGAAAAATATGCACAATTCTACCCATGGACTTATTTATATTTTCCAATCAACACTTAAAGCGGCTTATGCTCTTATGAGTCTTACAATTGGACCGAGGGCAAAGAAATGGTCATTTTTTGGTTTAGTGACTTGACTTTCTTGGTGCATGGGTCACTTCCTCATTTTTTCCCTTTCTTGCATTCTTGTAAACTTTTTCGAGTCATTCTCGGTATTTTCGTACGATACCAATCTTTGGAAACTTTTATTGAACACCCCTTCTCTAGTACAAAGCACAATAGGCTCTTTTCATCATAAACATTCTTTCTTTCATCAAAGACCTCTCTTTGTTTCTTTTTTTTTTTATAAATAGAGAAGTTCCATCTTTTGTACAATCATGCTTCCAAGAACAACTTCTAATAAACTTTTCCTTCTAGTTCCTTCTCTCCATCTTGCCACACCTAATATTGGCTTTTTAAACAAACCACTGCTCCAAGAAGGTTATCGGTGGGAAAGATAATAATAGTGTCAACAATCGATTTAACATTTTCATTCAAGTTTCATCCGAAGGAAAGGATAGTCTCAAACAATGCCAAGCTACACTCACACACTCATAAGGAAACCACAAAGGGATATGTAACGACTTTCAATTTAGGAGCCTAGAAGTGTAAAAAAGTTGGACTAATAAATGACCTGGGTCAGTTTACAAAGATGACTTACGACCTGTAGATATGATGACAGCCCATGGGTCGACCTCTTAAACATGAACTTCAGGAAAGGAAAAAAGTTTTCAAGTGTGGGGTAACCCACGTAGCCAATGACGACTCATAAAATGTTTGATGGTTCGTAGAAAGAGCCGTAGTTGAGAGTATCAAACATGAAGGAAATTAGAGTTTTTAGAAGGTGGCCCATAATTAACAGCATGTTCCGTAGACTATTGTACCACCCGTATAAACCTTCATAGATAATCTCCAGTAAAGTCAAAAAATTGACTAAGTGTGGAAGGACTCTACGAGTCTAACCATGATCCGTAAGTCAAAGGACATCCCTAGAAAAGGGGTTTCATGGTTTGGGTTGACAAAACAATTTTTGAAGATTGGAAAGGAGAACAAGACGGACAGGACTATGGTCTATGGTTCAAACCATGACCCATAATCGGGCTTTTATAAACTCCATCCAAGAGTTTTAATGAAGGGTAGTTTTATCATTTCTGCCAATTCTAATTCTATACTATGTTGTTTTTGGGATTCTAATGGCCTTAAATTAGACCTTAAATCCCTAGGACCCTCATTCATTCTCTCATTCTCCTATTCTCAAAATTTTAAGGCAAAAGAAATACTCCCCATAGAAGAAGAACAAGCTAAGGAGGTTAGGGTTCAAGGGGCTCTTTCTTCAAACAACAAATTCCTTTTTCCCAAACTTACCAAGGTATGTGAGTTTGATTTGTGAATCTTCTTTTACCCACAAAGTCCTACATAATAATTTTACCTTTTCTTTAATTCTCTTCAAGTTGATACACGTGCTAATGATGATTTTATGATACTTTATGCCAGTAAATGGTCTCAAATTATTTATATGTATTTAAGTTATTGATGATGACCCCAATTATGAGTATTGATAATGATGAAGTGTGAGCTGTTTAACATGTTTTGAGTAAGCATATTTTCATGATTTATGATGTTTTAACTTAAGAGGTAGCCCACTAAGTTTCTAGTTAAGTTTTCATAATTTATGATGATAATTAGGTCATTAAAGCTGTGTTTTAAAGTTATGATATGTCAAAGATTTGAGCACATTGACAATTGCCCTAAAGATGTTTAAGAAGGCCCCTAAGATGAAAAGACAATTCTCACTTGGTGGTTCCTAAGCTCGAGCTACTCCTAAGATTTGCTACTTATGATTTTAAGTATTATAAATTGACTAAGTAATGTTTTAAAGATTTTGTGGGATGACTTAGCATCGAATGAGGCATTGTGGTGGGGTTCAGTTTTGGTAAGGGAACCTTGGAAGCAATATTTGCCCCATTAACTATGTGCCACCATACGGGTATTTATAAGCAAGGCTAGTGGGTCCACGTAGGCCATTTATGTTATATGAAGATGTATGCGAAGTGATGGAGTTTCCCCCCACAAGTGGTCTCCCCATGCTGACGTAGAGGGTTATGTTAGATTTCATGTAGTAGCTCACATGTTTTATATGTCAGTTAAGGTCCACTCCCACAAGTTTATGACTCTATGACATGGTTCCATCGCATGTGATCTTTTACCCATAGCTTTTCATTCATATTGAGCATTATTCCTTGTTCATGCATAAGCTCATGTCCATGTACGTTTATCGTCTTATATATATGTGTGTGTATGTTCTACTTATGAATGATGGCATTACAATTTCATGTTTTCATTACATCTCACATACTTATTACATTCCAAAAGTGCTAATACATATTTTGCCTGCATGATTTAACCATGTAAGGGTAGGTGCTCCTTCATTGACTTATGGCTAGTTTTACGACATTCAAGACTAGTACTTTTGTTGTGGTGAGCACTTAGTCTGGGTCTCTACCATTTTCATTCTTGCTATGTATTTCAAACACTATGTATATGTTGGCCTATTGCAGCTTTTACATTCTATGTTATTTATGTATGAAGTCTTTTCTATTTGATGAAAATCAATTGTTACGGTTTCGTCTATCTATGGTTTAGGCATTATGCTTAATGGACAAATGTAGATGTTTCCCTGGCCCCATAAACCCTTCCCCCATTTTACTTCTTCATAATGTTTAATTTATGCCTATGAATGCTTGAGATATTAAAGATGGCTTCACCGTATGATGACTATGCCCTAGGTTGGGTCGTTACAAATTTGGTATCCGAGCACGAGGTTTTAAAATGTTTCTTGGATATCCATGCATACCACATTGAGTAGAATCTCATTCAAGGTTGTGAAGCGGGCCACTATCTTGAGTGAAAGGCTATGAGAAGGTTTAGGAAAGTCTTCTCTTCTTTCTTGTTTGTGTCATTCCTTTAGAGTCGAATAAGGTTTTCCTTTCCAATCACTAATGATGACCTCTTTGATCATTTCTAGATCATGCCACCCAGAAGAGCTCCACACTAAAGAGGCACTCCTGAATAATAAGTCCCTCCGCTTCAACAAGACAACGGGGTGTCTCATACAGAGGTTCGAGTCACCTTCACCATGTTGGCCCAAGCATTCGCCAACCATGCTAATAAAGAGATCATCGTTCCTCTCCAAGTGACTACTTTGGCCACTCGTGTGAGAGACTTCATGAGGATGAGCCCTCTGGAGTTCTATGGTTCCAAGATGGAGGAGTACCCCCATTGATTTTATTGATGAGGCCTATCGAATAGAAGTGGTCATAGTTATCCCTTTAGAGGAAAAAGCCAAGTTGGTGGCCTACCAACTCAAAGGGGTAGCCAAAATATGGTATGAGCAATAGCTGGATGAGTGGGGCCAAGAAGCGGGTCCAATTGGATGGGAAGAGTTCAAGTGCGCCTTCTTGGTTCACTTGTTTTCGATTGAGTTGAGGGAGGTCAAAGTTCAAGAATTTATCAACCTCAAGCAAGGGTCCATGAGTGTGAGAGAGTATGCTCTCAAATTCACTAAGCTCTCCGAGTATGCTCCATTTATGGTTGCGGATCTAAGCACCTGTAAGAGCAAGTTCATCTCTGGTATGTCCGACTTGGTGTCCAACAAGTGTAAGACGTCTATGTAGTGAAGTAGATGTATATCTCCCGATTGATGACCTATACGGAGCAAATAGAGGAGAAGTTAAGGGAAAGAGCAAGGGGGTCCAAAAGAACTCGGGTTGAGCTCGGGTTGATGGTGGGGGCTATTCTCACCAAAGAAGTAGAGGTCACAATTTCCAAAGTGGCCACAAGAAAGGTGGACAAGGGTCTACCAACACCCTTTCTCCCCAAACCACTATAGAAAAGGGGGGTAGCTTCAAAGCCTCAAATCCCGAATTTCCCTAAGTGCGGAAGGCTCCAAGAGTGGGAGTGCTTGGACGAATCAAATACTTGTTTTAAATATGGGAAGCCCACACATCATGCTAAGTATTACAGAAGTGGTGGTGCAAGGCCTCAATTCTAAGGTGGGCAAGTTCAAGGCGCCCAAAGGACCAATTGTTTTTATGCTTACCATAGTCGTCAAGAGGTTGATAAGGCTCCGGATGTTGTTACCAGTATGTTGAGAGTTTTCAATTTTGATGTATATGACTTATTAGACCTTGGAGCTAATTTGTCATTTGCGACTCCATTTTATGTTAATAAATTTCATGCATAGCCAGAAGTCCTTCATGCGCCCTATGAAGTATGTAACCTCATAGGCGAGTCCATTGTTGCCCGAAGAGTCTATAGAAATTGTCCTATCTCTAATTTTTTTTTTTTGCATAAAGTGGTCTCTTGTGATCTAGTTGAGCTTTCCATGATTGATTTTGATGTAATACTTGGGATGGATTGGTTTCGTGCCTCTTATGCCTCCATGATTTTAGAACCCATAGAGTTAAGTTTAAATTCCCAAATGAGCCGATTCTTGAGTGGGAAGGTAGTAACTCTTCATGTGGGAACTAGTTTTCTTCTTTCTTAAAGGCCTAGAAGATGATTTCTAGAGGGTGCATCTATCATTTAGTAAGAGTCAAATATGTGACCTCTAAAGTCCCTTCCCTTGAGTTGGTCCCCATTGGGAATGAGTTTCCCAATGTCTTTTTGGATGAGTTATCGAGTGTTCCTCCCAAAAGGGAAATAGACTGTGGCATAGATCTCCTACTCGACACTCAAACCTATTTTAATCCCTTCATATAGATGGCTCCTACAAAGTTGAAGGTATTAAAGAAGAAATTGAGGGATTTATTGGAGAAGGGTTTCATTAGACCTAGTAGGTCTCCATGGGGTGCTCCAGTGTTGTTTGTGAGGAAGAAATATGGGTTACTCCGTATGCACATAGATTACTGGAAACTCAACAAGGTCACTATTAAGAACAAGTATCCACTCTCGAGGATAGATGACTTGTTTGATCAATCGCAAGGGGCTATACACTTCTCCAAGGTTGACTTTTTATCCAAGTATCACCCATTGAGGGTGAGGGAAAGTGACATTCCTAAGACGATATTTCATACTAGGTATGGTCACTTCGAGTTTGTAGTGATGTCGTTTGGTCTCACTAATGCATCGACTAGATTCATGGACCTTATGAATATGGTGTACAAGCCCTTCCTTGACATGTTCGTAGTGGTGTTCATTGACGACATTCTAATCTACTCCCGAAGTAAGAAAGAGCACACGAAGCACTTGAGGGTGGTAAAATAAAGTAATATTATGAAGTTTGTAGTTCTTTACATCTAAAAATACCTAAAAACCCTATTTATAATAAAAGAAAACCAAATCCTAAACTAATTAGGAAAACTAGATTTAGGCCTTCCATGAGCTGAGTTATGGGTCGTGATTGTGTGTACGACTCATGAAAGGGTCTCATAATCTGTGTCTTCAAAATTTGCCTACCATGTACGAAATGCTTTTCTTGGATCGTCAACTGACTTATGGACCGTAGGTGCCTTCATCTTGTTAACTTTCACCAACTATGAAATCTCTGGGCCTTCCTTTCACGAACTGATCCACGGGTCGTGACATAAACCATGACCCATCTTGTTAATTCATAGTTTCAACTTCAGCAAAACTGGACCTCACTAGTTTAGGACTATGAACCCCACCTATGGCTCATAGATCAAACCACCGACCAGAGATGGTCTTGTACATCACCAAAAGGCTGCAACTTGTGCAAATCATCACAAAAACTCCCCGAATCCTATAATCCTACAAAATCAACATAAGAACACATCAAATCTACTAACATTGCTTAGAAATGCACAAAATTTTATGTTTAAGGCATTAAAAGTGTCGTATTTTGGTGGCACATCAACACCCTCAACTTAAAAATTATTATTTTTCCTCAAGTGACAGACTCGATCTAACATAAGCAGTACAACACACACATAGACCTCAATCTCATGGCATACATCATATCTCAGTCAATCGCAGATACCCTTTCAAACTATCAGCGCATATACAAGACAATATTAAACAAACTCAAGTGGATCAA
The DNA here is from genome assembly GCA_029948455.1 of Solanum rostratum. Taxonomy (NCBI): domain Eukaryota; kingdom Viridiplantae; phylum Streptophyta; class Magnoliopsida; order Solanales; family Solanaceae; genus Solanum; species Solanum rostratum. Next base: position 29,196,316 of record CM057045.1, read on the forward strand.
TATATAACAGAGCAACTTTGATAGGCAAGTCAATGTAAATATGCACAATCACCGAGATAGTCCACAATTATTAATATAATTCAAGTGACCTCGCAAAAAAAGTTCCACTTTTCACTCAAACTGATGTATTTCTATTCAATGCTAGGGACTCCGAAATATGCTCACACTCACAATTGATATTCAAACACTGTGTACAATACCATAGTCTTGCCCCTATATTCGTGACCATGATATTTGACTAGTTGAACGAGGATGACTACATGACTTTCTTAGCTTATAACATAGACTCGAGGGCTTGGTTTGATATATCAGGAACATAGTGACTAATTTCCCTCCTTGACACTGTGCTATTTTGCACTTTGCCATACCAACACGTATATTTTGACTTATTATTTCTATTTTCCTATTTCAAACACTTTCGGGTGCACTTATTCTACTTTTCAGCTCATTGCCTTCTATGTTTCTCAATTCTTTTTCTTTTCCACCTCACATTTTCATATTTATGTATTTTTCTCACACTCGTTTTATATTTTTCCCTTTTTCCTTTTACTACTATACTTCCCTTCCTGTCTTGCTGTGATTTCTTTGCAGTAGCCACTCTCAACTTAGGCTTTTGGTCTGAGTTGAGGTGCACGATATCCGACCTATGAACCAGGGCCACTTTTGCACAATATTCAAGGAGGGACAGGGGCCAAATTCAAGATTCACACATACAAAAAGGTTTGGTGACTTAGGTATCGTCACATAAAAAGGTGTATGCATAGCTCAAACATTAGGATCAAGAGATACATATTGCATTTGGTTGATCATTTTAGGCTAAGTGGACTAATATGAACAATGGCCTATGATCCTTTCCTAACCAACTAGCCTACAGTCCCATTCAAAGTAACAGGGCAAGTTTTGGATTGAAATACAATATAAGAATTACAGAATAAAGCGCACACACACTTGGCACTGAATACACTATAAATGTAGACTCTTAGATTGTGCTTTTTATCATAATTTATCCTTTCTTATCAAAACAAACACCATCAACTACCAATCCACATGGTTGTTATCAAAACTACCTTTTCATTACATCATCAATTTCAAAAAAAAAGGGGTATCATTTTCTCAGTATAAATTAATATATGCTACAAATATCAGTACAATATGCTTCCAATACTACTTATACATCCTAAATGTGCCAGTTCAATAGAAAGTAAATGTCCTTAAGGAAAGAACACAGGCAAGAAAATCCCGCGTACTCAAAAATTGGAGTAGATATAGGCCTTGGTTACTCAGTCTTTGCCTAGGCCTATAACTACCCACACCCCATCGAAAAATCCTTGCATTGTCCATAATGCATCAAAATAAACCAATAGCTAACACAGGGATCAAAAAGAACATACCTGGGAGCCTAAGTGCTAGTCTTAGTTGTTTAATCACCACCCTCAACTTGTCGGGCAATCTCCTCTATCGCGGTGGCCTGTCCTGATGGTCCAGCACATAAAGCCATCTATTGCTCTCATGCACGTCGTATTACCTCATCTTTAATAGAGGCCTATCTAGCAACCTCCATTTGTTGTCTCTCTAGCCTCTCAGCATGTCGCCGGGCAGCCTCGGGATCATCATCTCTCGTACATCACCTCTTACTAGAGGCGTGAGCTATAGGCTTGTTTGCAAATAGATCTTGTACCAGTGTAGTAATATCCACTATGGGAATCGTCAAGGGTGCTAGGACTACTGCCCCCATGTCTTCACGGAGTTGCTGGATATCTATTTGGATAATTGTTATATCTGGAATCTGATTCGAACTGAGGCGTTCCTCCACACACCTCTCAGATGCATATATACGACCATGAAGAAGTGATAATCTTTGCTCAAGTGTGGCCATATAGTGCTTCTACATGCGCTCCTCAGACTCAGAGATTGCCTTGCAAACCCAAGGGCTGATCTACTGTAATGACTGAGTCAATTGGGTGACATACCCCGAGAGAGTATCCTAGGCGTGGCCGGCACCCAAAGACTATTGCTAGTCCCCAAGAGAACCACTCGATCTCAAGCCAGTCATTCAAGATCAAACATAGCAGAACGTAGTAGGATAAAATAATAAAGGCAGAAAGCCTCTCGGTCAAAAGGGCCATAGGCCAACAATCTCAGTCTCAACATCTAAGATAAGTAAATATTATTACTAACTCAACTCAACGGGGGAAGGGGGGACCCTATAATAAAATCCTCAAATCTAGTCTATGAAGCCTCTGTTTCAATTCAATAGTCTAAGATGGTACCATGATAGGACATGGCTACCCAACTCAATAAAATCAAATAACTGATCAAGAGAAAAATCTCCTCCGGATAGAAAAGAGGGCTTACAAATAGTTGGAATTAGAAACCCCAGAACCTCAATGATGCGTATGCTGACGTCCTCTACCCCTTGTATCTGTATCATGAAATGATGCAGCGCCGAGTGGCATCAGTACGTGGAATGTACAGTATTTAAGATGGCTGAATATAACAACACATGTAGAATAATATAGGTATAACATCAACTCAACATCATACTCCATTAAAATGTCAATTGTCTATCTAAATCAAGAACAAAGTGTAGACAATTGACTCATCAACATCTCATCTCAACATCATCAATACATCAAATGCATCTCAAGAAAACTCAAATCAACTCAATTCGAAGGACCAATGCCCGTCTAGGACAAGGATAAAGAGTAGACAGGTTGTCATCAAAACCCATCAAGACTCATACCATCATCGGAGTTCTATTAGTGAGAAACCTACCTGGGAGTTTCTCTAATCGATAATAATTATCTATGAGCTGGTGATTATACAAAGAAGAGATGTCATTGCCACATCCATCCAGTACCTTGCCAGGGTAAAGGACATTACTAAAAGTGTATCCACAGTAAATAACATCAGTCCTCTTTTGGGACAAAGGAAGCATCTGTTTTATAGTTCAATCCTCTCCTACGCTGGCCATATAGTTAATGAGTTCGAGTGGGACTCACTCTTATCCATTTTGGTACTCAATACTCCTCCCATAACTCAACATGCTTATAAAACATCAATATCAAGACTTCTCATCATCAGTCCCTTAGGGACATAGTACATCGAATCGTCTCATCAACATTAACTCTTGGACTCGAAACATTCTTTTAGAAAGTTTCAAGCTTTTTAAGGCTCAAAGAATATCATTCTCATCAACATCATCATTAACACTCTCAACATTCAGACCATAATCACAAACATCAAGTACATCATTATTGTCAAGGTTTTAGACTCATCCCCTAAGTTCATTCTTGCATTCTTTAATAAAATACACGTAGAGTTTGGTGAAATCATTCATGAAATCAGTTATGCAGTAACTCAAGTTTGTGATGATCATCAATTTAAGAAAATACACGGGATAAGTAAAATCTCAATAGAATACTGAGATTATAGACTCATTATCTTCGATTATGGACTTAATTCAATCAAAAAGGGGCACATGGAAGAACAATTCCATGCCGGTAGGTTATCCTTACATACCTGAGATGATTGCTAATGAAAATCTCACTTGGGGATCTCCTCTTAAAATCTTTAATCTCAATTGTCCTCTACTCTCCTCAAGCCCTAGCTTGTTAGCGTTGTTAGGAAGAGGGTTTAGGATGGGTTTCTGAACCCTTTCTTCATGAAAATAACTTATATTAGTCGTGTATGGAGTTTAGAAAATATTGAAAATGGACTGGAATGCCCCCTCGAAAATTGTAGAATTTTTCCAGAGTTGGAGTGACTCAGTCCGCGACGCAGACTGGTCACTTACCAGTATATTTGCTTCAAATATTTTCTGAACGAGTTCTCTCAATGCCGTCAAAAAACTTTGAAAAAAACATAAGTCCCCTCTCCGCAATAGGTGTGCGACACGGCTCTGTCGCGTACCTCCACTGTATTTTCGTTTCATAACAAAAAATTATCTGTTGACTCGATCGCTCTAAAAATTGATCGAGACCCTTCCCCCACTCAATGTTTTGTGTTGATCACAAATCCGGCCTAAGATTTTCCATATGAGCATTAGAAGATGCATTATGCACACCTCCCTCCTCTAGGGGTATTTTGGTAATTTTATCGAGCGTTACATCATCTCCCCCTTGGGATCATTAGTCTTCGAATGATGAGCAGGAGTGGTAATATGGTACGAATAGACTCAAGACTCATCTTGATAAACACTCAATAACTCAACTTTCAACTTTTTATCAACCTCGGTAACTCTACTCAGAACATCAAGAATGGACACATCAACTCAAGATGGAAACATCAAGTTAAGTTAGAGATAGGAAAATTACCTTTGGTATTCTCGTCATCAGGCATGAATAGGTGCGGGTATTTGGCTCTCATCTCTTCCTCAGTTTCCCATGTGACTTCCTCAACAAATTGATAACGGAGGCTATCTCTTTGTTTCTTAATATGCGAACCTGTCGATCAAGGATTTAGACTGGAATTTCCTCATAGGACAAGCTATCTTTTACTCCAGTGCTCTCAACAAGGATCACTAAGGCAGGATATCCCAAGGAGATCGCGAGGTCAGTGAATGAAGTCCTCTTCAGCATAGAGATATGAAATACCGGATTGATTCTATTTAACTCAAAAGGCAAGTCTAACTCGTAAGCAACTTTCCCAATCCTCCTCACAATCTGATAAGGGCCAATATAGCGAGGACTTAATTTCCCCTTCTTCCCAAACCTCATGACACCCTTCATGGGTGATACCTTCAAGTATACCCAACAGCTCACCTTGAACTCTAAATCCCTTCTCCTCACATCGGTGTAAGATTTCTTTTGGCTTTGTGCAGTCTTCAACCTCTCTCTAATAATCTTCACCTTCTCCATGGACTGTTGGACAAGGTCAGGCCCAATCAACTCGGCTTCTCCAACCTCAAACCACCAAATGGGTGACCTACACCTCCTTTCATACATAGCCTCATACGGGGCCATTTGAATGCTTGCATAGAAACTGTTGTTATATGCAAATTCAATCAATAGTAGGTGGTCATCCTAATTCCCTTTGAAATCAAAGACACAGGCTCTCAACATATCTTCCATTGTCTGAATGGTGCACTCCGCCAGACCATCTGTCTGTGGATGAAAGGTTGTACCCAAATTTACCTTGGTACCCAATCCCTTCTGGAAGGATCTCCAGAAGTGAGAGGTAAATTGAGCTCCTCTATCTGAGATGATAGATAAGGGAACTGTATGCAACCTTACAATCTCTTGGATGTACATCTTGGAATACTCCTCTGTAGTATTAGTTGTCTTGACTTCTAAGAAGTGTGTTGATTTAGTCATCCTATATATAATCACCCATATAGAATCATGCTGTCTCTGGGATCTCGGTAGGCGAGTGATGAAATCCATGTTAACCATCTCCCAATTCCACTCTGGAATCTCAAAGTTCTGAGCCAAACCACTTGACCTTTGATGCTCAACTTCACTTTCTAGCAATTCGGGCACTTTGAAATGAATTAGCAATATCTCTTTTCATTGCACTCCACTAATAGACTTCTTTCAAGTCGTGGTACATTTTGGTAGAGCCCGGATGAATGGAATATCTAGTATTATGGGCTTTATCCATGATCTTCTCTCGGACACCATCAACATTGGGGACACATAGCCTACTCTAGTATCTCAACACCCCATCTCCCCCTTTGGAGAAGACCATCACTTTTTGTTTGTGGACATCCTCCTTTAATTGGAGTATGATAGGATCGTGATCTTGTTTTTCCTTTACCTCTGTTACTAGGGATGATGCAGACCCACTCTGAACAATAATTCTTCCTTCGTCATTCTCCTTGAGTTGGACTCCCAATCGAGCCAATCTATGCACTTCCTTCACTAGCTCTTTCTTCCTTTCCTCAACATGGGTTGTGCTACCATTGACAATCTGCTAAGAGCGTCAGCAACAATGTTAGCTTTACCTGGGTGGTGTAGGGTGCTCATGTCATAATCCTTGATTAACTCCAACCATCTCCTCTATAAAAAATTAAGCTCTCTGACTGAAAACATACTGCAAGCTCTTGTAGTTAGTGAACACATCCACAAGCACTCCATACAAGTAGTGGTGCCAGATTTTAAGTGCGAACACCACCGCCGCCAACTCAAGATCATGGGTTAGATAGTTTCTTTCATGAACCTTAAGTTTCCCGGAAGCATAGGCTATCACCTTCCCCCTCTGCCTTAGCACACAACCCAACCCAACTCTTGACGCATCACAATATATTACAAAATCCTCTGTCCCATCGAGCAAGGTCAAAACAGGTACCATAGTGAACCTAGTCTTCAACTCTTGGAAACTCTTCTCATATTCCTCAGACCATTGAAACTTGACCTTTTTCTGAGCTACTTTGGTCAATGGTGCAGATAGGGATGAAAATCCGTGAACGAACCTGCGGTAGTATCCAGCCAACCCCAAGAAACTTCTTATGTCAGTCGGAGAGGTCGGTCTTAGCTAGTTTTAACCACTTCAATCTTCTGGACATCTACTTAAATACCATCACCTGAAATCACATGGCCTAGGAAAGCCACTTACTTGAGCCAAAACTCATATTTTGAGAACTTGGCATACAACTCATGGTACGTAAGAGTCTAAAGGACAACTCTAAGGTGATTGACATGCTCCTCTTCATCGTTCGAATACACCAAAATGCCATCGATGAACACGATTACAAACATGTCAAGATAGGGTCGGAACACTCTATTCATCAAGTCCATGAAGGTTGTAGGTGTGTTTGTCAACCCAAAGGACATGACCAATAATTCAAAGTGGACATATCTAGTCCTGAAAGCTGTCTTTGGAATGTCACACTCCCTCACTCTCAACTGATGTTAACCCGATCTAAGGTCTATCTTTGAAAAGCATGAGGCACTCTGAAGTTGGTCAAACAAATTATCTATCTTGGGGAGAGGATATTTATTCTTGATCATGACCTTGTTCTGTTGCCTATAGTCTATCTTCTTTCGCACAAAAAGAATAGGAGCACCCCAAGGAGAAACACTTGGCCTAATAAAGCCCTTCTCTAGCAGATCCCTCAATTGCTCTTTCAACTCTTTCAACTCAGCGGGGGACATCCTATATGGTGGAATTGAAATAGGTTATGTATCAGGAAGAACATCAATCCCGAAGTCAATCTCCCTATTAGGAGGGACTCCAGGTAATTCCTCAGGGAACACTTCAGGAAACTCATTCACAATCGGAACTAACTCAATGGTAAGGGACTCAATATCATCAAACTTAACTCGCACGAGGTGGTACATACAACCTTTAGAGATTAACATCCTAGCCCTCGGGTAGGAAATAAACTTACCCTTGGATGCAACATAACTTCCCTTCCACTCTAGGACTAGTTCATTCGGAAATTGGAACCTGACAACTCGGTTTCTACAATATATTGTGACATAACAGGCATGAAGCCAATTCATACCAAGGATTACATCAAAGTCAACCATCTCCAACTCTACCAAGTCAACCAAACTATCGCTATGATAGATGGATACTACATAATTTCTATAGACCCTCTCAGCTAAGATAGACTCGCTAGTGGGAGTGGAAATAGTACAACGCTAAAGCAAACACTCTGGAAGAATCTCAAATCTACAGGCTACATAGGGAGTCACAAAAGATAAAGTGGCACTCGGGTCAACCAATGCATAATAATTATAAGAAAAGACTCAAAGCATACCCGTAACAACATCTGGTGCAACCTTTTGATCCTGTCGACTACTCATCACATACAGACAATTTGTCCCACCTCCTACACCTATAGTTGTATCCTTCTGATGGCTGCCCGCAGAGGGCGCTGCAGACGACTTTGCTTTGTTACTCCCATCACCCCATCTCTTTGTAGGACACTTACTCTAAATGTGGCCAGTCTGTCCACATGTATAACAAGCATTTGTGCCCTCACGAGATGCACCTAGGTAAAGTTTGCCACATCTACCACAAGGTGGCTTTCTTCTCGGGCCTTGGGTCATGCTAGCTTGGGACTGAGGACCATGAGCTTTGAAATTCTCGTGACCATAAGAATTCTGATCATACCTGTTTGGTAAATGGGCGCACTTGCCACAGAGGGTGCATAGCTAGAAGACATCCTCTGAAAGTAAGTTTTGTCACCCTAATTCTGCTTGTGTTGGCTAGGCTCATGCCCTGTCAATTTGGCCTTCTTGCTCTGCGGCTCTTCCCTGTCCTTCTTCTTGTCTCCCTCAGTTTGTTGGGCATAGACCATAAGTCTAGAGATGTCCATACCTAGGATCATCAATGCTGCCTTACACTCTCTCTTTACATGCATGCTCAACCTAGATACGAAATTTCTCATTCTCGCCCTCCTATCCAATACTATCTTTGAGGCATATCGGGATAGCCGGATGAACTTGAGGCTATACTCTTTGATAGTCATCCCCTCTTGCTTCAGGTTCACGAACTCCTCAACCTTTGCCTCCCTCAATTCTTGGGGAAAAAAGTGGTCGAGGAAAGCACTCTCAAACTCATCCCACTCAGCAGGCTCAGCATCTTTACCTCGACAATCTTCCCATTAGTCATACCAGATGTTCGCAACATCCTTAAGATGATAGGAGGCATGTTCAACTCCCTAAACCTTATTTGTATGCATAGCTCTCAAGACCTTGCACATCTCATCAATAAAGTTCTGTGGGTCCTCTTCAACATTTGACCCCATATAGACTGGTGGGTTTATCCTCAGGAAATCTCTGAGCCTGGTTGTAGACATGGGCTCTTGGGAACTGGAGCTAGGGGCTTGGGGACCTCGGTTATTACTCTGGAAGTCCACTAGTTGGGTGAGCATAGCAATGGCTCCTCTGAAGTCCGCCTCTGAGGTGGAGGCTGACTGAGCAGGAGGTGCTTGTGGAATCTTAGTAGCTCTTGCAGGTCGGCCGTGTCTCCTCGTCTTAGTCTGAGTAGGGGCCTCTGGTGGGGAATTCTCAGTGTTTAGGGCTGAGGCATTTCTTTGGGCAGCAGTACGTTTAAGAGGCATGATCTGTAAACGCATAATGCACAAATTAGAAGAGAGTTTTATAGAGTCAAACTTTGTCGCACGAACTCAGAATACAGGAGAAGTGTAACCAATCCCAATGTCCTATAGCCTCTTATTTATCAAATGTGGTGCACAACACACACATAAACAAGACTCTACTAGACACGACTTTATACACTCCCTAGGACTCTTGAACTATGTGCTCTGATACCAAGTTTGTCATGCCTCAGGAGGGTACCCTAGGCATGGTCGGCACCCAAAGACTATTGCTAGTCCCCAAGCAAACCACTCGATCTCAATGCAGTCATTCAACATCAAACAAAACGGAAAGTAGTAGGATAAAAGAATAAAGGTAGTGAGCCTCTCGGTCAAAATGGCCATAGGCAAACAACCTCAGTCTGAACATCTAAGATAAGTAAATATTATTACTAACTCAACTCAAGGAAGGGGGACGCCAAAATCAAATCCTCAACTTTAGTCTGTGAAGCCTCTACCTCTACTCAACAGTCTAAGATGGTACAATGATAGGCCATGGCTACCCACTTCAATAAAATCAAATAACTAATAAAGAGAAAAATCTCCTCGGGATAGCAAAAAGGGCTCACTAATAGCCGCAATTAGAAACCTCGGAACCTCAACGATGCGTCAGTTAACATCCTCTACCTCCTATATTTGCATCATGAAACGCTGCAGCGCCGAGTGGCATCAGTACGTGGAATGTACAGTATGTAAGATGACTGAATATAACAACATAGGTAAAATAATATAGGCATAACATCAATTCAACATCATACTCCATCAGAATGTCAATTGTCTATCTAAAGCAAGAACAAAGAGTAGATAAATGACTCATATCTCAACATCATCAATACATCAAACACATCTCAAGGAAATTCGACTCAACTCAACTCGAAGGATCAATGCCCATCTAGGACAAGGATAAAGAGTAGACATCAAGTCATCAACATCCATCAAGGCTCATACCATTACATCAACATCAGAGTTCTATTAGTGAGGAACCTACCTGGGAGTTTCTCTAATCGATAATAAGTATCTATGAGCTGTACAAAGAAGAGATGTCATTGCCACATCCATCCAGTACCTTGCCAGGGTAAAGGACATTACTAAAAGTGTATCCACAGTAAATAACATCAGTCCTCTTTTGGGACAAAGGAAGCATCTGTTTTATAGTTCAATCCTCTCCTACGCTGGCCATATAGTTAATGAGTTCGAGTGGGACTCACTCTTATCCATTTTGGTACTCAATACTCCTCCCATAACTCAACATGCTTATAAAACATCAATATCAAGACTTCTCATCATCAGTCCCTTAGGGACATAGTACATCGAATCGTCTCATCAACATTAACTCTTGGACTCGAAACATTCTTTTAGAAAGTTTCAAGCCTTTTAAGGCTCAAAGAATATCATTCTCATCAACATCATCATTAACACTCTCAACATTCAGACCATAATCACAAACATCAAGTACATCATTATTGTCAAGGCTTTAGACTCATCCCCTAAGTTCATTCTTGCATTCTTTAATAAAATACACGTAGAGTTTGGTGAAATCATTCATGAAATCAGTTATGCAGTAACTCAAGTTTGTGATGATCATCAATTTAAGAAAATACACGGGATAAGTAAAATCTCAATAGAATACTGAGATTATAGACTCATTATCTTCGATTATGGACTTAATTCAATCAAAAGGGGGCACATGGAAGAACAATTCCATGCCGGTAGGTTATCCTTACATACCTGAGATGATTGCTAATGAAAATCTCACTTGGGGATCTCCTCTTAAAATCTTTAATCTCAATTGTCCTCTACTCTCCTCAAGCCCTAGCTTGTTAGCGTTGTTAGGAAGAGGGTTTAGGATTGGGTTTTTGAACCCTTTATTCGTGAAAATGACTTATATTTGTTGTATATGGAGTTTAGAAAATGTTAGGAATGGACCAGAATGCCCCTAAAAATTTTAGAAATTTTCCTGACTCGAAGTGACTCAGTCCGCGACGCAGATTGGTCTCTTACCAGTATATTTGCTACAAATATCTTCTGAACTAGTTTTCTCAATCCCGTAAAAAAAATTTGAAAGAAAACATAAGTCCCTCTCCGAAATAGGTGCACGACGCGGCTCTGTCGCGCACCTCCACTATTTTTTGTTTTGGAATAAAAAATTATCTTTTGACTAGGTGGCTCTAAAAATCAACTGAGACCCTTCCGTCATTCAATATTTTGTGCTGATCACATATCCAGCCTTGAATTTTCTACACGAGCATCGGAAGACACATTATGTACACCTCCCTCCTCTAGTGGTATTTTGGTAATTTTACCGAGCGTTACACTAGGACTCAATGTAACCCTGGCGCTGTACCAGGGCATGAATGGAATCCCGAAAATATAAACCATACCTGCAGTCTGATGACGTGAAGTCATAACCTGTGGTATAGTGGAGGAAGTAAAAGTGGGCCCATCTCAATCTCAACATCAGTGTATAAGGGCCTTTCAGACTCATCAATAACAACAATCATAATGGGGGCCTTAGGATGCGGAGGCTCGGCGAACATCTTGGGTAACCTAAATATGGAGTGTGGTGCTCGCCTCGGTGCAACTGGATTCTCATTGGCCTTTATTAGGCAGACATCCTAGGTTCTCTAAACATCTATCATAGCGTCAACATTGTGGATGATCTTCACCCCCACACCTATACATAGTCGGTGAACCAAACACGGGCATGGGATAGATGTCGACCTTCTCAAAGCTCGCTCGTGTATCTCATCTATGATGCAGAGATCAAAGTCAATGTCATAGCCAGCTATGATGCTAGCAATAAGTATTGTAGGATGTTGCATAAAAGTATTTTCTGCGTGTGTCGGCCAGATCCAAGTATGAACCACTGCTCATTAGAATTCGCCTGCAAAATTAAGTAAGGCCTTTATAATAGGCATGGGGCTGGACACACAGTCAACGCCCGTGCCTCGCAATGAAATATGGTCGGCAATACATCTTAACAGGATGACCTTTCAGACCGCATCTCTCATAACTTTATAATACCATGCCTGCCCTAATCTGTAATCGACCATTTTTATAGGCACAGGTGTTTGATAATCTGGACCGAATAAGAATCTACGGACGATGGCCTCTGATAAATCAATAGGAATACCTCGTACCAATGTCTGGGTCAATGTGGCTGAGAAATATGCTTCGCCTTCTTCAACGTAGCCTTAATAACGGTAGTAGCATAGGATGCATAGAGATCACAAACTAACACCGGGAAATACTTCCCTGATGGTTTTGCTAGCCAATCCAAGCTGTATCGGCTGATCGTGTCATGGAGGATCGGCACACCATCAAAATTAGTTATCACTATCTTGGGCTCTTTAAATATGGTCTGGGTGTGCCGGCCTCCGTCATCCTCCTGGAACTCCTTTTTGTAGATAGCCAACATGTCTTTGATGCATCAGCATCTTGACTGTTCAGTTACGTGAATGGGTACTAAGACAAACTTGCCAATCATCAGATTCCGAGCCTAACTCATCATCTAAACTTGAGCCATCTCTGTCTAGGGAGCCTGTCCGAGACTCCTTCACAGAGTTCGTCATTTGTATCAAACTTCTCCTTCTTATCTGAGCCTGCTTCCTTAGATTGGGGAGGTTATGGTGTAATGGCCTGTGGCTGGGCCAGTGCTATCTGTCTGGATACCACCCTAGTGCGTCAAGGCTCGATGCCCTTATCTGGATGAACGTTGAGCTCCTCTACTGAGCCATTGGCCTCTGACTCCATTGGCTTATCACGAAGTCTATCACTAAGAGCGTGAATCTCATCATGTCTTTGTCGAGGACCTATGGTATCTTCAAACATAACCAAACAAGCACATACGAGTCTATAGAAGTGAAAAAAGAACAACAAAAACTTAACTAAGATTTGTCACAGAAGAAACTACGAAGGCTCACCTATGGGCTATAGAGTGAACTATGGGCCGTAGAACGCCTTCGTATAAATAGGGTAATAGTAAATTAAGCTACCAAAAATGTAACTACAAACTCAGTCAAGACCCCTAGATTGAACCGTGAGTCATGGACTGGGTTGTGGTTGCAGAGTTGGACAAATACTTTGCAGGTATTGAAAACTACTAACACTGTTTACATGCTGTAGTTAAAACTATGACTTGTAAATAGGTTTGCCCTATTAACTTTGGGATTTCCAAGTTGCTGAGGATGGCAATTATGGTCCGTGAATGAAACCATGGGTCCTATAAGACCCTCATAAATTTGAGTATACAACAACTGAACTTCCTAAGTCTACAGACGTTTCAATACATTATTCACAATACTAAAATTTAGCTAATGGCCCAGTTAACTAAGATGTAAACAACCACAACAGTACATACACTAGTCCATATGAACAAGGTATACAAAATTAGACCAAGGTGAAGTCCAATGACAAGTCAAACACAATCCAACATGACTAACACATGTCCCAAAATATTTCAATCCAAACCCAATTTATATTAAATATTCACCTACCCCACATTCCCCAATTTAGTCTAAATCATAAGATATACCCTCCACTAACCAAGCAGAGCAAAACATATGGACACACAATGTACACAAATTATATACTTCTAGTAATCCATTTTCTATCACCCCATCTCAACATAATATCGTTTCCATACAAATTATGCAAGCTTCATCAGCAATTCAACAAGATAGGTCAACATAAATTTGTATTAGCAATGCTATGCACAAGAACTCTTATTAAACAGGCATAGGTGCACTCTTTTAACATAACTCCAATGCCAATAGTTTGAATTAAATAATGATATTCAACTAATTCAAACAAAGTCTAGGTTTCATTATCCCTAGGGCAAGAAAATCAATAAATTCAACTCCCCTAAATTCATATGCCAAAATTCAAAAATTTGGAAGTTTCAAGAGAGATACATTCCGGAATACCATGATTATAGCTGAGAAAATGATGAAAAACCAAAGTGGAGAAAGCCCTAATCTTGCCAAAATAGTGAACGAGTGGTTGGGTGTTGTTGGAGGGAAGGAAGAAAGGGTAAGGTTTAGGATATTTTTTTTAAATTTATTGAGAAAATGAGGGGTAATTTTATTTTGCCCCTATTTTATTCTTATCGGGTAAAGTAGAATTTTGATTCCATGAAACCTTGATTACAGGCTGTGAAAGGTTCTATGACCTATGATTCTTGGTTTCATGGTTTCAAAAGCTCAGTTTTGAAAACCTGGCTTCTACGAATACAACCAAAAGTCGTGGATTGTTCGACGACTTTTAGGTTGTATTCGTAGATGCCCCTAACACTTAGTAAAATTTTCAAAAAACTTACCTGGAATCCACGAACCCTATTCACGGCTCGTACTCTTTTCTATGAACCATAAAGTTGGCTCGTGGATTTGAAGTGCACAGTATCCTACTCTCTGGAAATGGTTATATGATCAATTCCACGAGCCCTGGTTTAAACCACTGTCCGTACACTGGCACGTAGAACTATATTTTCTCACTTTTGGTACGGGTTTGCTACCTTCGCCGTGTTATTGCATATTCTCAACAAAATAAGGTGTTACCCTGTATTTTCCGGTCTGTGTGTCTCAAATTGCAACCAAAACATGAAAATTTAAGCTACCTATGAGTCCAAAAAAATTTAGCACAAATACATGAAAATTATAACTAGTATCTTGGATTTTCACCCCAAGCAGCGCCTGATTTATTGTCAAGGCATGACTTAGACTAATTGGTTACTCAGACTTCACAAGTGTCCATACTTCCACTCTCTTGACCTCATCTGCATTACCGAGGTATGGTTTGATTCTTTGACCACTGACTTTGATCCTCGTGCCATGTTTGTATTCTAAATCAACAACCCCATGGTTGAAAACATGTGTGACCTTGTAGGGACCCAACCATTTGGAGTTGAGTTTTTCCCATAAACAACCTCAGCCTTGAATTGAACAATAAAACCAAGTCTCCAAGTGCGAACTGATGCTTCTCACTGTGACAATCATGATATATCTTCATCCGTTGCTGGTATAATAGTGAGCTCTCATATGCCCTCAATCGAAACTCATCAAGTTCATTAAGTTGGCTCAACTTTGAATTCGCAGCATCATTCCAGACCAAATTTAGCTTTTTAGGTTCCCACATCACCTTATGCTCAAGCTTTACCAAAAACAAGTTGGTAAGGAGACATACCTATGGGAGTCTGGAATGCAGTCTGTTTGCCCGTAACATCATCTAGACTTCACTATCAATCTGTCTATTTTGCATTCACTATTTTTGATAGGATCTATTTAATCTCCCTATTAGATACCTCAACCTGCCCACTTGTCTACAGATGGTGAGGCATTGCCACACTATGCTTCACACAATACTACTCTCGAAGAGACTTGAACAACCTGTTGCAAAAGTGGGAACCTCCATCACTGATAATCGCCAGAGGAGTACCTAACTGTGAGAAGATGTATTTTTTGAGGAACGCCATGACACTTTTACCTTCATTGTTAGGAAGCGCAACCGCTTCCACCTATTTTGAGATGTAGTCTGTAGCAACTAGAATGTACTTGTTCCCATACGAACTGACAAACAGTCCTATAAAATCTTTACCCCAAACATTAAACAACTTAATTGCCATAATAGGGTTAAGCGGGAGCTCATGCTTTCGAGAAACTCCACCTTCTTTCTGGCACTTGTCACAAGCTTTAGCATAATCATGGGCATCTTGGTGGATGGTTGGCTAACAATAGCCATGGTGCAAGATCTTATGCTCTATTTGAATTCCACTATGATGCCTACCGGCCAATGATGAATGACAAACCTTCAAATTGATCATTATCTTTGTCTCAGGAATACAATGACAAATAATCCCATCTACACAGACACGAAACAAATACAGTTCATCCCATAAAAAAAATTCTTCACATCAGACATAAACATATGACATTAGTGAGAAGTCAAATCTAGTGGTATAATATCACTACCAAGGTAGTTTTTATAATTCGCAAACTATAGTGTCAAATCGTGTGATGCCGTCAATTCTCTCTCATCAGGGAACGAGTCATCAATATCTACCTTATCGTTGAACTTGGCCATAGCCTTATCCTCAAGTTTGGAAAGGTGGTCAGCAACCTGATTATTTGTTCCCTTCCTGTCAATTATCTCAAAATCAAACTCTTGGAGAAGAAGAACCCATCGAATCAACCTTGGTTTAGCATCTTTCTCCGCCATCAAGTACTGTAATGCCAAATAATCAGTATGTACAATGAATTTGGTTCCCAAAAGATATGATCTACACTTCTTGAACTCAAAGACCACTGCAAGTAATTCCTGCTCAGTGACAGTGTAGTTTTTCTATGCTATATTTAGAGATTTGTTGGCATAGTAAATGGGATGAAGTATCTTCTCTATATGTTATCCCAACACCACACCAAGTGGGACCCTGCTTGTATCACACATAATCTCAAAGGGCTGAGTCCAATCCAAAGCAACTACGATAGGTGCCTATATCGACCTCTGCTTCAACACTTTGAATGCCTTCAGACGTGCATCATCAAACATGAATTTAGCATCCTTCTCAAGTAGCTTGCACAAGGGATGTGCAATCTTTGAGAAGTTCTTTATGAACTGTTTGTAGAATCCTGCATGTCCCAAGAAAATTCTTACACCTTTTATAGAGATAGATGGAGGAAGCTTCTCAATGATCTCAACCTTAGCTTTGTCAACCTTTATGCCTTTAATGGAAATCCTTTGCCCCAACCTGATGCCTTACTTTACTATGAAGTGACACTTTTCCCAATTCAGCACAGGGTGACTCTCTTCATATCTCTTCAACACGTTATGCAAATGTCTCAAGCAATCATCAAATGAATCTCCAACCACGCTGAAATCATCCATGAACACCTCAATTGTATCCTTCACCATGTCTGAGAAGATAGACATCGTGCATATTTGGAATATAGCTGGTGCATTACACAATCCGAATGACATTCTCTTAAATGCGAAGGTGCCATAAGGACATGTAAAGGTCATCTTCTCCTGGTCCTCTAGAACAATGGAAATCTATTGTAGCCCAAATAACCATTAAGAAAATAGTAACAGGGTTTACACACCAAGCGATCTAGCATCTGGTTCATGAACAACACAGGGAAGTGATCCTTTTTTGTAGACGCATTGAGTTTGCAATAGTCCATGCAAACCCTCCAACCTGTGACTAGTTCCATGGGAATCAACTTAATGCTAGCACTAGGAATCACAGTGATACCTCCCTTCTTTGGAACACACTGAACTAGGTTCACCCATTCACTGTCAGCTATTATATATATCACACCTGCGTCCAACCATTTAATTATCTCTTTGTGCATAAACTCTTGTGTTGGTATGTTGAGAAATCTCTGGTGCTTAATGCTCAACTTATAATCTTTGACCAATTGAATATTATGAGTACAAATGCTAGGTGGGATGCGAATGATGTCTGCAATTGTCCATCCAATAGCTTTTTTGAGTCTTTTGAGGACCAAAACCAATGCTTCCACCTGTTCGTCATTAAGATCAGTAGCAACATCAACAGGTAAAGTATTGTTAGTACCAAAAACACAAACCTCAAATGGACTGGAAGAGCCTTCAACTGCCACATCGGTGGCTTTTCTATGGATGGTCTAGTAAGTGGTGACTCGCGATTTTTCAAGTCCAACTCAAGATTGAGTTAGTGCCCATAGAAACCATGTGCTCCAAGTGCCTTAACAGTCTCATCGTAGTCTGGGATGCCGTCACTCTCAAAATTCATCAATACTGCCTCAAGAGTTTCAACTCCCAATATTTACTCAATTGGTATCTTAGGTTGCACTTCATCAATGATCTCAATAATAGAGACAACTTTCAAATCATTGGGTCTCTTCATGGACTAACAAACATTGAAGATGACCTCTTTGTCGTTCAATCTAAACTTGAGTTGGCCCGACTCCATGTCCACTAGTATTCACCTAGTGGCTAGGAAGAGACTTGCCAAGATTATTGAGACGTCGAAATCAACCTCACAAAGTCCACGGGGAATGTGAAATTTTTAACCCCGACTAGAACATCATAAAGTATTCCCATAGGCTTTTTCACCATCCGTCTACCATCAACAACTGCATTGTAGTCGATGTAGGGGCTCCCAATCCCAACAGCTTGAACATTGCATGAGGCGTTAAGTTGATACTAGCTCCTATGTTGTATGGTGTCTTTGCAAAGCTGAAGACTCTAATGGTGCAAGATATGGTGCACGCTATGGGATCCTTCTTCTTATGCACGAATGACCTTGTTACAATATCTCCACAATGGTGAAGATCATGAGCAAGTCCTTGACTCACCATTCTCTTCTTAGTCACTATGTCCTTCATGAACTTAGCGTACTTGGGCATTTGCTCCAGTGCATCAATGACAGGGAGATTAATAGACAATTGCTTCAATATAGAGATGAAATTCTAAAACTTCCCCTCTTCATTCTTTTTCTTGAGCCTCTGAGGGAAAGGTGGTGGAGGCCTTGGTATGAGTTTTAACTTCTTTAGTAACACCACATCGTCACGCCCCACATCCTTAGCCTTATCATGTCTAGTCTCTGCATCCTTGCTCTCTACCGTCTCCTCACGAACCACATCATCAACTACCAGCATTAATGGGTCGATCATCTATTTACCACCTCATATAGTCACTATCATGCTCTGTCCATCATTCTTCTGATTCTGTACTGTGTTTCTAAGAAATTTGCCCTTTTGGCGCTGATTCAACTGTGTTGAGATCTGACCAAATTATTGCTCTAACTACTTAATAACCATACAATGAGACTCAATCTTCTAATTAATTGCTAATACATCAGCTTTCATCCCTTTCAAGATCTCATCTTGTGCATCTTCCTTCTTTAACACCTTGTCAAACATCTCCTTCATTTGCGAACTACCAGCCCCAGAATCATGACTTTGTTGTGGCACATATGGACCATTTCTATACCTATCGTTGTTAATCCAATCACTATCTCGATCATGTCCCCAATTTATGTCACAGTATCTGTCTCGGTTGTTGTCCCTGTATGCATTATCCCCGTTAAAGTTCTGACCATGGTTCTTTGGAACATGGCGCCAATAGTCCTGGTTGAGCCCTTGGGGTTGGTTCAAAAATCCCTATTTAATCTGTTACAACACAAGTGTCCTCCTTATTACACGGCTCCTCATAACGGGTGCTCTTGGTGGTTGATGACTGACTGCATTCACCTGCTCTTGGTTTTGCTTCATCAGCGAGCCAAAATTAGTACTAATCTAAGCTAACTCTTGCCACACTTCTTCTTTGATTCTAGCCTGCTCTGGATTGGTACTGGCTGCGAAAGAGCTCTTCTTCATCGATTTCTCCCTTGTGCCCCATGCATAATTAGTCTTATCCACCCTTTCTAGTCGTTGAGCCATATCTATGATAGTGCAATCCAGGAATGATCCTCCAGTTATGGTTTCGGCCACTGCTTTGCAATTATCATCTAATGCCTGATAGAAGATTTCCACTAAGGAATCATCAATATTTTTATGGTCTGGAACACTTCTCAAGCACTTAGTAAACTGCTCCTATGTAGCGGTTGTGGAATCACCAGGCAATTGCTCAAAGTTATTTATTTGATCCTTAAACTTCAACTTCTTCGATCTGGAAAAATACCTCTCCAAAAACTCTTTCTGCATTTCCGCCCATGTAATGATAAAGCTCTGAGGGAGCTCAGATAACCATATTATTGCTTCACCTATAAGAGATAATGGGAAGGCACAAAGCCCAATGACATCCATGGATAAATTTTGATTTCTCATCATGCTCTTACAAGCGAATACAACGTTGTATAGATGGTTATGCTGATCCTCTGATGATAGACTTGAGAACAACCCTCTATGCTAAAACATTTGTTGTAACCCACTCGATATGAGAAACTTAGTATCTTTCGACAGATGAGGTAACATGATTGCTTCTATGACATCCACTGCCATAGGATCAAGACTGTAAGGATTCCACCCATTTCCTACTGCTTGTTGACCTTTTGGTGGTTGATTTTCCACCACCAATGGTGGTGGTGTGTGTTGATTCTTCAAATTGAGTGCACCATTTACAACGTTATTAGCATTATCCTAACCCATTCTTTGCAATGTTCTGTGAGTCTCTAGATCAAATGGAGTCAAGATAATGCCTCGACTATGGGTATTGGGTATACACTATACTTGTATGTTGAAAGAAACAAAAACAACAAAGTACGTAAAATTGGAAAATAAGGATTAACTCTCTAATCACTCTAAAACAAATCTAAAAGTTGTATTCCCCGGTAACAGTGCCAAAATTTAATCACACCCAAATTACACCTCCTAATTAAGATGTAAGTGATCGTTGTTCAAATATAGAATCTAACGATTGTTAGGGTCGATCCCACGAGGAATATAGTGTAGACTTGGAGTAATAAATTTAGATGAATTAATTGACTTACTTTCAAAGGGGGGAGGCGGTTGATGTAAAAAAACAATAATTTAAACCCATACTAAGATCAATAGTCAATGCATGTATTACTAATTTCGTGAGAGAAGTAACTACGGTATTGTGTTCCCCATGCATTCCTAATGCAGTAGAACCTAAAAATTGTAACCTTTTCTAGTGTGTATCATGCAGAACTAGTAAGTTAATTCACCTAATTCCTTGGGCTAGAAACTACGCAAATTTCAACATGCAACTTGGGCCATCTACAGGTGTTGCATTACTAAGCCTTACCTTTGTCCAGTACAATTATCCCTTGGGACATTTAGGTTGATTAGACAAGTGTACTTGCTCACATCGAATCCTGTTATTTTTACCACTTTTCCCATTCATTACCCCATTGGCCGGCGAGTACGAAGAAGGTGAGTTCTAACGTTGATCATTATTAAAAAACATTAAAAATAAAGAGATAAATAATACATGCATGCACACTTTTCAAGGATTACAAATTATTTGGTTTTACTTTGTTAGTTCTTCATGGTTCCCACAACCCTAGTTGTGGATTTAGCTACTCATGCTCGTTGTGGATGCAGAAATCATGATATGAATTTGCATTAAATACTTACAACGAATAATTGAAGAATAAGAAATTCAAAATCTTCACGTAACTCACAATATCGAACTTCAAATATGAGTACAAAAGTAGTCTCCTCCAAATCTCCAAGAAAAAGCTAAATTAAAGTAATATTATGAAGTTTGTAGTTCTGTACGTCTAAAAATACCTAAAAATCCTATTTATAATAAAAGAAAATGACATCCTAAACTAATTAGGAAAACTGGATTCGTGGCTTCCACGAGCTGAGTTATGGGACGTGATTGTGTCTACAACTCATGGAAGGATCTCGTAATCTATGTCTTCAAAATTTGTCTGTACGTATGAACTACTTTTCATGGACCATCAAATGACTTATGGACCATAGGTGCCTTCGGTTTGTTAACCTTCAGCAACTATGTAAATCTCTGGGCCTTCTTTTAACGAACCAATCTACGGGTCATGAAATAAACCACGACCCGTCCTATTACTTTGTAGTTTTAACTTCAGCAAAATTGATCATCATTAGTTCAGGACTACGAACCTCACCTATGACTCATGGATCAAAACACGAACCATAGATGGTTTCGTACATCACCAAAAAGCTACTACTTGTGCAAATCATCACCAAAAAGCTACTACTTGTGCAAATCATCACAAAAACTCCTCTATCCTATTGTCCTGCAAAATCAACATGGAAACACATCAAATCTACTAATACTGCTTAGAGAACGCACAAAATTCTATGTTTAAAGCATCAAAAGAACCGTATTTTGGCGGCACATTAGTGTTACTCATACGCTTGGTTATGCGTTGAGTGGCGGGTTATATAGCATTAGACTCTCATATGGTGCTACCTCTTTACAACCACTGAGGCCAATCCTCAATCTCATCTATCAACCTACATACCAGTATCTTTGGTCAAGCCATATCCGTTGGACAAATGCACATACAAAGACATTTTGGGTAAAGGGCTAGTCAAACACTTCAAAATGTAGTAAAACTATTGATAGGTAATGATAAAGAAATTTAGAGCTCTCCAAATAAAAATGGCGAGATGCAAAGTGGGTTTGGTCAACTCAGACGAGCTCGCCAAAATACTTAGCAAAACCTGCAAGCATCCTAGGATAAATTGGTGAAGTGTAAACCCTCTTGGAGATACACCAAATCTAATTGTGGAGCTAACATAAGCTAGATTAATCTTTTTATTAGTGTTTCACAGGGGTTAGTTAAGAAAAGGGTGATAAGAAACCTTAATAGGCGAGTCACTAACAAGATTGGTGAGCTTGAAGGAACCCGCCAAAATAGAAATAACTTGTTAGGGACACAATCCAATGTATAAATATCATACATCACCAAATTACTCAATCAGGGCATAATTTAGAACAACTTTGAGACTCCCACTACACCTAGGTACTCAGGCTTCATTAGGATTGAAACCGCAATTACAAAATGATGATTTACCCCTTAAGAAAGTCTTCAACAATCTATCATAAGTCTAATCATTCATCACCCAAATTGTAGGGCTACTCAGACTTCACCTATTATTCCATTAATTAGATCCCATCACCCCTATTCAGCCAAGGTACTACCCATCTTAAATCAAAAAGCATTATTAATCAATGAACCACAATTAATAAACCCTAGCTATTAGGAGGGAACATTGATCATTTGAAGAAACCACTTACATCATATTGATAAAAAAGAAAGGGAAAACACAAACAATAAAGAGAAATAAAACTACCAGAACAACAAAAATAAAAAGAAGCTACCTCAGGAGCAATACAGAAACTAGATGAAATGCACAAAGATGAAGAAGTGAGAATGCCTTGAAATCAACAAAATACATAAATGATATTAATCCAAAAGTAAAAGCCATCTCAATAGTGTGAGAAGAGTGAGGGAGAAGAGAGAGAAGGAATTTCAAAAGTTAGGAATTTAAACGGGAAAAAAGCCATTTCCTATTAAATGACGGTCAAAATTTGGCGAGGAGGGAATAATGTTGCCAACGAATTGATGAGTTGCCTTTTGCTCCAGTTTCTCATAGAATTTCTCCATTGACTTGGACATCCAATTCTCTCTTTGGCAAGTATGACCTTACTTTCTAAGATTAATCAACGAGTCATGCATCTAGAATTTCCTCGCATAATAATTCAGCAACTTTTGCATGTTTTATGGTTTAAAAGGGGCCAAAGAAATTTTTCATGTCTCTAAATTGGAACTCGCTCGCCCAATTAATCTAAAGTTTTTTTTATGAATTTTGGGCCACAAAGGGTGAGAAAAATATAGCTCGCCTAAGTAATTGAGCGATTCGCCAATGTGATGTCAACTAGCCAACTTCTCATTTTCCATACAACTCAACTTCAACCTATATAATCAACACACATTATTGAAATATTAACTAAAAACTTGGGTTGCCTCCTTAGAACCCCTTAGTTTACATCGTGGCATGACACGACCATTCTCTCAAGCATAGACTAAGTACACCATATCAATCATTCTAGCACACGGGATATCATTGAAATGCAACTTTAATATTTGTTCCTTGACTTTGAACTTCAAGCCATCACTACTTGCAAGTTCAATAAACCGATTTTCAAACACTCGAGCCACATTGAAAGGACCTAACCATTTAGACTTGAGCTTTACACGAAAAGAGTTGCAATTGAGAATTAAAGAGCAACACAAGATCACTTGCTCTAAATTCTCATTGAAGGATTTTAGCATCATGCCATTTTTTCATTCTCTCTTTGTAAAGGCTGAACTTTCATAAACTTGAAGTGTAAACCAATTTCTTAATGCATTCTCCCAATTTAAGTTCATCACCTTTAAGGCCTACAATGCCTTATGTTCTAGCTCTGTTAGAAGGTGACAAGACTTATTAAATACCATATGATTCGAGGATATACCATTCGGGGCCTTAAATACAATTTTATATGCCCAAAAAGCATCATCTAATTTCTGAGACCAATCCAATCTATTTGCATTGATTATTTTGGCCGAAATTCCTTTTATCTCACAGTTATACATTTTGACTTTCCCACTTATTTGTGGATGATATGGCATGGAAACCTTATGCTTTACACATATTTACTTAGCAGAGAAGCAAACATTTCATTTCAAAAGTGTGAACCTCCATCCCTAATGATATTTGGCAAAGTAGCAAGCCTTGTGAAAATAAACCTTTTTAGAAAATGAACCGCACTCCGCTCTTCATCGTTTGGTAAGGCTACCACTTGAACTATTTTGATATATAATCCATAACAGCAAAAATAAACTTGTCACCATACGAACTAACAAATAGGCCCATGAAGTCTATACCCCACATATCAAATAATTCCACTTCAAGAATCATGGTGAGGGGTAGTTCATACCTTCGGAATACACCTCCTTGTTTTTGACATTGCACACACTTTCTTCCTAATAAATTTTCACCTTGGCACAACGTTGGGAAATAATATCCACATTGACACACTTTTGCAGTTGCACGCCCTCCACTATGGTGTCCCCAACCGGTGATGTATCACAAACATGAAGAATAGCATCAACTTCAATTTTTGGGACATATCTTGTAATCATATTGTCGGCACACTCCTATAATAAATAAGGTTCATCCCAAAAGTACTTCTTTGCATAAAAAAATACTTTTTTTTGCTGATAGAAGTTCAGACTATCGATGATGATCCCACACAAAGTATAATTAGCAAAGTTAGCAATAATAAGGTGGAGTACTATTAGACACAACCATTACCGACCCATCAAGGAAGGCATCTTAAATATCTTTATTACTATCACTTACCATATTCGATCCAAGCCTTGACAAGTGATACACTACTTGGTTTTCACACCTTTTTTTGTTCTTGATTTCAAAGTCAAAATTCTTGAAATAATGACACTTATTGAATTAGCCTGGTTATGCATCCTTCTTAGTCATCAAGTAATGGAGAGTAGCATGGTCAATATGCACTACCACGTAAGGACCCAAACCTCTGGAGGCCTTAATAATGCTAAAAAAATTGGTTTTCCATGATTTTGACCAAGGTGCCCTTCTAGGGATACCTCTACGAGTTGTAGAAGGGTCCACAAGCCGTGGAGGTGGCCCTTGGTCATATTTATGGCTTGTTGTAGCTTCTTTAAGTGTTCAAGACAAGTGGCCCTCCATGGATCATTTCACAGCTTGTGGACCTCACCACTAGCCATGAAAGGGCTCGTGGGAGGTGGCTCATGCTTGGTTGTCCACTGTTTAGCCTAAGGGCACCTTTACGTGCACCCTCATAGTCCGTGAAGAATACCACAGACTGTGAAGGTGACCGTGGAAGGAATCTTGGCAAAATTTTCCTCCAAATATCACCATCTCGACATCATGGTATCTCTCATGAACACCTCCACGATCTGTGAAAGGGTTCACAATTTATGGACCCTTCCGTGCAGTTGTCTGAATTTTTTTTTGTTTCATTTTATTAAGGGCCCTATGGTAATTTTGGTTCACTTTCAGGGTCTTTATAAATTATATGCCTATTCTAAGACATCTTAATTATCCCTCACTTATTCAATACACTCGATTTTTCAATTCAAACACTTAGACTATAGAATTTAAATTCCTAAAACTCTTTTCAAGTCAAGCGTTGAAGATTCAAGTTGGGGAATTTAAAGGAGCTTCAATCTCGAGCCTAATTCATTTAATTCTTCCTAATTCTTCAAGGTATGTGTGAATTTATTCCCTTCCAATCATGAAGCCCCGAAATCTATTTCTTCAATTTCATGATTTCTAAGTATAAATTGCAAATGGGTCTTTTAAATTAGCTTCAATTTGATGAAGTTTAAGTTATGGTTTGAGTAATTGATGTTTTCATTATGATTTAAGTCTTATTATGTTGATTTACATGGATTTTATTGAAGATTGAAAATGAATGTCCCTTTCAATGATGTACTTATGCATGGGTAATTTCAAGTATTTCTCAATTGTTGATTTCCTTATGGATTTATTATGATTTTGTCTTATTATGATGTTTTAATTATGAATTTTAAATACCGATATTATTCCTTTATTCCTCATGACATATTCATGCATGAACAAGGAGTTTCATGAGATTTATGATGTGGGTTATTACCTAATTATGATTATGACTATAATTTCAAGACAACTATGGTTATGACATGACATACGATCACATATTGTCTATGATATGTCTTTAAGCAATTATGGGTGTGTATACACTATCATGTTCAAGTATGAATGAGCTATTCCTAAGTATGTACCAATGGATTCAAGTATGATTTGGCTTTTGAGCCCAAGTATGTATGATTATGAAGTGTGATTTGGCTCTTAAAGCTAAGTATGCATGATTATGATTTAAGAAGACTTATGTTCCTATTTCAAGCATGTATATGTATATTTATTCCTGTGGGATAATGACCGAATGACATTGGAGGTGGGAGCTCGACCTAAAGGATCCTTATTTAAAGTCTCTTTCTCATAACAATGTACCAAACATAGGTTCATGTTTATGCCCCTTTGTAGATGATTATGTTCATGCATGGAAATCCTTTACGAAATGGGAGGTGTCTCGTAAGGTGAGGTTGCTTCTACAAAATGGGAGGTGTCCCGTAAGGAGAACTATGGTGTACTTTTGGCAAGAGATCAGCCTTACCTTAGGTGTATAGTGAACCTAAAAATTCCATGTAATAGCTTGCATGGTACTATATCTTGGTTGAGGTCACATCCCCATATATTTATGTATTACAACATTCATGCATTATGGTTTTAAGGCATATTGTTATGATATTCTATCTTATATACTTCTTTCTTTATAAATATGTGCCCTTGTCATCTGACATTGATTTATAGATTATCATGTTCATAAGAATTACATGTTTATATTTAGTATATTCAAACATACTAATGTGTACTTTTGTCCTACATGATCTAACCATAAGGGACTGAAGATTATCCTCATCCACCTCTTCATGGGTCGATTGGATTTGTGAGATTGTACTTGTGGTGAGTCCTTTATTCCAAGGACAAGACCCATCTTCTATCTACCTACTTTATGTAATGGCTATATTTTTTCTTTTACTTTGAGGGTGAGCAGGGGACATATCTTGGCCTCCGTCTTGTCTATGACTTAAAGACATTATTGGACGTTATGTAAACTCTACGTATAAGCTTGCTATATTGATGCTTGTGAAGTCTATTCTTATGTCGTGTCTTATCTTATGTATGATGTAATGATGAGATGATGAATTTCCTAAGACCCTATTCCCATAACGTAAGTCATATGATCCCGCACATTAGAAATCACTTGATAATATCGAAGGTATGATGGCAAGTCCTATGCTCCTTATCCCTATAACTTGAGTCCTGAATTCCCATCCCCTAGACTTATTTGTTGAAATTGTATGATAATAAGTATCGTACCCTCTTATCCCATTGCTTGAGTCCAAGGCCCATGTCCCTTAGTATTACTCATTCATGTGTGAATTGTGCTTCCAACTTGATGATGTGTAAATGGATGCTATGAGACCTGTTTAGGAACTCTCAAATTCCCATATGCCATGTCACTCCTAGACCCTAGGGTTGGTTCGTGACAAGCTTGGTATCAGAGCACTAAGGTTTTAAAATGGTGCTTGGAGTCCAACTCGTCACGTCAAGTAGAGTGCTATTTATGGGTGAGAAGTGCACCATGCCTATGAGTAGGAGGTTATAAGGCATTGTAGGAAATTTCTCACTTCTTCATTGTTCATGTCGTGCTATGGAACGTGTCTTGATTTCCTAACTCTTACAAATGTCCTTACAGAAGATGCCTCCAAGAAAAGCCCCTCTACCTAGATAGGATCCTGTTGATGAGGATCAAGTTTCTCAAAAGCCTGTGAGAGAGCCAGTTACCCAAGATGAGTTCCGGACTGCTTTTGCAATGCTAGCTCAAGTTGTGACCAACCAGTCTAGGAAGGCCATTCCTCCTCCTTATGTTCCCACCCTACCTTCCAAAGTGAGAGACTTCACCCAG